>JAJEJO010003475.1:41948-96965 GCA_020662805.1 Glaucomys volans | reverse complement strand
AGGAAGGAAGGAAGGAAGGAAGGAAGGAAGGAAGGAAGGAAGGAAGGGAAGAAAAATACCACCAATCAAACTTTCCAAACAGAAGTTGCTCTCAAATGCCCCACTGCTTTTCAATGGGAATTCTAGGTGGCATGATTAGTTCCATGGTAATGCTTAGAATAACGCACAAAATCCTCCCAGCAGACAAACCTGACTTTTTAAAATATGAAAACTTGCCTTGGAGACCCCTGTGGGGTTTGGAGCTCAAAATTCCTGGAGTAACAGATTCAGCCTACGTGTCATAGGCTGAATCACACAGGTGTCTGAACTGAGAGGCACTCACCTTCCTCTGTGACAGGAACAGAGAGTGAGACATTAGGTGAAGCAATCTGGATTCATTCATGTCGAAAGCCTAGAAAACTCCTCATCTGCCATTGGCCCATGAGTACTGTCTACGGGCAAAATTAAAGCTCTGACTTTAGGCAGGATCAGCACTGCCTTACACATTTGCCTGCCTGAGCTCCACATCCCAGTCAGGGATGCCAGTCACTCCACCGAAAACACAGAGTCTTCCTTTCCATTAAGTGACGATCAAAGAGGGAAGATTATTAATGGCAAGACATTCCCAGGGAGCACACTGAAGTCGGAGCCACGCATGCCCAGCCCTTTGGCAGGGCTTGTCTCCTTGCTCCAGGCACTCAGAGCTCAGGTTTGCCCTGAAGGTGCAGCTCTCCAAAGGTGCTTTTTGGGCTGCACAATAGACTCTGCTGACCCAGAGTCTATTGTCTGAGCTTGTCCTTAGGGATTGTCTTGATGCCTGCTGGGCATTGTATTCTCTGTTCTTGATTTCAAAGGTGGCTCCAAGTCACATTATCACAGCTAAGACAGGTGAGAGTTTGTCAGCTCCTTCCCCTTCCAGGTACTTCTCAAACCCATCCAGAGGATTCCTTCCCCTCCCCTTGCAGTGTGCACAGTGACACTTTCCCAGAAGTAGGCAGCCCAAATAACACGTTGTTTGGGAGTGGGTGGCATGTATTTCTAAATAAGTGAGAGTAGGGTTGACCCAGGTGTATCTTTACCTGAGCCTGAATTTGCTAAGGAAGATATTTATAGTAACCAAGAGACTGCTTCACTGAAGGAAGATGTCATGACAGGCAAGGTACCCAACAGGCTGAGGCAAACATCAGCCAGGCAAGGGCCTGCAGGGCTAAGGAGGAGGGGGTGTGACAATTAGCTGCTTGCAATTGGGACGCCACACCCCAGGATGCAACTGTTCCCCCAAGTAATGCTGGACAGTCCCCTGCAGAGCAGAGAAAGAGCACAACAACAATGCAGAGCCAGCAAATGGCTGCTGAATGAATGACCCTTTAGTGTAAGTAGGCCCCTGCTCCGTGTTTCCCTGCTAATTACTTGATTTCAAAACATGTTGCCCCTTTTCATGCAAAATTGAGCTGAATGATTCAAGAGGACCATAGCGCAAGCCTTCAGTGTGAAGTTTTTACTGCAGTACTGGAAAATTCAGTGGCCAATAAGATCCAGTTGCTTTATCTTCTCTCAGAGAGCTACAGGTCAACCCTACCTCCCCCAACTGCAGGTCAATCTGTCCCTCCTGCCCTGCATACCAAACCATCATTACAAAATTCATCAAAACAGCAGAAAGATCAGTAGAGTAGATTGAAGGGGATTGAGGAGGAGGAAGAAGGAACCAAAAAAGGGAAGAACAGGGGAAGGAATCTGACCAAACTCTGGCATGTACCTACATGAATACAGCACAGTAGATCCCAACATCAAGTGTATCCATAAGACGCTAACTTTTAAAAACTATAAATATACCACAGTTTCTTTATCCATTCATCTACTGAAGGGCATCTAGGTTGGTTCCACAATCTAGCTATTGTGAATTGAGCAGCTATGAACATTGATGTGGCTGCATCACTGAGGCAATCTGATTTTAAGTCCTTTGGGTATAAGCCAAGGAGTGGGATAGCAGGGTCAAATGGTGGATCCATTCCAAGTTTTCTAAGGAATCTCCACACTGCTTTCCAGAGTGGCTGCACCAACTTGCACTCCCACCAGCAATGTATGAGTGTACCCTTTTCCCCACATCCTCGCCAACACCTGTTGTTGCCTGTGTTCTTGATAAAAGACATTCTAATTGGGGTAAGATGAAATCTTAAGGTGGTTTTGATTTGCATTTCTCTTATAACGAGTGATGTTGAACATTTTTTCATAAATCTGTTGATTGCTTGTAGGTCTTCCTCTGTAAAGTGTCTGTTCATTTCCTTGGCCCATTTATTGATTGGGTTATTGGTGTTCGTGGTGTAAAGATTTTTGAGTACTTGGTAGATTCTGGAGATTAGTGCTCTGTCCGAAGTGTGTGTGGCAAAGATTTTCTCCCACTCTGAAGGCTCTATTACTCAGCCATAAAGAAGAATAAAATTATGGTATTTGTAGGTAAATGGATGATGTTGGAAACTGTTATGCTAAGTGAGATCAGCCAATCCCAAAAATCCAAAAGCCGAATGGTCTCTCTGATAAATGAATGATGATGCATAATGTGGGGGGGAAAGATGGCAAGAATGGAGGAAAGATAGCTAGCATAGAGGGAAGGGAGGGGTGGGGGGTGGGTGGGGGGTAAAATTAATAACAAAATGTGTGACAGATACCATTGTCCTGTGTACATGCATGAATGCACAGATGGTGTGACTCTACTTTGTGTACAACCAGTGAAACAATAGCTGTACTCAATTTGTGTTCAATGAATCAATAAGTAAATAAAAAAAAAAAAACTATAAATAAATTACAGAAAAATCAGTTGAGTAGAGGGAGGGGAGTGAGAGCAGGGAGAAGGAGGCAAGTGCTGGGGACTGAATTGGAGAAATTACATTCTATGTTTTTGTGATTATGTCAAAGTGTATCTTAATGTTATATATAACTAAAAAGATTTAAAAAAAAAATATGTTGGTTTTGTAAGGTGGCTGCTCACTTGGTTAGGCTGAACTACATTTCCCAGAACTCCACTCTCTTGTATGTTTCCTCTCAGGAAGGGCTGCTGGGAGATTCTCAGGGGAGTTGAGAGCTGTAGAGAGGCAGTGGCACCATACTGCAGCCCATGTTTGTTGCTGATTTGCCAATGTGAGGGCTTGCTCGTGCTTTCCTCACCTGCAGGATTCTTCTTCCATTTTTCTCACTTCTGGACCAGGGATGTGTGGTCAGGTTTGTGAGGAAGGCCCTGACATCTGCAGGATAACTTGATCCCTAAGATTAGAAAAAGTAAGAGCAGACATGGGGCTCAGCTTGTCTTCATGGGGTTCTGCTTATATTCCTGGGGCTCCTGACCTTGCCTTTCTGACCACCTGCCTGGGAGCTTCAGGCACCAGCATTAGGCTAGACAGGGCCCTGGGGAGACCACTTAGCATCCATAATGACAGTAAGCCAATTCGGCATAAAAATGACTCATGCAGTTATTCTATTCTTTGAATGAACACTTTCTGATACACGAAGTAGAGATTTTAGAAACAAAATCTCTTAAAGAAGGGAGAGGTGGAGAAGATCACATACAGCATAAAGAGTACCAATTGTGGATTGTGGTAAGAACTCAGTAAACCTCAGCCAAGTTTAAATGGTCAGGTGTTTCTAAAGATGAAAGAAATGTTTACAAAAATGTTTTCAAAACTATGAAATACTATTCAAATGCCTGCTTTTCTTATTACTCCACTTACTGATAATACTATGAATAATATGGACAATTAAAGAATTTTGTGTATTTGGAAAGGTCTCATTTTTTCAGATTGGCAACCCAGCATTGAGAATACCTATTTCTGTTATTAAAAAAAAATCACCTACATCAACCCCACCATAGTGCTGTCCTCTGCCCATGTTCATTGATCAGCTCTCTCCCTAGAATGCTCAGTGTCACAGAGTTCCCAGGATCATCTCAGCATGTGAGGATGTGGATGGATCACCCCCTTTCCTCTTCTCTCATCCATTGGAATTGAAATTAAAGTTATGTTTCCAGAACTGGGATCCAACAGCCAAATCCCACTATCGGGCTCCTCCCTTAAGAGCTGAATAATCTGTGTCCAAACATACTTGCTACTTAGTGTCTTGAAGAGTTATGGAGCCAACCACATGCCTCTTCTTCCCTCCACCTCAGGGAGGACCCTTTGTCTCACTTCCATTCCTCTGTTGAATTCTTTGCCTACTACTCTATTTCCTACTGATTCACCTCAATTACTGGGTAACAGAACCATCCTCCCCCCTGAGACCTGATGCCTTCTTAGGGTAGATTCCTGGAAAGACTGCTCTCTTCCACCAGTCTCCACAAAATTCCACTGCTGTTTCCACAGGCCCAGGATGAAATGGCTAGGAACAGGCCATTTATGGAATTAGGAATGAGATTTCTCTGACCCTACAGAATTGTATCTAGTCCATTCGGGCACCCTGTGCCATACGAGCCAAAAAGGTCAAGACTACTTTCAAGTTAACCCTGACACACACACACACACACACACACACACACACACACACAGGCCCCAACTAGCAGATGGAGTCTTAATGCTTTAGAGCTCAAGTTTACCTTTCTGACCTTAGTTCTAGTCTCATGATATTAGAAGGACCCTGAGGGACCCCAAGAGGGTATCTGAACTTTAAGAAAAACATTCATTAATTGGATATTAAACCAACTCCAAAAACACCTTTAAAATAATCAGAAAAAGCCGGGTGTGGTGGCGCACGCCTGTAATCCAAGTGACTCGGGAGGCTGAGTCAGGAGGATCGCGAGTTCAAAGCCAGCCTCAGCAACTTAGCAAGGCCCTAAGCAACTCAGTGAGACCCTGTCTCTAAATAAAAAACAAAATAGGGCTGGGGATGTGGCTCAGTGGCCGAGTGTCCCTGAGTTCAATCCCTGGTTCAAAAATAATAATAATAATAATCAGAAAAATGTGAATATAGGGAACATATAGATGATAGTAAGGGAACTAATGTTCATTGTTCTAGGCGTGATCATTGTAAGGTAGTTTTTTTTTTTTAAAGTCCTTAACATAATTAGAGATCTGTACCAAAACTATTTACCAGGGAAATAATACAGGATTTGCTTTAAAATAGTCCAGAAAAATAAATGGAGAGAAAGGGATACAGAGATATGAGCAAACTAATAATGATCATTGGATATAAGTAAGGACATATAGGAATTCTTAAAACTATTCTCTCTACATTTTGTATGTCTGGAATTTTCCATTGTAAAAATTTTATTCTTTTAATTTATGAAAAACATTCAGATAACTTCCACCTAGAGGTGACTTTGTATCTTTTCAGTGCTAGTGAGGGCTCCACCAGCTCCAGTCAGGTAGAAAAATCTGGGTTTTCACCACCTAGAGAAAGAGGGAGCGGGAGAAGGGACACAGGGCCTAGGGTTCTCCTTCAAACCTCTCTCTCTCTCTCTCTCTCTCTCTCTCTCTCTCTCTTCTAAATGCTGCAGTCTATTGACCACCTTTGAGTGGCTACTTCCAAGACTATCAGATCCCAAGTGGAAGTAAGAGACAGAAATAAGAATGCATAAAGCTGTTTGGAATTATTTTTTACAAATTTACTTTTATTATATCTTGAAATATAGGTGTAATATCGTAAAGGTATTTAAAGTGAAAGAGTAGTTACAGTTAGAGGAGCAATAAAACATGCTATCAAGTTCAAATCACACTCAAATGTTAATAAACATATAGGCAACAAAAACTACTATCCACATTAGACTCCACTATTAATATGAAATAGAACCACCATCAGCACTGCCAAACAGAAAATTGTTCACTCTTTCAGATTATATTGTTACCCAATAAAAATGCTAGTATATTTCAAGTCCTAATGGAGTTTTCAAGGCCTCTGAGCCAAAGTTAAGGTTTCCAAGGGGAAAACAATCCTGCAACATCTCAGGTCCTCTATTCTTTTTAAATGCTTTATAAACTTCAACTTTCTTCCAAGTGTAGTAGACTTGTGCTCCTCCATGAATTGTGTACATGTGTATAAATCCTAATCTCCTAGTCAGGTGACAGTTCCACTAAGATACAATCAGCCCCTCTTGCACAATGGCCAATGAGTCATTCAGACCATAAACATATTGAGTAGCAAGAAAATTCAGGCACCTTCAGAGACAAAGGCTTCAAGGAAGTGATCTTCTTCTAAGATGCAGTGATGACAGCTAACATTTGGAGAGCATCTTTTGCAGTTTACAAAGTACAAAGAATAGAACTCTTCCTGTCTTGAGAAAATCTATTTCCTCATTTGTAAAGAAGGACAATAGTGTCATTCTCACTGATCAATTGTGGTATTTTGTTTGGTTGGTTGGTTTTCGTGTTGTTGGTTTTTGTGTTTTGTTTTGTTTTGTTTTTTGTATTTTGCTTTTTGTTTTTATTCAAAAAATATTTGTTGAGTACCTACTCTGTGCCAAGCACTGTATTTCTATTGCTATCATAGACGATTGCTACAATGATCCAATGAACTGTAATTGCAACTAGCAACCCAGTTGGGCAGAGGGGAAGCTCCTTAAATACAGTTTCCCTCCATTCACTGTTTTCTTGGATCTTTCGCAGGCAGGCATCTTAACCCACTTTCCCAGCCTGCCTCTTTGGCAGCGATTCAGTCTCTCCCACTCTCCCTCAGGCCAATACAGCCTGAGGCATCCACTATCAGCACAGTACCCTAATGGGCAGGGCTCCCACCAGCCCTGCCAGACAGGGTGGTATGCTGGGGATTGGAACAGGAAGCGCTGTACTGCATTAGATAGATGAAAACTTCTGTTTCAGATGTTGCTAAATTCTTAGGAACCACTAGAATAAGCCACACTGTGTTTTCTCAGAAGAAGCAGGGCTGGCCCACAAAGAATGCTCTCAGAGGCTGCATGGGGGATGGGTGGGCTCTGAATAATCAAGCAGGTTTTCCCACTGGGAACCAGGCTCCCCGCTCCTCAGACATCAGTAACACCAATCCCTTTCTTCCCTGTCACATTGTCTCAGTGTTCACTTTTGACCAAGGAACCCCATTAATTTTCTGTGGTGCACATTCCAAATGACATCACTTTGGTTCTTTGAAATTCAAAGAGCTGGATTAATGAACCACAAACTTCAAGCAAATTGGCTGCGTGGTCTATCACATCTGACCACGGCTTTGCCACTGCCTTGAATTCCAAAGAATGGCAGAAATTTCCCAGGCCGCTTTTGAAAATGAACACAGAGGCCTGAAACAGCAGGCCACATTGCGTTCATCCTTTCTAGAAATGTTATGTGTCTTCTGTGTGTGGGAAATTAAGTGGTCCATTCTCCACCTGGTATTTTATTGATATAAATTTAACCTGTTCAAATGCTGCATTAAATTCCAATCTCTACCAAAATAATTTAATTCCTCATTCCACCAATCTATTGAAAATATCCCTCTTGGCAGCCTTTCAGAAAAGCTATATGAATTGCAAACCCTTTTAGATTTTGTTGAAGTATTAAGAACACTACTTCCCACATATTCAACTGAGGCCCTTTATTCCATCACATTTCCCCAAACTCCTTTATGTAATGTCAGAACCTCAAAAACCAGGAGCAGTGCCGGAGCACAGCCGCTCACCTTTCCTTCTACAGCAAAAATGGCATTAACATTCATGAATGAAAAAATATATATCAAACTAATTACCTCCTTTTCTACCAAAGTAAAAGACAATCTAACACCATTCTTTTGGACATAATGCCATTTATTTCACATAAGGGGGTTTTTGTGTGCTCAAAAAAGATGGTGTTTAATATGTGTGAATCAAAATCCAGATTAGCTAATTAACTGATGTGTCTGAGGATGAAATGAAGAACCAATATGCTGTGAAAATTGTCGAAAGCGCAGAAGAAATGTCACGCCAGGTGAGACTAGTCCACAAGGTTCAGAACTTTCTCTGCCATGAAACAGAAGATGATCTTTCTCAAAAGCACAGTAGAATAAAACTTTGGTGAGCTAAAAATTTTCAGAAGATGAATTGTTACCGGATGGCTAAATTTTCCAGATAACTGAAGGAAATTTCTTTAAATAGCAAGAGCATTTTCTTTATCCTAAACATTTCCCTCTCCTCTTTATATAGAGAAGATTCAACTTTGCTTGTTCACTGAGTCCCCACTATGAACACCAAAATATTATCTGCTGAAGCCCACTAAATTGCTGCAAAGTGCTGGGCTGGATACGTCTAATGTTGACATCTGGCTGGGGTTCTCTGTTTCCTGACTCTCCCATAGACCCCAGAAGGCTATCTTGGGAAGGTAACAGGATGCTGGGGTAGGCCACCAGGATGTCATCTTTAATGATGAGGCATTTATCTCCCACAAATCCCCAACCCTCAGTAAGAATTGGGTAAGATTCACCATAAAGAACTTATCCAGTCTAAAGGCTCCAAACATGTTGTTTTTATTTTTTTTTTCTTCCCCCACCCCCAACCACAGGGAGAGGCAAATACAGAGAACATTTCTCAATAATCACGGTCACTTACAGGATATAATGGGGAAACCCACCTACGTGATCCAATCTCAAAATACAGAGGAGAAAGAACAGAAAATAAAATTCTTGAGCAGAGCTTACTGACTATGGCCTCACGGAAAAATTGTAAAACTTCATAGAAAAAGTCAAGGCTGACAGAAGGGATGGGAAATATCAATGTCACTGAAAGGTTGCCAGGTAAAATTCTAAGATAAATCAAGCCATTCACTTAACCACCGCTGTACCATCTCTGTTTCTGGTTTGTGGGATTTTTTAAAGTGCTGACTTGCAAACATTTATACCTGTTCTTCAACGTAAGTACATTTTCTGGAAACTTGAAGCCGCCAAAGTGATTACAGCCTTTTGTTTTTCCCATTTCCTGCGTAAGTCTTCCCAAAATGAACCCTGTGGATCCTTGACTACTTAGCCAGGAGATGCGGGTCTCACCTACTCTTCCCTCAACATCTCAACATTCTTCTCACGCCTAATGCTCATTCTGTACATGATCATGGAGCAAAAGTTCAACACTCCCCAGAATTTCTCCTCAGCTGGGTGGCTTTGGAATCATTTCTTAATGTTTCTTTATCTGTAAAATGCAGAACATGCAGTACCTACCTCATAAGATTGCTGCGATAATTAAATGTAATAAGTAAATAGACAAGAGTAACACATTCGCTAAGAGGAAAACAAGTTTCTTGGCCTCTGTAGGAATTAATCCTGGATTCTGTGCTTTCTCTGTTTCTTGTTTTTGTATCTCGGTTTTCTGCCTGATCGTGTAGGTGTGATCCATCCTTTGTCCTGTTTTCAGATTTCCTGTTTTTTCTAACTTTGCTTCATATTTTCTATCAAAATAAAATGACATTTCTTAGATTTATGGGTAAAATAAGAGAAAATGGACCTTGAATGGGGACTTTCACTCTGGTTTAAAAATCCTTCATCAGAGACTTCAAGGCAGTTGCCTCTGGAACGGAGAGGCTTCTCTCATCACTCAGCAACAGTGACTTCCAGAAGTCTGACCCTCAACATGTGGTAGAGGACTGTGTCTCAACCATTGTCTCAAAAACCACTCCTCATTTTGGCAGTATTGTCCAGAAATTGAGACCAGGAATAAAATGGGTCTTCATGAAACAGAATTTTTTTTAAAATGTCATGAGTTCAAGTGCATTATTTCATCTATAAAGTATTTTAAAGTACCTGAATCTAATCAAGGCTCTAACCCTAATTCTCTTCTTATAAAGAAGATCTCATAGATTGAAGGAGATCCAAAACAGATCACCCAAATCCAATGTGATGACCATGCCTGAAATCTGATTAGAGGACCCTAATGCAAGAACACCATTCTGAGACAATCATGGAAGATCCAACACAGAGGTGGTACTCTGATTATTAAGGGATGATGGGTAATTGCATTGCCATGATGCTATTGTGGGTTTTAATGTTTATCTATTGGAAGTACAAACAGATGTATTCACAGGTGAAGAATATTACATTTGGAATTTCTTTTATAGAATTCCAGTCCCCCAAAAGAAAATACATAAACAAAAATAGCAGTTTGAGATTTCTCCATATCAGTCCTTAAATTTATAAGCTGATTTCACTTTCATAGTATCATTTTAACTAACACATTAAAGCATCACACTCCTTGGGGTGAAAGGCCAACTGAAATCTCCATAAATCCAAACATCCATCAACATTTATCGAGCACCTACTGTGCACCCAGCAGGGCAGCTCTGAGAGGTCAAGCTCATTATCAACCATTCCTAACACAGCCTTTGACACTTCGATGCATTTCTTTTCATTTCATCAGTTTTGTAAAATCATGGTTACAATGAGATTCTCATGTGATGTTAGCACAATTTGAGAACCAATTCAATGTGTCATTTTGACCTTGTATCAAATCTTATGTATTTCAATATATAAATATAACATCAATTATTATTAACAAAGTGAATGGAAATTGATACAATAAAACAGTTCACCTATCCCAGTCGTTTTTGGCTCAGTTCCTTTGCTCTTTCAAATTAGTTAAGCAATGCTAAGGTTATCTACAGAATCCCTCATTACTCCCAAATAAATTAATAGTATGGGTTTGGTAAAACAGCAAGAGCGTGGAAATGAAGAGAGGAGCTCAAGGTCCAGGTTCTTCCAGTGATGAGATGTGTGAACTGAAAAGTCACTGCTCTGCTCTGAGTCTTGGTTTCTACAAATAGAAATAGGGCTAACTATCCCTGCCAGTCACTTTAGAGAGATTATATAAAATTATACCTGCACCCATAATATAGGGATCAAGCAAAAACATACAAGATATGTGAAAAATAATGTTTAATATTTTGGGACACATGAAATGAGTAGGTTCAAGACACCTGCATTCTGAATTCAAGCCTTCCTAGTTTTCATGAAGCAACATTGCATCCTGACAGAAATCTCTACCTGGGCCACCTGCATGTTAATTAGTAAGCTGGAAACCTTGAACCTCTAAACACATTACAACGTGGGCACAGTGGCCCTCAGGGCTTCTGTAGTGATGTGTGGACCACTGTACCCCTGGGTAACCCCAGAGGTGGCAGGAAATGACAGGAAATTATCTCCGACCTGTATTTTTCAACTTGTCCACTGGTGACAATGGTCCACTGCAGCACAGGGGACAGGGAGACTGCCTCACTCAGCAGGGCATATCAGAATCTTCAGGGTTGGGTATAAATTCCTCTTGACAGCACCTCTCTAAGATTTCTTTATTATGCAACACTAATACAACTGCAAAAAAAAAAAAAAAAAAAAAAAAAGTCATGGGGATGAAATCTGTCCCTTACAGCCAAACCCAGTGTAAGACAGAAGTGTGCTAATCAAGAGGCATGAGCGCTGCCTGTGACTATTCTCCACGAACAAGAAACAGGGGAAAGAAAAGAATGGTATAGCTAATGGGATCATTAAAACCTTAAAAGCAGCACCTAGGAGAAATGGGGGGATTTTTCAGGGCAAAGGTGAACAGTGACCCTCCCCACAGTGCTGAGCTACTGCAGTGACCAGGGGCCATCTCCAGTGATTTTCCCTGGAAAACTCAAGTTCTAACAGTTTAGTAGGGAAGCAGGTAGCCTCAGACTTCCCAGAATCCAGGTCTAGAATTAGTGTCTATGCCTTAGAGGTCATGCCTGTGGGTGACCCCCGTCTTGAGTCAAGTTCTGGCTTACCCACCCACAGGGTTGCCCAGGCACCCCAGCCCTAGCCCCTGCTCAACCTTCCAGCTCTACATCCCTCCACTGCCAGCATGCTTGATGGACGGAGGCCACTGTGATTGAGTGCATTCCTCCTATTTACATGATTCTGAATTTCTATCATTTCTAATAAACCAGAGCAAATCTTTAACTCCTGTGCCTGTCCCTCCTGTTATCATTCTGAATTATACTTTAGCAAATCCCAAAGCTGCAGGAGTTGCTAATAAAAGCAAATGGTCCATTTGTGTCCCTTGGTTCAGGTCTGCTCAGATTCTGAGCAAAGAGCTCACCGCCCCCACCTCAATTGTTGCTAACTCAATTTGTGCTCTGGTAGCTCTCCAAGTGTTTCTGTTTAGCTTCTCTCCCTGGATTTTGGGTACGCGCTGAGCAGGATTTAAAATACCTCATTGACAGCAGTGTTCTGGGCATTTGGAGAACTCCAGGTTCCACACTGCAAGATGGGGTGACGGACGGGCCCCAAAAATAGATCCCATCTGATGACCTGGAATGAAATGCCCACAGCAGCTGATGCTCTTCCGTGCCACTGGCATGGCACACACTGGGCTCCCGGATGGAACAGAACAGAACTGTGCAGCCAGAGAGCCAGATCCAAGTTGGAGACAGCCCTCTGTATAGACCAGCCTGGGGTCAACTGCTGCCCAGACACCCAAATGCATGTCCCATGGGAGAAGACTCACAGCTCGATTTTGATCCTTAGGCAGATGGATGACAGGAGGCTTATTCTGTGGGAGGTAAACACAAGGCACACAGATTGAAACCTCCTCACCTTCCAACTCAGACACCTGAGTGTTCACCTGTCCACACTTATTCAAAGATGAGAGCCATCAGCTGGCAGAGTTAATTACAGAGGGAGTTTGGGTGGGGACTCATGCACCAGGGGGGTTTAAAGAATGCTTTCTTCCTGCATCAGTTCCAAAATAGATACAGTCAGCCCTCTGTATCCTTGGGTTCCTCATCTGCTGATTCAACTGGCAGCAGGTTAAGGAAAGTACTAAAATAAATAAATCTATACTGAACATGTACAGATTTTTTTCTTTGTCATTATTCTCCAAACAAT
This sequence comes from Glaucomys volans, assembly GCA_020662805.1. NCBI lineage: Eukaryota > Metazoa > Chordata > Mammalia > Rodentia > Sciuridae > Glaucomys > Glaucomys volans. The sequence goes on along the minus strand of JAJEJO010003475.1, from coordinate 84,203 downwards.
ACAGTATACAACTATTTACATTGCATTGGGTGCTATAAGTAACCTAGCGATGATTTAAAGTACACAGTATGATGAGTGCAGATTGTCTGCAAAATATTATGCATTTTATACAAAGGACTTCAGCATCCTCAGATTTTGGTGTTCTGGGAGGTCCTGACCCAAATCTCCTGTGGATACTGAGGGATGACTATATTCTCTATGCAAATATTACTTATAATTGCAACCCTGGCAGGGATGTCAAAAGAAACTTTCCCCTTTTGCACATATTTTTGAAGTTTTCCTCCAAGATTAAAAACTCATGGGATAAGGCTCCCCCATGTTGTGCTGCAGAGAGCAGAGGATAGAAAGTAAAAGTTCCCATTGTCCAGCCCTCACTGGGCCATTGTTAGCGATGGATGGCAAATAACACAAAGGCAAAGTTGCCAAGGGGGCTCCCCAGAGGCTCCTCTGTAGGCAGTTTCTCCCTTCCTGACCATTCCTGAACTCATCACACATTGGAAGGATGGAGGTACCACCCACAAGGGGAGGAAAGCAGGATGACTTGGTACAGGGCATTTGGGCAGACCAACAGGTCACACCCCCAAATCTCAGGACTCCTTGGGAGTCAGAGGATATCCAATGGGATGAAGTCTCTTTGCCTAGTGGAGGGCATGGAGGTGTGACCCACTTGGTCTGATTTCTAGGAGAAATGCCATAATGTCATCTAATTAGGATTAATGGTATCTTCACACAGATTTTTTTATTAGTGCATTACAAGTATACATAATGGTGGGATTCATTATGCTAGATTCCAACATGCATGTAACATAATTTGATCAATTTCATTTCCCAGTACCTTCCCTTTCCCTTCCCCTCTCTTTTAAGTTAGTGCATTATAATTATATGTATATATATGTATGTACATATATATATATATAATCAGAATTCATTGTGGTATATTCATACATAATCATAGCATAATTTGGTAGATTTAATTCCCTACTATTTTCTCATACCCATCTCTCCTCCCTCCCTCTCAATCCCCTTCCCCTACTCTGTTGGTCTCCCTTTCATTTTCACAAGATCCTTTTTTTATTCTTTTTCTCTTTTTCTCGCTAGCTTTCACTTAGGAGAGAAAACATTCAGCCCTTGACTTTCTGAGTCTGATTTATTTCACTTAGCATGATGTTCTCCAGTTCTATTCCATTCACTAGCAAATGTCATAATCTCATTCTTCTTTATGGCTGAGTAAAACTCCATTGTATATACCTACCACATGTTCTTTATCCATTCATCTATTGACAACATCTAGGCTGATTCCATAATCTGGCTATTGTGAAGTGTGCTGCTATAAAATTGATATGTCTTTATCTCTATACTATGTTGATTTTAGTTCTTTTGGATAAATACCAAGGAGTGGGATAGCTGGGTCATATGATGGTTCCATTCCTAGTCTTTTGGGGAATCTCCATACTCCAATGTGGTTGTGCTAATTTGCAGTCCCACTGAAATTGTATGAATGTACCTTTTCCCTCACAACCTCACCATCAATTATTGTTATTTTGTATTCTTGATAACTGCCATGCTGACTGGAGCAAGATGAAATTTCAATGTAGTTTGGATTTGCATTTACCTGATTGCTGAGGATATTGAACATTGCTTCATGTATTTGTTAGCCATTTTTATATCTTTTTTTGTAAAAATGTCTGTTTAGATCTTCTGCTTATTTCTTGATTTTTTTTCCTTTTTTTTGAGTTCTTTATGTATTCTGGATATTGATTCTATCAGAAGAGTAGCGAGCAAAGTTTCTATTTGGACTTGGGTCAAAATTGTATATATGCCAATTGTGTGTATACAAATATTCCAAATTTTTTTAAAACAATCTGAAACATTTCTGGTCCCAAGCATGTTGGATAAGGGATACTTAACCTGAATTCTTACTTTTCTCTATAAGAACTTGTCATTTGGACTCCAGGCTGCCTTATTAGTATGCTCCCAACAGTTCTGTTCTCGCTTTAATTCCCAGACAGAATAACTTGGTAAATAATGCATAGTTCAGTTCCCTTTGTCCAAACATCAACTTTCATAGGCTTAATCCTGACCAGCAAGTCAACAATTCCACACAGTAAGTTCCTCCCAATAATCCCTGTCTCATATAGAAACACCATAGAAGAAATAGGATTCCCAAGAAAGAGTGTTTTTTTCTCTCAGAAAAATTCTGACTTTTAGGTTTGGAATTTGATGGTCTTCAAAGAGAGATATTCCACAAGGAACGTGAAAATACATAGCCAAAAAAAAAATTTAAGAAGTCCCTCTCTTGCTAATATTTATTTTATCCCTAAAGGAAAGATAAGCCTGGCATAAATTGATGCAAACCTTACAAGACCTATTGAAACAATGACTGTATTCTCCCAAATGAAAAGACCCTAGCATGGATAAACTAATGGGAGGAAGAAGATGAAATATTTAAATTTAGGGTGGTCTTGGGAGGGGCTGGGGAGAGAAGTAAATAGCTGCTATATCTGTTGTCTGGATGCATTTTCCCATCCATTAAACAGGGAGAAATTCCCTGGTGTAATCATTACTGTCATTTCCCTCAAGTGTTGAATTAACACTTCAGATTTCCACTTTCCATAATCTTTAAAGGAAGAATCCATGTGTACTCCCTCCCACTGAATTATGTAATTTGTAGCTTGAAATAAGCCTTGCTTTTTTCTCCTTTTATTGATTTTTATGTCTGAACAGATTTTTCAGGCACTCTTTAACTTGATTCTGATTCATGGGCCTAAAGTCACAGAGTGTGATGATTTAGATGCACTGGAGACCCAATCAGGAAGGAAAGGAGACAAAAGTCACACACCAGTTTGAAAAGCTTTGCAGTTGTGCTCTGCCTAATCACCAATAACCTACGATCACTTCAGAAGAAAATGAACATTTAGCTGAACTACAGAAAAGCTAATATAAAAATAAAGACACTTTTTAATGAGGAAAGAGTCATCTCTTACAAAGTGCCCCCCAAATCACAACTTAAGTTATTTTCTTAATTGTTTGCTAAAGGCAAATTAATTCCGGGAAAAATGGGTTCATTACGGGACCTTAGAAATAAAATGATCTTTGTCATTTTACAGATGCATAAAATGAGGTCAGAAGGAAAAGCCCTCTTACCCAGAATGTTTGTGTGAGTCAATGATTTGGAACTGCCTCCTACCCCACAACAGTACCTGTCCATTCACTCAATGCTTCCTAAGCATCACCAGATCCTAGTAACCACAGTGGGGTTGCCACTGAGAATTTTTTTGAACTTACGGGGGAGAAAAGCACAAAACCACCGACCCTGTGAGGATGATGGCTTTCAGCCTAGAGGATCACAGCAAAGACCCCTATTGATAAGGGTGTTGTGGTATCGGATGAGGGCACCAAGCTGATGTTTACAAGAGAAGAGATGGAGTCCAGAAACATCTAGCAGGCAAAATCAACAGAGGTGCTGATTGATTGGATGTGTGACAATAACGCAAGGCAACTTGTGTATGCTCCCTAGATTTTTTCCTTGTGAATGACTAGTAACCAAATAAGAAATAGTCTATAATGAGGCAAATACAAATCAGAATGCAAATTATGAAAGTAAAAGAGGGCCACACACAAAAGCTCTCAGAAGGAAATGAAGAAACTGGAAGCTTTCCTGATGCAAGTGACGTCAAAATGGAGCCCTGAAATCTAAGTAGGATTTGAAGGGGGTGCAAGGGATCCTGGGTAAAGGACTCAATTGAGCGAAGCAACTGAGAGTGGAGAATGGATAATTGCCCAATACAGATGAAACAGAGGACGGGGAGGGTAAGGGCTGCAGGAGGTATGTCTAGAAAGGAGGCCCACTTCCAGTGCAGGCAAGGATTTCAGTTGCCTTCCAGGGTGAGGGAGAGAGTGAAGGCCTTTGAACAGAAAAGTTGCAAGATCAAGAAAGAGCTTTCAAAGACACTTCTTCAATTTTTTCATAGTCAGTCTTATATCATTTTCCCAAACATAATTCTATTGCTTTGGAGACTTGAAAATGAATAAAAATTAAATTCAATTCAATCTCTTCTACATTCCTCTGGTTGGCCTCTGTCCAAAAAGGGCAGATGGAAAGAGGTGGGCATGGATAATGCTTGCCCTTCTACAGTGCATGGTGGTCAAGCTGCCCCTTGGAGCTTCTGAGGTAAGTCTCGGATCAGCTGATGGCATCAAAGAGTGCTTAATGACCAGAGAAAATGTCCACCCTTAGAGAAAAAAGAGGGCTTTCCGGAGAAGCTGGGTGAGAAACCAGGCTCCTGGAGTCCTCTCACAAAGGGGACTTTCAGGTGGAGAGAGGGTGTGGGACAGGAATGTATCACCTTGCACCTGGCAGACCCAACCAGTTCTCAGGAAGGAGCTGGCCAGTGGCAGGTACCCCAGTGGCTAAGCAGACTTTCTCCACCGTCCACAGCAACCTCATGGAGTTCAATTGGACCCAGCCAGCTGGCACTAGAACGGTGCAAGTGAGAGCAGGATTACAAAGGAAAGGAATGAGGTCTAGGGAGTGAGAAAAGCCCCAGGGCTCCTACAGGATGGACTGCAATAAGAGCTGTGGGCACCAACCCTAGAGCCAGCAGCCCGTGCTGCTGACTCCAGCTATTAACAAAACTCCAAGGTCTGGCATCCTCGAGGCCACCGGCCAAATGGAATTTATCTAGTCTCTGTTCCTTAATTTGGGACTCTCGAAGACAAGGATCACCAGAACTTATCCCTGGCCTCTGTTATATCATAGACAAGAAGGTAGACAGACTGACTGCACAGAGAGCAAGAGGAAGGAAGGTGGGCAGAAAGGCTTCAAACAAACCAGGCAGACAGATTAATGTCCATTAAAAACAGGTAACTTCAGTGACCTGTGAGTAAATTATTCTGCTGAAAACCTAATTTTATGGGTGTATGTATATGTGTAAAAATATGTATGTGTGACATATATGGATATATGTGTGCATATTATATGTGTGTATATGTGTGTGTATATAACACTAAAACCATTTCTGTTCCTTCATTAGGGATTGTTAGTTATAAAAAAGTACTTTGAGTGCTTGACAACATGATTAACTTATGCCATTTCTTACTCTCTTGTTCCCCTCAAACCTTAGCGAATGTTTTGGAGTGGTTTGTTTCAGTGCTTTATAGATTTTTAGGAATGTATGCTAAGAACCCCGTAGTGGAATCTGGAGTTTCTGCACCATCCTCTGCATCTACTCCTTATACTCTGGTAACTATGATCTAGTTTTCTTTCATGGAAACCAACTTGCCCTAATTTGTAGAACTGTAAATCAGCATGACATCCCTTCCCCTCACTGAGGGGTTAAGCACATCATCAAGGCCAGACAGAGTCTCTCTCTAGTTCTTACTCTCACTCTCTTAGTCTGTCTCCCTGTGTCATCAGCAGATTGATGCAACGAAAGAAGGAAATTATCAGAGCTTTATTATTTTCATACAAAATAATGCATACCCATTTAAAAAGTAATTCCATGTCATTCCTGAATTGGAAGTAAAATTGTGGCAGCAACGTAGACAGCCAAAACATGGGAGAGGGAGCTGAGGTGTGTTCCACTGAATAGTGTAACCAAATTCTGTACCCTGGAGAAATCCATGCTGGGAAATATGACTGCTCCCCTCCTCTCTTCCACCCTCCTCCTGCCAAAAGCTATGATATAAACCAACAAAGGCTGAGTCACTGATTATTACATGGGGCTGGGGAAAGACACAGAAGAACAATAAAAGTTATAGCCCTTCCATTTTGTATTCTTTCCTAGTACATTGTCAGGTGCTCCGTATATATTATATGGGTTTAGTACAACAGACTCACCATGTAGGTGATTTTATGCTCATTTCAGAATACAGTTAGAGAAATAAAACCCAGGGGAGGACCTAAGTCCCTAGTTGTGTTCTCAAATGAGTGTAGCATACCATGAAAATAATTCCATAGTGGATGGAGTCGTTTAGCCAATCCCCTGGGGTTATTCTACAGAATATAAGTGTGCACAGTACTAAGCATTTTTTGTTTTTGTTTTGTTTTGTTTTGTTTTTTGCAGTGCTGGGGATTGAACCCAGGGCCTTGTGCATGTGAGGCAAGCACTCTACTAACTGAGCTATATCCCCAGCCCTGAGCACTTATTTTTTAAACTTAAGCATATCAGGCTTGGTATTAGTCAACTTCCATCACTATAATGAAATGCCTGAGATAATTATTTTTTTAAGTTTTATATTAGCTCATGGTTCTGAAAATTCCAGCCCATGATTCAATGATCTCATTGCTTTGGGTCTCTTACAAGGCAGTGTATCATAAAAGGAACACATAACAGAAAAAGCTGCTCACTTGATGAGTCAGGAAACAAAGAAGTACAGGAAGAGTCTAGGGTACCACAACCCTCTTCAAGTGCACACCTTTAACTACCTAAGGACCACCTTGTAGGCCCCACCTCCTAAAGGTACACAGTACCTCCCAAAAGCACCACCCTAGGGACCAGGCCTTTGGCACATAGACCTTCAGAAGACACTTATCCAAACCCTAGTATAGACAAAATGACTGAAAAATAACACCAGGTGAGATAGAAAATTACTATCCAATACTCAAAGATTAATATCAAAGGCAACATCCTTCATTGGGCTGAAGGTTGCACATGAATAGCGTCAGGTCGAACTTGGGTGGCTACAGGGGAGGAAGCAGAAAAAACACCTGACAACTCACTGCAGGCACAAAGAGCAAGGCAGCACGCTAGAGGTGACCAACCAGATGCAGACCTGCTGACTCTGAAGTCCACCTTGGTCTACCTTTTTCTGGGCAGAACCCCTAGCCCCTTCCTCTGTATAAAGACCCTGAGCAGCCAAAGCCATGTGCGATTTCTTCCCACTCTCCCACCCTGATTTTCACCCCGGAGGGCTGGGGATCTCCCCTGGGAGCACAAAGTCTAATAAAGCTTAATTCGGCTAGTTTTGTCTGACTCTGGTTTGGCCATTTGTACAAATGGCCAAAATCACATGAGTGTCCTTATAACTGGTCTATCTTGTAAGCAAAATAGCAGGCTAAAGTAATGGCTGGGCACGGATGTATTATTATGGACTTGTCCTCCAATGTGACACTGTACTTCCCAGGGTCACAGAAGGATGCATGCTATAGCATTTGGGAGCTGGGCCTGAGAGAAAATGGCAAAGGAAATACCAGGCCTGTTTCCTTAAGTGATAAGAAAAACTCTTTTGGTTCATTGATTTATCCCTGCAAGAGTTCCCTGTCAGTTAGGTCCTACAGTCCTATTGTTTGCTAATTTTGACCCTGCAGCCTTCCAGGTGCATCTGTAAGCTCCTGACATCCTTCCACTAAACTGTGAATCAGATTGGCTCAATTTCTGTTGCTTGCAACCAAACACCCTACCTTCTCGCAGCCCCAAAAGAAAACTAAATAAACAAAACATCAGGCTGCAAATGGCCATGCCAATCACATCCAGGATGTGCTGTGGCCTTGGGGAGTGGAATAGTTTAGTCCCTACAACATCCCTCTTTCAATCAAGAACCGTTTAATGAGCACCCACTATGTTCAGTATCCCATGACAACAATTTTCAGAGCAGGAGAGAATGCAAAATAATTTTGTCCTGTACTATCTACCCTGTTCTTAAACATTTCCTTCAATTTATAGGGCCCGTAGGACCCATTGGACTGGCTCTGTTTTAGTCAGTTTTCCCTTGATTTAGTATTAAATAATTCCCTAAAACTTGCTAAGTGTGGCAACCTGCTGTTTTGATTGTTGTTACCCTCCTGTTTCAAGATTTTGGAATACATTTTCTTGGAGGCTGAGTTGAACAAACAGACTACCTAAGGGGGCTAGTGTGAGCAGCACAGAATTGAAGTGATTTTAGTGAAAAGGAAAATAGAAAAAAAATGTAATATGCTTTTGAGTATTTGTGTCTAACGCAAGTAAATGGAGCATGTTGAAAGGAGCAGGTATTTAACATTTTTTAATGATTGTCATAATATTAGCTTCAGCTTCTGGAGTGCCCAAAATGTATTTTGGTTATTTTAGGTTCCTTTTATCTATTTTTATTTCATTTAATCCTGGTGAGAAAGCAACTCAGAGGGGCTAAGTGCTGTACCCAGTATCTCACAGCCATGGAATGGGAGAAGCAAGGATTTAAATCCAGGTCTTTCTAATTCCAGAGTCCATGGGTTTGTCCAGCTTTCCCCAGTAATCCCTCCAGTGATGACTTTTGAGCTGTGTAGTACCTAACAAGTGGTCCACTCAACCCTCTCCTCTTATACACGACAACCCTGCAGCCCAGGGCAGAATGAGAACTAGGACTTCGGTCTCAAGAACCCCGACCCATTTCCCCTTCTACCCCCTCACCCTGTAAGAAACTTTCTCTCAGTCCCTCCTGCCACATATTAGGTCGGTTTCCTGCCTTTTATATTAACCTCATTCCCCTTCCCATCCCCCCATTGTTCCTATCTTTTCAGCTCCTCCTTATTTTACCCTCTCCCATCTCCTCCTGTCCTTTCTCCAGAGCAGCTGCAGTCCCAGGTTGTCGCAAGCTCAAGCTCGTTTTTGCTGTATGGAGTCATTCGGGAGTGGCCAGGCACAGCAGGGAGGCCAGGAAAGAAGCTGACCGCTGACCAGGGCTGGTTTCAAGGGCAAGGGAACAGCTGGTATTCAATCAGCCTCTGCCAGCATGGAGAGGGCAGAGCAGGCCCTAGGGAGCGAGAGGGAGCGGAATGTCCAGCAGCCAGAAAGATCCAGGGCCTGATGAGGCTTAACTGTCCCCATAGCACCGCTGTTAGAATGAACAGGTGTTCACACAGCTGATTGGGCAACCAGGCTTCCAACACGGATGTGGGGTGAGGTAGATTGAGCAGGGACTTGCAGATACACACAGACTAAGAATCGAACAGACCCTTGCAAAGCAGTTGAGAATAGCAGCTAGGATAGAGGTATTTATTCATAGTGGGTTGAAACACTTGACCTTCAGCCAGTTGGAGGTTGAAGGGCAATGACTGGGGCAAAGCTATTCAAAGGTCTTTATATGAACAGCATCACCTGGGAACTGGTCAAGATACAAATTCTCAAGTACCATCTCAGACCTACTGAATCAGAACCCAAATTTTACAAGATCCCCAGGTGATTCCTAGGCACCTTGAAGTTAGAGAAGCGCTGCTCTAGGACGACAGTTCTAGAAGGGTGATTCCCAGATCAGCAGCATCCCCTGAGAATTTGTTAAAATGCAAATTTTCAGACCTCTAAGGGTGGGACTCAGCATGCAGTTTTAACAAGTCAATGAGGTGATTCTGGTGCACCCTGAAGTTTGAGAAGTACTTTATGCATTTGGGAGAGAGGCAGAGTTAGGAGACAGAGTTTGGAGTTGGGAAGAATACCAAGAAAGGCATCCTGATTGTAGCTTGGAAGAACTCAGAATATTGGTTCTTGCCAGCAGTGTCACCTGTTTCCCAGCCCTCCTACAACATCCTCTTACCCACCAAGGTCAGACCCAGAATTCAGGCCTCTGGCCCAGGTATTCCCAAGCTTCAGGTCTGAGCTGGTCAAAGGCCGGGCCTTTAGTAACAGCCTTTCTAAATTAGTGCACCACATTCAGGTAAACCAGAGCCCAGATGAACACAATACATAAGGGATATGTAATCCCTCCACGAGCTGGGGTCTCTACTTGTAGGGCTAAGAATGTCATTCCTTGACCTATAGAAATCCAGAATCCTCCCTCAAAATTTCTGGTGTTCTTCTAAAAAGTTTATAATCCCAGGGTTCTCCCCAGATTCAAGCTCCTGTGTCTGGTGTGTCACCCACACTTGCCTGCAGTTCTTCTGCTCCCCAGCTCAGCCTGGGCACAGGACCCAGCACTTCTGTGATTTCCTGGATTTGTTGTTTTTGATCTCCTTCCCACTGGAAGTTCAGAAGTAGATTTCCCTGAAGATGTTGAAGACAGGGAAATGCAAATTTCCTTTACATCACAGAAATGCAAATCTTTTTCATTTGAGTATCATTATTCCCATCCTTCAAAGACCCAGAACCCACCCTAGTACTCTGACACCCTACCCTCCTCTCTTGCTTTCTGCTTCTCTCCTCCTCCATCACCAAATTTCTACTTATTTATAGCAGAGAAATTTGTTTCTTGATTCTCACTAACCTATGCCCTCAACATCTCACCTTCTATACCAAGCAAAATAATTGCCTAATAAAATATATTCTTTCTTGAGAGGAATTTCCATTTCAAATAAATAGACAGAGACTGGGTGGATTCTTTCTCCACTGAAGCACACAGCTCCTCCTCCTTCCCATTCACTCTTTTGCAGAATCTTGATCATCCCTTCTTGTCCCACTTTCTTAATGTAACTCTGAAATATCTCCCTTTCATTTATAATAACTCAGGTTATTTTCTTTCCTTCCTTTGTCTGATACTAAACCTCCTTCCTCAGACTTCCATTTTGAACGAGGCTAACCATTACCCACATCACAGCTCAGAATCATACCCTTCTTATCTATGGATCATTTCCAAGGCAGCTGGTAGGTTTAAACAAAAGCTCAAATCTGAAGATTTTAGCTTAATGTAAGGACTGGGGTTGCCTTCTACCACCTGGAGACTGAGGAACTCCAGGGGAAGAGAACTGTGTCATAATAACTCTCTGCTTTCCATTCCCAGCACCATCTTCTCCTGGACTGTTAGAATAGACTTATAAATGATTTCCCCAATTCATTCATTACCCCAACCACCAGTGCCACACACTCCTTTTCGTGGGTGGTAGAGTCATCCTCGTGCTCACAAACCTTTGACAGCTCCCAACTGCTTATAACACAACACAAACCTTCCCCTAGTTCAAGTCTCATACTAAATTAAGAACAGAGTAGTGGAAAAAATAGAAGCTGTGCAGAAGAAGAGAGAAGAACTGACACCTCGACATGGAGAGAAGAGGCAGAGTTGCAATTCACACAAGATATGGGGTGTGAGCCTCAAAGGTAATCCACAGAGGAAGGGTCTGATATATTAGAAGTCACCTTGTCACTACAGTTGGTTCAGGAATCAGATCTCTGGACACACTTGTTATGGAAAAAAAAACTGAAATAAACACAGGTAGGGACAGATTTCAACTATGAAGTATGTAGGAAAATAAGCCAGGTCAAAGGCCAGTTTGCAAAGGCAATTAAACATATGTGCTTTCTAATGAAATGATTTCATTTTGTTTTGCTACACTTCCCTGCGAGAAAGGGCAAGAAGTTAAATGGTCAGCTTGAGTCTTTATTTTCAGAAAAAGAAATTCCATACAGTTCCCTTCTTCACCTGAGCCCAGAGTAAATATATTGTTTACCAAAAGTATTTATATGGTCTTTGATCTGGTTGTCTGTATACACTGTGCTTCAGGACACATGCTGCTGAGAGGGGGGACACCCACCAAGGTCAAGCGCTCTGCTTGGTTGGTTCAATTACTGTGTGTGGCCCATTACAGTCAATAAGCTATACGACATCATTTTAATTCTGCTAATAAAGGGCTGGGAGCAGATAAAAGAACAATCCTGGGACCTGGAAAGATACTAGGTAAAAGCCCCCTACATGAGCAATAATGGTTTTTCCTGTACTCCAAGGCCAAACCTAATTCCATGGAATATGTAGAGAGTTGAAGGTTGAAAAGCATAGATGGATGGAGGGAAGGTCAAGGCCACTTGCCTTGCAGCTTGTAGGAGATGCAGCTACACTAATTGCTGTTTCAATGACTGTAAGGAAAAATACACTGTCCAGGGAGGCTGCTCTAGAGGGAGGAGCAAACATGGGCCAGATGTGCATTTAGAAAGGCTTGGACGTAGGGACGATTAGAAGGTCACTGGATTAGACAAAGGAGAATGAAGGGAAGGGAGGGGTTGGGAATAGGAAAGACAGTAGAATGCTTCAGAGATAACATTCTGTGCTCATGTATGAATACACGACCAGTGTTACTCCACATCACAGACAACAGCAAGAATGGGATCCTAATTAGAGTGCGTTATACTCCATGTATGTATAATATGTCAAAATATACTCTCCTGTCATGTATATCTAAAAAAAAAAATAAAAAAATAAAAAGGCTTGAACTTGAAGCCCTGCTTTTGTTATGTACCCAATTGTTGGGTAGCTCAGTTTATGTGACCTCTCTAAGTCTCAAGTTTACTCATCCCTAAAATGGGGATCCAGTACCCATTCCAAGTCTCAAAAGTTTATTGGAAAAATAAAATAGGATAATAGGCACAAAGTGTCAGATACCTGGTCCATGTTCAAAAAAAAATGGTGTTTCCCTTCTTCCTTCTCATTTCCTTCCCTCAGTCCAATAAACCAGCCCTTAAGAAGCAACACACTGAAAATGAAATAAAATCATATTTGTCTTCCCTCCAGAGGACATTACCAATGAGCTCTGACAAAGATTTGAGTACCGGCAAATAATTCTATCAGCCCCATCCAGGGTGAACAGAAAGATCACCAAGAAACCAATTTCATCCTCAGCTTCTGAGGGATTATTACCAGCGACAGTAGAGAATAAGTATATAAAGATGATTGACATTTCAATAGCCCCATTCAACCGCCCACATTTTCAAAGTTGCTCAGAAATTTTCCCCAAAACAAGCACCTCACTCATCTCTGAACAGTGTTATCAACACTGACCCCCATGGGAAAGATGGTGTCCCCTGAGCAGCCTCAGAAATGCTGCAGGGAACTGAGTTCAGAGAAGGACAGAAAGGGTGGGACAGTGGGACACACTGATTCACCTGGGTTCCATCTAGTCATGTTGTCGGAGGTGACTTCAAATCCAGGCACTGGTTGAAGTGGCATATGCTAGAAGTTCCTATAAAAACAGGTCCTTAGGCCCTAAGCAACTCAACAAAACCCTGTCTCTAAATAAAATATTTTTTTAAAAAGGGCTGGGGATGCAGCTCAATGGTTAAGCACCCCTAGGTTCAATCTCTGGCACAAAAAAAAAAAAAAAACAGGCCTCTGCAAGGTACCTCCATCCCCCACTCAGGTGCTTCTGTCTGAGACTTGAGCTGAAGAGACTGCGTGCATGTGGACTATTGCTTCAGTCCACCTTTCTGTGGGTCCCTATGCTGAATGGAGCCTTATGGTGACCCCATGTAGCCAGAGAAACAACGACACTGGCAGGAAAAACACAGCTTCTGTATCTAGCAGAACACAGACTCCCACAGAGCGCCTCTAGGACTGACTGAAAAAGGAGAATGTCACACCCTGAATCACCCACACTGCTGCTCTCAGCCAGTTCTGCTTCTCTCTGAATTGTCGTCCTCAGACCTGACAAGCTCCTGGGTGAGACCACATCCTGAGGGCATCAGAAGGTGTCCCAGTGCCCTCCACTCACACCTCACCATCTGTCCACCCACAGAATGAGCCGGTGTTGACAGACACACAGGAGTCTGAACATTTACATGACCATCTCAGGTCAGCGAAATAATTTGAGAATGTGGCAGCCACCCTAGAAGGCCACACTTCTTCACGTTGCTGTAATCAATTTTGATTAAGAAATCCATCCAGACCAGGATTGAAATTGCTCTACCTGGGTCCTCTCAGAGGATTGTTTTGGCAAAAGGATAATGTGTGGTGCCCCAGCTGCCTGGTCCCAGTGCCTTCTATCTGATGGCTCTAGAAGGAACAGGATGTGACCAAGGATCTAACACAGCCCAACAGCTAACCCTTGAACAATACTAGGATGTGGGCATGACCCAGACCAGAATATCTACAAAGGAAAACCTTAGACAGACGAGAATTTAATTTAATAGAAGATCCTTGGCTGAAATCTTTTAACCATCAACTGTCTTCTGATTTGCTTTTCATTTACTGGTATATAACAAGTATTGTTGAGTGCCAAAGAACACCAGAGAAAAAGAGAATGATGTGCTGGAAAGAGAACGTGCTTTGAATCCTGGATCTGACCTCCCTTGACCCTAGTTTTCTCATCAGTGAAATGAGGAATAAAACAGTCTTCAGCAGGAAAGGTCGTTGCCAGGTTCAAACATATCAATGTAAATTGCATACTGACCTTCGTCTTCATGTCTCCCCCATGCTGTGTCATGTGTGTGATTTCAAAGTCACACCTCCCACATGACATTGGGTTTGGCCATGTAATTTGCTATGACCAACAGAATAAGGTGGACATATTATAATAATGTAACAATTCCTAACACAGGTCATGAGAGACCTTGGGTGTTCTTCTGCCATAACCAAAAGAAGAGCTTGCTTTGGCTAGACTACTAGTCCCAGGAGGAGCATGAAAGGTACACAGAGCAGAGCCACCACAACAATATCTGAGTTATCTCAACTCATTCACAAGCCTACAATGAGAAAAAGAACCACCAACCAAGCCAAGTCCAGCTCAATTTAGGCCAGCCAGAACCCAGACTATGTGATTAATAATCAATGATTAAGCCTTTTTTTAACTTAGAGTTTTGGAGTATTTGTTATGCAGCATTATTCATGCACTAGCTAACCAATACACTGATATTTATGTATATACAAGTTTATACAGATAAAGCATCTCCCTTGGAGCCAAGCATATAGTAGATGCTCAATAGTCATTTCTTTCCCTTCCCCTACTATATTCCTAGTGCTGTGCTATATGCTGAGCATTTAGAATTGAATAAGGCTCAGAACCTCAAGAAGCTTCCTGGTTAGTAGAATAAGAACTGTAAGGCATCCCTTTGAGTCCTAGGTTGCACATAAGAAATTAATGGAAGCAGTAAAAAAGGAAAGCATTAAGTAAATGCTTTTTCCTTCTCCATTTTCCCCTAAAATATGATCAAATAGGTGTTCTCCCAAAACAGATTTCTATTTCCTGAGGCTGTATCTTGGTGGTGCCTTCATGAGTCTAGAAAGACAGACTCCTAAAGACGGGGAGAATGTTCCCCATGTTCATTCTTTGTTTCAGATCAAGTCTCTGCTAGAAACTCTGCAGGAACCAGGCTAGTTTGGTGGAGGCAAAGAGTGTGGCAAATCTAGCTAAGTTGAGCTCAAAGCCGAAGGCCTTCAAGGGAGATAAAAGGACTTTTTTCTCTTTTGTATAGGTGTCGTAGAAAGTAGCTCAAAAAGTGGACCTATTTTTCTGAAGACAAAAGTGTACTCTCTGCAGCCGCCTGCCCTCATGAAAGGAAATAGTTCTTGATACAGATTCTGTCCGCAAGGAAGAATCAAATCCACTGGGAGGTAGAGCACAAAGGTATTAGGGACTTTATCACCAGCAATGTAAGGCCTGTCCATTGAAGGCCCATCCAGTAATGGTACAGCCCAATAATACCCCTCTGTGTTCTTAAATCTCTCTTGTCAAGGTGAGCTTTCAGGACCGCTTCTATTCTTTGCCCCTTTAAAATGACCATTCAGTTGTCTGCTGTGAGAGGAGCTTCGGCCTGACAGTTATTGGCGTTTTACTTGTCAACTCAGAGGAAATGTCTATGGAATACCACTGGCAACCGAGACGACAGAGGGACAAAAGGGCACTGTGGCATGGTGCCTGGAGTCCGGAGGAATGGATCTTGTCCAGAATACTCTCAGGCCTCAACTCCAGTGAGGCCGATCACCTCCAAGAGGTGATCACCTCATTTAGGAGAACACGCTAGAAGATGCGTTTGCATGCGCAGTCTCAGCGCTGGGAAATTGGAGCCGGGAGCGGTATTTCCCTCTCACTCTGATGAACAGAGAATTCCCTTCCAGCTGTATGACTCCAGCGGTGTGTCATCCTTCTTGTACTAAGGACTACAAAGCACTTTCATCTACTCTAGTGCACTTAAGCCTTACAACTTACATCACCCTGGTGTGATGTATACAGGTTGGACCACATGAAATTGCAGCTATTGGACTGGTTTTGACTGGAAAAAACTGCAATTTCGATGTACAGTTGTATGAATTTGGGCAGCCACGCACAGTCACATAACCACGACCGTAATCAAGATACAGCACGCTTCCATAACCTCGGAGAGTTCCTTCTGTAGTCAGTCCTCACCCCACACACAGCCCTTGCAGCCACTGACCTGTTCTCCATCCCTATGGATTTGCCTTTGCCTTTTCTAGAATGTCATAGGAATGGAATCACACTCTGGCTTCCTTCATTTAGCATAATACACATGAGATTCACCCAAGCTGTCAAGTGGATCCATGGTTTCTTCCTTTTTACGGATGAGCAGAATTCTAGTATATGAATTCACCACAATATTTTTTGGGGGGGAGGGGGATATGACCTTTATTGAACTTATCCACCAGAGTGGAAATAATGTCTGTACAAAACCAAATGTTTGTTACTATAACTTCTGCATCACAATTAAAATCCAAACAGTTTTTTAAAAACAGTCAACTCAATCAAAACCCACTACTTCAGAATCCATAGCTTCTTTGAAACCACAGTAACACTTAAATATGGTTAAGACTCAAATGCAGAAATTTGGTTGGTTGGAGAGCTAATTAAACTTCCAACTTGCTCAGATAGAATTACAAAAAGGCAAAATTGTGTTTTTCACAGAAATACAGTTCACTGGAATCACCAACACAGGACAGCTTTTAAGAGTATTAGAGTTCTGAAATAATAAGGAACCCAGGCATCCCCCAGCCTTCTGTTGTCCCTTCTTCCCAATCAGAGATTTGTGGATATGTGGGATGCCACCACCAGCAATTGTAGCCTTGATGAGAGAGTCCAGTTCTTCATCTCCACGAATAGCAAGCTGCAAGTGACAAGGGGTAATGCGCTTTACCTTTAAGTCTTTTGATGCATTTCCTGCCAGTTCCAGTACCTCTGCGGTGAGGTACTCCAGGTTGGCTGCGCTATACACAGCAGCAGTTGTGCCCACACGTCCATGGCTGGTTGTCCTAGATTGCAGGTGTCCATGAATACGGCCCACAGGGAACTGCAAGCCAGCTCCCTGCGAGTGGGAAACCGCCTTTGTCTTGGCCTTTCCAGAGTCCTTCCCAGCCTTACCACCAGCCATCTCAAACTGTGCTGAAGCTCAGACAAGCAAGGCAGAGAAAAGGTGAGAAAAGGCTAGTCAGACACACAGCGAGATCCCACCACC
Source organism: Glaucomys volans (assembly GCA_020662805.1). NCBI lineage: Eukaryota > Metazoa > Chordata > Mammalia > Rodentia > Sciuridae > Glaucomys > Glaucomys volans. The sequence goes on along the minus strand of JAJEJO010003475.1, from coordinate 67,149 downwards.
TACTCCTTCGTTGCACTGCGATTCAAACTCTCACCACAATATTTTTATACATTCACCAGTGGATAGACACTTGCATTGCATTGTTCTAAGTTTGGGGTGACTGTGAATAAAACCACTGTAAGCACTTGCATATAGGTTTTTGTGTGGACGTTATATTTTTGTTTCTCTTAGGTCAATACTTAGAAGTATTTTATTCTACCACATAATCGTTGCAGATTTTATGCCAAAATTTCTTTGCAAAAAAGCAGGGTGCAACCATTATGTGAAGTTTTTTTTAATATGCCAGTATTATTTAAAAAGTCATTTATTACTAAACTGTGGTGCAAGATTAAGATGCACAGAATACTCATGAATGTGTTAATGACGTGACAATGATTATGTGGTCAAATACAGTATGATTGCTGGGTTGCAAAATGAATGTTTTTAACTTTGTAGAAAATTGCCAGAGTGTTTTCCAAAGCACGAGTGCCCCTTCACATCCCCAACAGCAGTGTATGAGAGTTCCATCTCCGTATCATGATCAACATTGACATTGTCAGCCTGAAGGGAAGCAGAGTGGTTAGTCATTCTAACAGGTATAGAGTACTAAGGGATTGTGGTTTTGATTTTCATTCCCCTAAAAACTATTGGTGCATTTCCATTTTTTATTTTTCTACCTATATATTTTCTTTGGTGAAGTGTCTGCTCAAGTCTTTTGTCCATTTTTAAAAATTGAGTTGTTTGCTTTCTTATTGTTGAGATGTGAGAGCTCTTTATTCCAGGTCTTTATTCACAGTTAACAACTAGATACTATCCTATTATTAGGCATCTGTTTTACAAATAGGTACTCTCATACTATATCTTATCTTTTCTCTTTGTTAACAGTGCCTTTTGAAGAGCACAAGTTTTTAATTTTAAAATCTAATTTATCATTTTTTCTTTGATGGTTCATGCTTTTTATGTCTTATTTAAGAAATCATTAAGTAACTCAAGGTCACAAAGATTTTCTCCTATGTTTTCTTCTAGAAGTTTTATAGTTTTAAATTTTACATTAGGTGTAACAATCCATTTTGAGTTCGTTTTTGTTTAGGGTACAAGGTACAGTTCAATGTCCTTTTTTTTTTTTTTTAATATGGATATCCAATTGTTTCAGTGCCATCTGTTGAAAAGACCATCCTTTCTCCATTGAACTGCCTTGACACCTTTGTCGAAACCAATTGACCATATGTGTGTGGCTCTATTTCTGGACTCTGTTCTATTCCATTGATCTGTGTGTCTATCCTTTTTCCGATACCATACTGCCTTGATTGCTGGAGTTTATAGTAAGCCTCAACATCAGATAGTAGGACTATTTCATTTCCTTTGCTTTCCTGTACACATTTTAGAGTCAGCCTAAATCCATGAACTTGTAGACTATTTTAAGATGAAAGAATGACTTGCCCAGGATCACAAAATTAGTGTGTGTCAGAGTCAGCTCAGTCTCTAATCATTTGTGTGCATCCGCGTTCATGATCTGCCTGTGGACCTCACAGAGAAGACTGAGGAAGAGCAACATTATGGCAAATGATCAGGAGTTCTGGCTCTCAAAGCACTGGGGGGAAAAATCGCTGTCTTCAGGACTCGCCCCTGTCTTGCCTTAACAGGATAATCAGATATTTCTGGAATAATTCATACAGCTGTAGACCCAGTATCTGGGCATCAAATTCTCACCTTTTATAAGCCCTGCCCTGTTGACAAGTCTATTCACTCAAGCGTCTGTCTTGGTTTCCTGGTTAGCATTCCCACTCCCCACTAGGAAGGAAGCCCAACTCTGAGCCCTCCTGACTGGTGCTGACACCGGTTCCAGTCTCCCCCACTAGAGAGCTGTTTCCTTTACCTTGTCATTGACTCCAAAGCAATGAATGCTCAGGACCAGACCTGTCCTACCTGTTTCTATCACTAAGGCCAATCTCACCTGCTCAGCTGTTTTTCTTACCTCTGTCCCTTCCCAAAACAAGCCCAGCTCTGGTCTTCTGTATTAGACAGCTTCTAGAAAGGATAAGCCAATTCCAAAAAACCAAAGACCAAATGATCTCTCTGATAATGATACATAATGCGGGGTGGGAGGGAGGCAAGAATGGAGGAAGGAAGGATTGCATAGAGGAAAAAGAGGGGTGGAAACGGGGGAGGAGAAGAAAAATAACAGGATGAGACAAACATCATTACCCTATGTACATGTATGATTACACAAATGGTGTGACTCTACTTCCTGTACAACCAGAGAAACAACAGTTGTACTCCATTTGTGTACAATGAATAAAAATAAATTTAAATAAATAAATAAATAAATAGAAAGTATTCCTCCTCCAGCTGAGTGGCAGAAAAGGGTAGCAGTTGAAAATTCCAAAACTGTCATGTGGAACCAGAGACAATGAATTTGAATCCCAAGTCTGTTCTTTCAGGCAAGATACTTAATTTTCTGCATCTCTGTTTCCTTATTTGTAATATGTCCTACAGGATTTCCAGGAGAACTAAAGTGACATAAGGCATTTGCAATGCTTGGCACAGCTCCTGGCACATACATAGCAGTAATCAATGCTAGTAGGGCTTCTCCATCCCAGACATACCTATCTGGGGTTGCTGCCTTTCCACCAACTCACACCACTGAGAAGGCAATGTACCTCCCAGGAGAGCCCCTGCATGTGTCACCAGCTGCATTGGCTTTTCTGGCCAGCTGTGATGGAAGCAACCTTAGAAAGATCCAGCTGCAGAAAACTCAGCAAATCCTCCATCATGACTATTGCCTCTCCCCCGTTTTGTCCCTTGTGCTGATTTGATTGAAGAGAAATGACATGTTTCTCTCATGTATTTTTTATGATCCAGAAGACACTTTCTGGCACTTAGAGAAAGAAGTTCAAGCCTAACATTGGGCTCAATTCATTGTTCATGGTGAACAGCCAGTAAAGAGCCTGTCTTTATCACTGGAGAACCTTAACAAGTCCTTTAATTCTCTCATTTGCTGGTTTAAAGTACAGCCAAATAAGAAGCTAGTCTTCATTCCTAAAGAGAGTACCATTGGCTGTGGACAAAAGAGCTTGTTATTGCTTTCAGATGGTGGTGATGGACAGTGCTGGTCCACCCTCTTCTCTGAACTCTCACCCAAGACCAAAAGTAGGCACTAGTGAGAAGGTGGCGTGGATTTTGGATGGGAGCAGCATTTCACACTATACATCCAAGGACTGAGTTTGCCATCTTGGCCTTCACAAAGAGCTCTAATCATGCAATGAAATTATGAGACCTACTTGCTCAAGGAGCAAGACCAGGGTCCTGTCTGGCCCTCATTGGAAGAATAGTCATTGGAAGATCTCAGGCACTGGAAAAAAAAATGGAACCCAGATGTCATAGCAAAACAAATCAAATGTCACAAAATACATGAAAACATGAATAAGAGCATAGCCCCAGGTCCACAAGATGTACCAAGAGGAATCCCAAGGCAGACAAGATACGTTTGCAGGACTGGAATCACTCCATCTCCAGGACTGTTTCCTGGAGCCCTGGAGATGAAGTCCTCCTCCATCTCCATTCATTTCTGCCTTCTCTCCTCCTCTAACTCTTTAGCATGACACATCATCCACTTTTTCTTCCCATCTCATATTTTCTAATTCATTTTCCAAATGTCAGTTGACCTCTTCCATCCTTATCACAAACTTCACTTGGAAGCCAAGGGGTCACCACTATGTCAGTGTCACTCTCATAGGAGCCTTGGCTAAGGATACACAACCCCATTTCCCTATCCCAGTGCAACCTGAGAAGAGCCAATCCCAACACCAGGAGAATACAGACAGGATCTAAAATCTGATCCAAATATGGTAATTGCTTTCTACACATGCCTCAGTTCTCCCAGACTTTACACACCACACATGGCATTCTTTCCTGCTGAACCAAGGAGAGTGACATTCAGCGAAGTCCCAGAGCAGAGACCAGGTGAGAAAATCAGGTGACCAACCATCTGGTCTGTCTTGGAGCATCCGAATTTTAAAACCAAATGTCTCCAAACCCTGGGAACCCTTCAATCCCAGGCATACAAATCACCTTAGCAGAAAACAATGAATGCAAGGAAGGATTTGCAAAAAAAAAAGTTTTGGAGTTACCATTTAGTGGCAGCTGGAGGCAGGACCAGAAGCTCTGCAGAAGGTTCTCAAAAATGAACAACCAATCCTACAAAAGACACTGTACCAGTCAGGATGGATTAACAGGAAATGCACAACACCAAAATTTTAAAGGTTTCAGGTAAAAAAGGGTTATTTCTTGTTCACATCACACACATTAATTGGGCTGGCAGAGGGGTCCTTTTCCGGATAGCTATTCAGGGATGTAAGTGCTTTCCATGGAATGGCTTGATGCCCCCTAGGACAGAATCATCCCTGTACCCTCTGAGAATCCTCATTGGACACAGAAGAGAAGGTAGAGAGAGCTAGAACTGGGGGGTTTATGGACAGGCCTGTGGATTGTTGTTCATTCACATTTCATTAACTGAAACACAGTCAGATGGCAGAATCTAACTATATGGGACACTGGAAAATATAGCTAGCTAGCTATGTGCCAATGGAGAGCAGGAAATGGTTGTCTGCTGACTATCTAGCTCATCTAGGACTTATTAGTCAATAAAACAGGACTCTTGCAGAACAGAGGAGCTGAATGCCTTCCTTATCCCACACCCTTTACACACCTGTACTACCAGCTAAGGATACTCTGGAATGGCAGCAGTAAAAAGATAAGAACCCAACAACTCCACTCCTAGATATATATACCCAAGGGAAATGAGAGCATAGCTTCACTGACAAATCACAGCAGTATTCACAATACCAAAAAGTGAAAACAACTCAAGTGTTCATTAATAAAGGAGAGTCCTAGGTATATGTGTGATTACATGAATGATATGAATCTACATCGTGCACAACCATAGAAATGAAAAGTTGTACCTCACCTGTGTACAATGAATCAAAATGAAGTATGTAAAAATAAAAATATAATAAAAAAAAATAAAGAAGAGAACGAACAATATGTGGTATAGCCACACAGTTGCATATATTCTTCCATGACCAAGAATGAAGTGCTGATACATGCTACAACATGGATGGACCTGGAAAACATGATACTAAATGGAAGAAGTCAGTCATGAATGTTAGCTGGGTGTGGTGGTCACACCTGTAATCCCAGCTACTCAGGAGACTAAGGCAGAAGGATCACAAGTTCAAGGCCAATCTCAGGAACTCGGTCAGACTCTATGTGAAAATGAAAGATAAAAAGGGCTGGGGATATAACTCAGCAGTAAAGAACCCCTGGGTTCAATCCCCAGTACAGAAAAACAAAAGAATCATTAGCTCAGTGGTAGAGTGCCCTGGGTTCAATTCCCCCCCCTGGGTGCCCGCCCCCCCACCAAAGAAAAAGAAAGAAAAAGAAGAGGTCATATGCCATGATTCCATTTACATGAAGTGTTTAGAATAGGAAAATCCATGGACAGGTGGAAAGGAATAGTTATTTGGGGTGATGAAAATATTCTGGAATTAGATCATGGCAATGGTTGCACAACTTTGGAATACAATAAAAAACATTTAATTGTATACTTTTTGTTTGTTTGTTTTTGGTGCCAGGGATTGAACCCAGGGGTGCTTAACCACTGAATCACATCCTCAGCCCTTTTTTGTATTTTATTTAGATAGAGACAGCACTGAGTTGCTTAAGGCCTCTCTGGGTTGCTGAGGCTGGCTTTGAACTCAAGATCCTCCTGTCTCAGCCTCTCCAGCCTCTGGGATTACAGGCATGCCCCACCATGCCCAGCTTAATTGTATACTCTTAAAGGGCTGGTTTTATGGTATATGGAATTACATCTGAATTAAAAAAAAAAGAAAAGAAAACAAGGAAGACAAAGTTGCCACACTGTTTCTCACCCAGACTCTCCTACACTTGCCCCCTGACCTCCCTGCCATGCCCTTTGGCCTCCTTGCAGAGGCCCTGACATCCCCTTGCCCCACAGCTAATAGGCAGCAAGGGAACACACACACACTGAGGTTGTCATGGTGATGAGTGACATGTCCAAGCCTTGCTTCTGCTCCTTGTCTCCAAAGCAGCAGGTGGGCAACTGTGCCAGAAACAGGCAGGGGCTACAGATGTGAAGAGCATCAGGAGCATCGATTGCAAATGGCATTATTGATCTTCATTTCTGCAGGGCACTGCCACGGCACTGGGGCTTCTAACTAAACCACGAAGCTTCTGGACACAGTAATCTAAAAGGTTTCTCTGCCATCTGGTCTTTTAATGACCCTTCATCTCTAACCACCAAGGCTGTCAGGGAAGCAGTCTGGACTAAAATCCTAGTTTTTTTTGCTGGGGGAGCTTCAGAAAGCAAGCTCTGAAGACATGCAATCTGTGAGTTCTTCATTTGAACAAAACCACCCCTGAATAGACGAACCCCTTCCATCTGGAGAGAGGTTTGTCCTGTTGGCAGAGATCGGTCACATTCACCATCACTTTGCTCCTCATGGCAATTTCCTGAGACAGGTGCTCTCAGTTCTGTTTTACAGATGAGGTGAATTGCAGAAGATTAAGAGGTGTGTCTAGGGCCACCTGCCCACCAAGAGTAGGACTTGGTCTCAGATAATATTGGGGTCAAAGACACCTAAAATTTATCCTATCCAAACCTTTTATTTTACAAATAAGAGAAGTCAGGAAACTAACTGCCTGATCTGAGGTCATACAGCAGGACTGGGCTTTGGGTCTTCTGTCTTTCCAGTCCCGCCACCACAATGTGCAAATAAGATGACCTATACAGCGACCCTAGGTGGAAACTCCCCTTCCTCAGAAGATGATCAACCTCCCTGCCTCCATATGCCACAGCACCCGGCCCTTACCTCTGTCTCATTACACGTACAGCAGACACTATATCTTCTTATTTTTCCATCTCAGAATCTAAAACAATGCCCTGATATGGTGTCCAGTTGACCTCATTCATTCATTCACAAGCATTTCCTGAGTGCTAACTTGCACCAGGCTTTATGCTGTGTGGTGATGCAGAAGTAAATGAAAACAAGCCAGGTATCAACCTTTGTGGGTTTTGTGAGCCTACCGGTGGGGCGAGCAATAAACTAGCAATAAACTAGTAAGTACAGAAATAAACAGATCATTTCAGTTGGTGATCAGCACTTCATAGGAAAAAAAAAAAAAAAAACAAGAAAATAAGATAGGGAGAACTGTGACAGCTGGACCAGGATCTGAATGGTAAAAAGGAACCAGCTCTGCCAGAGCATTGAGAATTAGAGAGAACTGAAACTGCAGTTTAGAGTCTCCAGAAACGCAAAAAGACAGCCAGGCAGCAGGAGCTTAGTGAGCAAGGTCAGAAGCAGGCAGGGGCAGATCATGCAGGGCTGTGAAGGTCATGGCAAGGAGTCTAGAGGTCTCAAGGCTATTCCAGACATGATGGGCAGCCAGAGGAGGGTTCCATGCAAAAGTGTGGCCTGATCTGATTGATACTTTCAGAACATACCTTGGTCACTGTAGGGAGAGGACAGCCCAGAAATTCTGGAGAGGCACTAGGTAGAACATTCTGAATCGCCAGAGTTACAACATTAAAACAGTGCTCTGCCTAAGGTTTGGTACCTTAGCCAGGTGTTTAAGCTTAGCATCACCAGTAATGGTACTACATGACATCCATGCTACCTGAGGTGACATAGCGGGGAGGACACAAGATCACCCATGCAGAACTCTTGCTAAAATATTTAACCTGAATCTGATCACACAGACACAGTAAGGGGAATCCGGAGTGCTGGGGATTCTACAAACCCAATGAGCTGGCCGGTGAAGAAATGAAAAAGTCCTGAAAGACCCAAGAAGAGAGAGGATAGCTCCAAAATAAAAAGAGAACGAAAGAGAGATGACATGTACACTCAGTGTACATTTGGTTCTCAAATGGAGCCGGATTTGAGAAGGATTGAAAATTCAGAAGAACATTGCTGGAATGACAAGGCAATTTAAATATGGATCGTGTATTAGCTAATATGATGCCATCGACATTAAAGTTCTTGGGTGCAATAATGATGTTATGGTTATGTAGACAAATCTCTTTATTCTTTGGAGACGTGTTGAATTATTGAGAAGTGAAGTGTCAGGGTGTCCACAGCACGTCTTCAACTCTTTGATGCAGGAAAAGAGAAAGAGAGAGAGAGAGAGAGAGGGAGGGAGAGAATAAACAGAATTCAGTGTTAAAATTTGATGGATCCCAATGAAAAAGACTCGGCTCTTCTACAGGTTTGAAGTTTTTCAGAATAAGTGGGGAGGGGGGACACTAAGTAAAAAATGGATCAATTGAGTCAACCACTGAGATTTGGGGAGCTGTTTCCCTAAGACCTTCATACGCCGTTTGCTCGCATTGATTCCAATGCGGAGCATTCTGGAGGTAGACAAAGGTAGGATGATATTTCATGGTCTCTTCTAGATTGCATATATGCTTTTTGCTTTTTTTTTTTTTTTTTTAAATTTGGAGATTCCATGTCAAAGAACAGCAAAGACATGCTATACTTTGGTGGCTACTGACATCTTGTGGATGTGAACAACTGGCTGCGGGTGGAAGCCAGACAGGCAGGGTCACCACATGCTAATGAGCTACCCCACACAGCCTGACGGCTAACGCACAGAAGGTTAAAGGCTTAAGTACTTTTGTTAACTTCTTTCCAGAGTGAGTAACAGTAAAACGCAGTCACCATCTTTCAACAGGCTCTCTGGACGCACGGGGTCCTTCGCCTTTAAAATTACCAGGCCTAACAGGACTCTCATTGATTTTTACTCTTCAAAATTAGAGCCAGGGAGCCATTTAGTGGGATTTTACTGCCATTTGCACATAATATTGACTTGTTGCCATTGTTTTCTTATCCACGAAGGCCCATAAAAATGATACTGGGCACGTTTGATACCAGTTTTTCAAACCTCTAATTAGTTCACAAAGCTTAGAAAGCAGGTCAGGGAGGGTCACCTTTGATGGGGAGCTGGGGAGAAAGAGAGGGGGCAGACTACCTTACTGGAAGAAGCAGCGTATTAGGAGAAGCTGGAAATAAAGTCTAGTTGTTTTCCTACACAGGATGAATGTGGTAACAGCTCTGAGAACTTTGCAGCTAGGTGGACGTGGGTTTGAAAGGGCCACTTCCTGTTTGGGGCAGCCCGAACATGTCACCTCCTGAGAGCTCTTCTTCAGAACAGTGATGATAACACAAAACTCATTCTACGGATTAAGGGTGGTTTAAGGCAATGGTTCTGACCCTTGAACACGCCCCAGAATTACCTGGAAGGTTAAACACAGATTGCTGGGCCTAACCCCAGAGTTTCTGATTCAGTAGTTCTGGGGCCGGGGGGTGGCCTAAGAATTTGCATTTCTAACATATTCCTAGGAAATGCTGATACAGCATGTCTGGTTACCATATGTTTTGGTTTGGATATGAGGTGTCCTCCAAAAAGCTCATGTGGCAACATGCCTATGTTCAGAGGTGAAATTATGAGAGCTGTAACCTCATCAGTGGATTAACACCCTTGATGGATTCATAATTTGAAGACTACTGTACTAGGTGATAACTGTAGGCAAGGGGGGCATAACTGGAGGAAGTAGGTCATTGGGGTGTGCCTTTGGGGTTCATATTTTATTCCTGACACCTCTTTCTCTCAGTTTCCTGGATGCCATGAGCTGGGAAGCTTTCCTCCACCACACTCTTCCGCCATAATGTTCTACCCCCTCAGAGTAATGCAGTTAGCCTACCATTGGACTGAGCCTCTGAAACCATAATCCCAAAGTAAATTTTTCCTTCTCTAAATTGTTCTCGTCAGGTATTTTGGTCACAGCAACCTTACTTTGAAAACCATTGTTTTAAGGCTCCATTGGCATAAATTTGTAGTAATCTCCTGGCAGGTGGGCAGTAGTCAGTACATGTCTGCCTGCTAACACCTCCACTCCTTCCTATGCACTCTGTGTACCAACCCTGGAGTAGATAAAAGCATCTCTGAGACTGAGACCATCCCTAAAAGCATGCAGCAAAGCTCTTCCTAAAGGTGCGTTGTATCCTGTCATGGGTGGAACTGTCCCCAAAAGGTTGATGTCCACCTGGAATCTCAAAATGTAACCTTATTCAGAAATAGAGTCCTCGCAGATGTAATTCAGGTAAGGATCACGATGAGATAACATTGGGTTAGGATGGGCCCTGAATATAGCAAGAACTTCCTTAAAAGAAAAAGAAAAAAAAAAGGATACACCAAGAGACACAAGAAAGAAAAAGGAAGGACATGTAAAGATGGAGGCAAAGCAAGGAATCCCAGGAACCACAGGAAGCTGGAAGACACAAAGGAGAGTCTCCTCCAGAGCCTGAAGAGGGAATATGGCTCTGTCAACCTCAATTTCTCATTTCTGACTTCCAGACTGTAAGAGAATAAATTTCCGTTTTGTTGAGTCACTAAATTCGTGGCAGTTTGTGACACAATACACTGGGACACAATACACAGCCCTATAGAAGAAACTTCACGTGGGCTGGCTCGGCTCCGGCACTTTCTCCTCTAGGAGCCTGGACAAGCAACATAACCCAGATATACTGATCCACATCCCTAGTCTCCAGCCTCTTGACCTCTTGCTAGGATTTTACCTCCATTCAGCGTCTGCCACACTTCCAGCAGGTGGCAGTTGACTCTTGCAGAAAAGTGGGTGACATGCTCCCAGTCTCCAGGATCTTAACCTAACATTTGAGAAATCAGAATCAGCCCGTCAGGACTGAGAAAGGACGGCCACCAAGAGAATGTCCATGTAGAGAAACTATTCCCTAATGCTGGCAGTTGGGGAGCTGACCAAGGATTCCAGATTTTGGGGGCAGAGTTCTGTTAGAACAGGTATGATTTGGCCAGTCTCAGTAGGAACTACGGTGATAACATCAAGTATCTGATCTACTCTTTAAACTTCTGTAAATTAGTCTCACTTCCAACATGCTAGGAGGATCCACATGTAAATAATAACCACCCCATTATCATCATATTGTGTACATTTCCTTTCTTGTCTTTTGTCCCCGAAGTGATTATTGATCATCAACCTGCAGGGTTTATCCACAAACCCATAGCCAGACCCATTTTAGTTGATTGGAACAGGGAGGTTTCCCTTCAAAGCCATGTCCACGTAAGCCTCCCCACGCAGCTTTCTTCTGATGCTTGTATTACTTAAGATCCCTTTGGCTGATCTATCTCCTTGGTGGAAACATATCTTTAAAACAAAAACGAAACAACCCTTCTGGAATCCCTGTTGTTTGTGCTTTTTTCTGGTTTCCTGTATTCTGAGCCCCCATTAGAATGAAGGGAAGAGAAGGGATTCTGGATTCAATCTTAACTGGAAACAATCCTAGGAAAATGATTTCATTGAGAAATGTGGTTCGCAGTGAGAGATATTTTTCTCCATCCCTACTATGCAGCATCCAGGCGTATCTCCTCCCAGCAGAAATCCCAGAGCTGCCAGCCAAGAGGAAGGTCAGGGTTTAAAATCTTTTAATGCTATGATTCTTCAATGGAGTGAGGTGGGAGTGCTGACGTTAGAAGGAAACATTTGGCCAACTCCATGGTCCTTTGGAGGCCTGTCAATCAGTGAGAATTCTAAGAAACTACAGGTTTCTGGCAGGATCCATTGCCAAAGTTCTTTTCAGGAGGTTTTAATAAACAACAGCCTGCCTTACCCACCATCGAGATGATTCCTCATCTACACCTTGATCTTCATGCTGTCCTCCAGCTCAAGATGTTTTTTCTTGGAGATGTTTCTGGGTTTTTGCTGTTTGTCCCTCTAAAATTCATATGTTGAAATGGGACAGAATTAGAAGGTGGGGTCTTTCGGAGGCTATTTAGTCCCAATGGCAGGAAGCTTATGACTGGGGTAAGTGCCCTTAAAAGGAGAGATGTGAGAAGAGGTGCTGCTTCCTCCTCTGTTCGTCCCATGTGAGGATACAAAGAGGAAACAGCCATCCGCAAACCAGGAAGTGGGGGTAAGAGAAGAATGGAGGAACTTCAGATTACGTAGAGGGAAATGAGAGGGAAGAGGGGGTGGGGGTATGAAAGATGGTGGAATGAGACAGGCATCATTACCTATGTACATGTATGATTACACGAATGATATGAATCTACATCATGCACAACCATAGAAACAAAAAGTTGTACCCCATTTGTGTACAATGAATCAAAATGAAGTCTGTAAAAATAAAAAGCAAATAAATAAATTTTAAAAAAAGAAAAAGGCAGCCCCCTGCCAGCACCATGGTCTAAGACTTCCCAGACTCCAGAACTGGGGAAAATAAATGTTTGTTGCTTAACCCATTCATTCTGTGGCATTCTGTTATATCTGTTATATTGTTTTGCCTAAGACCATCTCTGAATCAAGAGTCCAAATAAAGGCTCACCTACCATTTCTTTAGATATTTAAGAGTTAGCAATCTAACCATCAAACAATTAAACTGCATATTTTAGGCTCAGCCTTAACAAACACCTACACACAGACCTGGAAAGCCAGGTTTGATCTCCAAATCCTCAAACTCATTAGTTCTCTATTGGCATGTGGCAGTGTGGGGAGAGTAGGCACCTGGCCCCTACACATCAGCCCCTGGCCATCAGCACCTAGCCTAGGCCTGCTCTTAACACACCAGCTCTACCTTGTACTCCAAAGGGCCCCACATGCATGTATGTGGACACTGCAGCCCATGTATCCAAGCTTTGTCCACACCATCTATCAATACTCACCTCTTGATCATCCATAGGCCTACGGTGCACACCCTGGGGTGTTCTCTTCCCTCAAGACTCAGGCCTAGGCAGAAAACCCGTGAGGGCCCTGAAGGAGGGCAGGGGTCTGGGATTTCAGGAACAGGGTAGTACATCCCAGGCTGGGATGGGCACAGTTCGTTGGCCCAACCCTGTAGGGAAAGGCTTGGCTGAAGAAAGACCAGAGAACAGACCTGTCTTGCCCAGGTGTAAAGGTAGCAATGGTTTTGCCCACCCAACATCCATTTCCCCATTTTTAGGAGACAACAGCTCAATTCTCTTTGGGGAACCACTCTACCATGCCCATCCATGTGGCTCTGGTGGGCCTCACTCCTCAATCCTACCACTTGGGGTTGCACACTCGCTGCCATACACAGAGACACATAGGTAGAGGGTGTGGGGCTAAAATCCAGCTGGCTCTGCTGGCCAAGGGTGCCCTGTGGGACAGGCACCTTTTGGTTACTCACCTGCACTAAAGGGTCAACCTACCACCTCTCCAAGACCCAGGTCCATTCCATCCCTGGCCACAGTCATCAAAATGATGACCAGTAAAAACACCTGTCAGCAGACACCACATCCATGCCAACGTATGTGAAAAAGACCTAAGGGTTCCATTCTTCCCTGAGCCTCATGAACTGACAGATTGGTTCAGCTGCCAAAAAGAAAAGGGGGAAATTAAATGCTAGAACTGTATTCAACCAGTTATGGAAGTCTAGTGTTCAATCAAAGGAAGGGACAGACCCAATGTGACTTATACCGATCAGGCCATGTTGGATAATTTACATTTTTAATAACAAATTGGCCTGATGGGGGAAAAACAGAAAATAATCAAATGCAGGTTCCAATTGCAGCTCTGGAGTAAATTCTATTTGTTCTTCCAAGGTTTAACATAAAGGTTCTCAACCCTAGCTGCACATTAGATTCAACTAGGGAGCTTTTAAAACATATTAGTGTTGAAGCCCCTCACCCCAGAGACTCTGATTTAATTGGTCTGGGATGGGACCCAGGTAACAGTATTTTTTTAAAATCTCCCCCAGTGATCATAATGTGCAGCCAGGAATGAAAACCATGGTTTAATATTAAGCAGACACTTTGGAAAATGTGAGCATTGGCTAAAAAGTGCAAACATCACCTTAAGCAGTAGTTCTCACCACAGAATGATCGCCAGAAACATCTAGGGCAGGTTTTAAAAAATTCAGAATCCAGGGCTGACCCTCACTCCATTCAATCAGAATCTCCTCTCCAAAGCCCAGAATGTGACTTTTATTTTTTTTCAAAGTTGCCTGCTTAACTTCAATCATCAACCAGTGACCCATTAAAAAACAAAACAAAACAAAAAAAAACTCTGCTGGGGATACATCTCTCCTTCACCTGGGCTCAACTCAGACAGATGAAACCAGCACAGGAGCTGAGCATCCATTCATATTTTAGAAGTTCCCCTGGTTGTCCAGAAAGGGGTAAAGAATGCAGTTCACCAGCAGGGCTGCTGTCAAGAGGAAACTAACCTAGAGAGAAGCCTGCAAGTCACAGTCAAGCAGGATTTAGAATTCTCAACCTCCTCCTCTCACTGCTTAGCAGAGGCGTGAAACACAGTTCCAATTAGCATGAAGAACATTCAGTGTCCCTTCTGTCTTAAAGAAGTTGGGTTAAGGAACTAGCTTTCATTTGCCATCCTTGGATGTGAGCTTTGCACTCAGGCTGAATTCACTAAAGTCCAAGCACTCCCTCTAAGACAACACCTCCCACTCGTGGGCATGCATGTATCTGCAGGAGAATGTCCTCCCTATGGTCCAGGGCTCCTGGCACATCTGGAGAGCATCATTATGAACACTCAGGCCTTTTGGTGCTGGGGAGTTAAGTCTGAAGATGAAACTGCTCTTGGATTTACGCTGCTAATAACATGAGGCTTCTTTCTCTTTGCATGGAGGGAAATGCTTAGATTTTCAGCTGAGTGGCTTGTTCAGCACTGTGGAAGATTGTCTCCATAGAGGACAGGCTCAACAGAAGAATGGAGGGTGGAGGGCGACCTGGTGTATGGGGCAGAGGCAACAGATATACTGCTTTCCAAACTGTGGGGTTTTATGCCCTCCACGTGGCCTGAAGTCTTTCCTGTGAGTCTTTTTTTTTTTCTGTTAGTAATTTTTTATTTTTTATTTTTTTTATTTAATTTTTTGATTCATTGAACACAAATGGAGTACAGCAATTGTTTTTCTGGTTGTACACAAAGTAGAGTCACCCCATCTGTGCATTCATACATGTACACAGGGCAATGATGTCTGTCACACATACTGTTATTATTCTTACCCCCCAACCTCAACCCCACCCCTCCCTTCCCTCTATGCTCTCTATCCTTTCTCCATTCTTGCCATCATTCCACCCCACATTATGCATCATCATTCACTTATCAGAGAGACCATTCAGCCTTTGGATTTTTGGGATTGGCTAATCTCACTTAGCATAATAGTCTCCAACATCATCCATTTACCTACAAATGCCATAATTTTATTCTTCTTATGACTGAGTAATATTCCATTGTGTATATATACCACAGTTTCTTTATCCATTCATCTATTGAAGGACATCTAGGTTGGTTCCACAATCTAGCTATTGTAAATTGAGCAGCTATGAACTTTCCTGTGAGTCTTAAGGAGAGCTTTGCAAGGTTCACCAGGCAGCACATCTGATCCCTGAGCTCAGAACGGGGCTGCCGATGTGGGATATAATGGCCTCTCTCTGCACTGACATGCACACTTTGATGACAGTTCATTCAACAGGACCAGCAACCAACACACAGGTTTTATGGCAGAATGGCAAGATCTGCAACAAGGAAGCACAGTGAACTCCAGACCATGCAACTTGAGGCAGGCCTGGGGCAGGGCTGCAATTCTGTATGTCCTATATACTGGTTTCTGACCCACGGCCTTCACTTTGAGTAATGAAGCCAGCCAGAAGCCATAAAATGATCATGTGACCAGACACCTCTTTGAGTGAGAAGCTCACTGGAACAGGGCAAGGCACTGATGGGGTACCCAAGACACCCTCATTTCCTCTGTCCTTCTGCCCTGCAGAGAGGCAAAATTTCCAAGTAGGCAGAAAAAAGTGTCCCAAGACACATTCTAGTCCCAGTTTTTCCATGAACAAGCCCCATGCCTCTGGGCAAGTCTGCCAGACGCACTGGCTGCCCCAATACACTATGTGACATCTAATGGAGGAGAAATATGATACGGTTTGAAAAATCTCAAGATGGTGCACAAATGCAAGGTCAGAGACCGTGACCAAAAGCTCAGAGGTTGATGGGCAAATGCTGCCCCCAGCATCCTCACCCACAGCCTGTTCTCCTTAGCAGCTGCACAGGTCCCTCAGGGCAGCAAGCACCATTAGTGACACAGAAAAGCCCCAACAGGCATTTCTTAAAGCCACACTGTGTTCATAGCCATTACCCCCTGTCATCCTGGTCATTTCTAAGGCAAGAGTTTCTCTAAAGGATACAGATTGCCTCTTGGGTCTTCAAATTCCTAATTGTTATGTCTGACTATTCTTTTAATCCTTCAGCCCTTTAAGAGGTCACAGGGAAAATATGGACTTTTCAAATATCGTGGGCAATGAGGCAAATGTTAATTACTATGATCTCTATTATCTTACCTACAGATAAGGAAACAACTTTATTAAGTTGGGGCATCAGTCATAACAGAGGAGCCCTTGGGAGCCCTTGGGTTTAGGAATATGTGGGTATATCCAGAAATACCTAGGAACAGAGAAATCCCTGGATCTCACTCACATTTCTATATCCCTACCTGCCCCTGTCACCCTGTGGTCAGCAAGCACACACTGAGACCTTGCTCTGTAACTAGTTCCCAGCTAACTGCAGTTTGAAAGGGTGGAGCATTCACTAGCAAAGATGGTGATAAATCAAAGAAAAATAAAATTCCTTTTCTCCAGAAGCTGAAAACTAGATATAAAGACATATTATGATAAATAAAAAGTGCAATGAAAATCAGAACACACCAAATGTCAAGCAAGATTTTCAGATGCCAAGAAGTTCCCTACGGAAAAGTTCCCCTGACTCAGAAGCAGGAAGGCAAGTCTGATCTGGGGTTGCAATAGAAGGGAAAAATCCCCAGGCAATTGTAGCAGCTGAGATCACAGTTGTCATCCTGCAGCTGCTAGGATTTGTTGAAAACTGACCCCCTGCAGCAGAGTCACAGGCTTTAGGCTGGGCCACACCCGGCCAGCAGGAGTTAGGAGTTAGGCAATACTGCCCCCTAGAGGCAAGCCTGGAACTGTCACTGACTGCTGGAGGCTTAACTCCGGGACACCGCCTCTACCCCAAGAGTCCGGAATCCCAGCGCTCTGTGGAGAAAGACTGGGGCCTGTCTCACGTTTGGAGTTCAGGCACGTATAGATCTTGCGCTGGGCTAAGGCTCCCCGCAAGGCGAGGCGTGACTTCAGGGCCAAGAGAAAGCCCAGGTGCACTGGATTACTGAGAGATACAACTAGAAGCTGGCCAAACCTTCCCTGGGTTCCCACGTTCATCCTAGGGGTATGATAGTGTGGAGAGAAAAAGGCTGGGTTCAAAGGGAAGGATTGTGCCCCCGCGCGCGCACACACACACACACACACACACACTCACTCCTGGGAGCTGAGAAAGAGCTGGTGGTAAGGAATACAGACTCTCTCCACCTGCGCTTGAGCTTGCTCAGCAGGAATGAGGACTGGGCAGCAGCCTAGGATGAGAGCCTGAGGTCCTGTGGGCAGAAGACAAGCAACAACCCCAGGACACATCTGTCACACGTGAATCTACTTAAAATGAGGCATTACCTTCTTTCTTACGAGAAAAATTGATGATCAGAAAGATGGTCAGTTTCCCAGGACCACTAATTCAATTAGTGGCAAAGCCAGGTCCAGCCTCTGGTCCTTCCCAGGTTGGAGCAGCAGGTATCAGAACGCCCTGGAGTGAATACTAATAGAGAAAATAAATTATATCAGTCAGAAATCTAATGAGAAAAAATAAGTATCTCTTAAATATGCCTGAGGTTTTGTATGTGTAGTAACCTAGAGTGAAATTACCTTCATACCGATCAACGCAGGGCATCCTAAAAACTGTTCCAGAATAAAGCTGTTCCAGAAAATTCAGATGCAAAACCCTGTTTCCACCCTTATTTCTGTTTCATGCTGTCTCTGCTGTGTTGGAAGTTACATGGCCCAGAAGTAGTTAAATTCTTATTCTAGAGCAGGAAAAATAAGAAGACTTCCCTGACCGCCAAATATAAACTGAACCCCCAATTTCCTAATGAAAACAGGTTTTTATTTTTTTAAAAAGCATGGGGGTCAACTCAAATATGCACTTTCTAGGAATGTGGAAGGAAGAGTCCAGTGTCTACTTACAAATATTTAATTTATTCACCAAGGAGGGAAATGTCCTGCAGTGGCATAACTTGGATTTTTCAATATCATTATGTCCTTCACAGTTTTCTTTACACTGTTTACATTTGGGACTGACAGTGTCTTTCTTAGTTCTACCTTCCTAAACAAAAATAATGCAAGGGATAAATGGAAAGAAAATGGGCAAAACTCCAGACATATTACGGAATTTACTAATCACTTGTTTCTGTTTTTCTTAATTTTTAATTTTAAAAAAAATTAAAATTAATTTTTTAATTTATTTTTTTCTTAATTTTTTTTCTTAATTTTTTCTTGATTTCACAAAATCAAAAATTTCAAGAAAATAAAAAAACTGCATGCTCTTGATGTAGTGTTAGAGATGCCACTGCAGGATGATGTCTCAATGATTGTTAGGAAATTTTTATCTTTCAATAATTGTGTTTCCTTGAGGATTTTTATTCTCAATTGTCTTTTTTTAATATTTCTTAGTTGTCAATGGACCTTTATTTTATTTTATTTTATTTTATTTTATTTTATTTTATTTTATTTTATTTTATTTTATATATATGTGGTGCTGAGAATCAAACCCAGTGCCTCACAACTGCCAGGCAAGTGCTCTACCACAAGCCCAGCCCCTCAATTATCTTGTTATTTGAAAATATTGAAATATTAAAATTTCTGATCTCTAATTACTATAAAGAAGGTTCTCAAAAAGGATTTTCTTTCTTAGGTAGTGCACTTTTGGTGGGGACAGACCTGCCTAACTCCTTTCTGGGCCAGGGAAGTTTGTGCATGGTGATGTATAATCAACTAAACTGAACTCAAGTAAAAGAAAACCCACGGTACATGGGTACATGCAATAGCATACTACTCAGCAATGATACATTTTTAATAGAACAAACTATTTATACATACAACACAAGTCTCTAGAGAAGACTGCTGAGGTGGAAGAAGCCAATCCCAAAAGGTTACCTACTTTACTAGTCCACTTATATAATAGTCTTGTTTGACAAAATTATAGAAATGGAGAACAGATTCGTGGTTTCCTGGGAATGAGGAAGGGTTTGGGAGGGAGGAGGAAAGTGTGGCTATAAATCAATAGGAGGTCTTCTTTTTGGAATGCAGATGTTCTGTTTCCTGAATGTATCAGTGTCGATATCCAAGCTGTGATATTAGACTATCGTTTTGCAAGAAGTTACCATTGAGGAAATGTGGATAAAAGGTACATGAGATCTCTATCTTATGTGATACAACTGCATGTGAACCCACAACTATCTCACAATAAAGATTCTAATTTTTCAAAAAAGCTATAGAGACCTCTTAGATGTTTACAATGACCATAATTGCATTTTTTTTTTATGTAAAAGGTGAACATTTGGGAAGCTGGATGAAGGATATATGAGAACTGTTTCTTTTTTGCATCTTTTTGGTAAATATGAAATTATTTCAAAATGAAAAGTTAGAGAAAGCTTATTTCCCAGTTTGTTAAGGTTACTTACAAATTAAAATTTGAATATTTTATATGAAATAATTTCCACTGTGAATGGGGAAAACTTCACATGTAGCTTCACTGACCATGCCCTTTGGTGGATAAGTCTTTTTGAATATTATCTCACTTATTCTGACACTGACTTTCAGAAACTCAGAATATGATCTATAGTTGATGGACAACATTGCTGCTTGAAGAAGTGGAACGATGTTCCCCAGGTCACACAGTTAGGAGGAGGAGCGGGTGTGAGTTGAAAATCCAGGCATGTCAGGATTTGTGTTTTTTCCCATAAGCAGCCCCTATTACCCATTTAAGAAACAATCATGGGGCTGGGGGGGTACCTCAGTGCTAGAGCAAAACAATCATGATTACCAGGAGGAGAAATGATTTCAGCTGTAGGCCACTGACCCACACTAGCAAGAACAGGAGAAAAATAAAAGACCACTGTCAAGTAAAAAGCATTTTAAATGATTTTTTAAAGATACAAATACGCATGACAACTAAATGCAATGTGTGATTCTGGATTGGCTCCCAGATCATTTAAATCTTTTCCTTATGCTACAAAAGACAAAAGATGCTGGTGAAACAATTGACAAAATTTGAATAAAGTTCATTGACTGGACAATTATATTGTATGAGTATTAATTTCCTGGTTTTGATCATTGTCTTGTGGTTATATAAGAGACTTTTCTCAAGTTCCAGAAATTCTGAATGAAATATTTAAAGGTAAAGAGATATGTGTAACTTATCCTCAGAAATAAGGGGAAAATTACATATCTGTATATATACATATATTGATGGCAGGAAAAAAATGGGGGACAATGTGTGGAAGGTGTATGACAATTATTTGTACCATTTGTAATTTTTCTGTAAGTCTGAAGTTATTTCAAAACATTTTCAATTTTTAAAATTTTATAGGAAGCATCTAAAAGGGCTCTCCAGGTAAAACTCCAATCAGAGGCACATTGCTACAAAGCTCTGCAACAATAGTGCCCAGATTCCTTTTTGATTCTCTTCTCTGTCCCCTTTCTCTCCATGAAAACTAAAATTAAAGAAAGATTTGGCTCCACTGAATAGCCTAGAATCCCTGAAAAGTGAACAGCACAAATTCTAAACTAAGACAAGGCCTCTGGGTGAATTCTGGCCTGGAAGCCAGGCTTCCAGTTATGATCCACACTGAAGGCACTTCTGGAAGGTTCCCTGAGAAATGGGACTCACTCCACCGAGTAGGTGGTTTCGTCTGTCTCCAGCACAGCAAGGCACCTCAGAATTCCTGTAGGTAAAGGTAACGCCCTCTATCTGGGTCCAGCATCCAAGAAGTCAGGGCAGCAACAGAGGGAATCTAAAGTGCCCAGAGTCTCATGGGAAATAATATGAGCCACAAAAAGATCCGAGAGCTGAGTTTTTGATCAAGCTAAGAAAGATAGTCATGGCTAGCACATCATATTCTGGAAACACGTTTTACACTGAGAATGTGGTATACCCACTTCCAGGAAAGAGCAACCATAAATGTCTAGACATACAGTAATGCACAGAACTGGATGTCTGGCATATATAATATTTTCCAGCATTATGTCCCTAGAACCCCCACTATTCCAATAAATCCACTGCCCTCCAGGCTGAGTTCCTGTGGTGACATGCTGCACAAAAGCAAATCCAGACTGCAGCCCAACCCCAGGTTCCCAGCATGCCTTGGATCCCTGCTTTGTCGTTGCACACATTAGAGAACATTGCAGTTCGAGCCACCAGTCCAAGGTAGTTTGTTACTGTATCCTTGGAGGAGTGATTTCTCTGCTCTCCTATTCCTTATTGCTTTGCATAGTGTGATAATGTTTCCTTGATTCTCTCTTTGACAGCTGCAAATCAAGTCCCCGCTGCACAGAGCAGACTTCCCTGAACATTCAGAAACTCCTTCTTACACACAGACACACAGGCGCGCGCGCACACACACACACACACACACACACACACACACAACACACATACAAGGCCAGTCTCCCCATCAATTCATAAACCTGTTTCCATAGAGACAGGCTCTGGGTACCCCCAAGTATGGATCAGCAGTGCCACCTAGTGGGACATTGATTATCCTGCATCCTCAAAACCCCCGCAACCTTGGATGGGAGGGAATGGTGAAGTGGTCTGGTTTGATGTGGTTTGGTTTGGTTTGGCTAGTTCTCTGGCACTCTCCTGTAATATTCTAGAGATCTGCCCACAAATATCAGCTTCAACCAAGTACTTCAAGGCACTTTCCTTCCCATACACAGAGTTGGAGTGCACCTTCAGATCAGGCACTGGGGGCCCATCTCATTTACTGTCCCATGCCTAGGTTAAACACGTCAGGAAGTGCCAAGGTCCCTTGGATGGTACATGTAATGTCAAAATAAACTGACATCAGGTTTGTTTGTTTGTTTGTTTGTTTGTTTTTTGGTACTGGGGATTGAACCCAGGGGCACTCCACCACTGAGCCACATCCCCAGCCCTATTTTGTATTTTATTTAGAGACAGGGTCTCGCTGAGTTTCTTAGGGCCTCACTAAGTTGCTGAGGCTGGCTTTGAACTCACAATCCTCCTGCCTCAGCCTCCCAAGTGCTGGGATTACAGGCGCCCCCACACCCGGCTCCAACATCAGGTAAGTAGGAGAATAAGACTTCTTGGGGTTTAGAAATAAATGAGATCCTCATTTTACTCATTTATTCAGCAAACAAAGCTTTTAATTCATAAAATAAGATGTGCAAGGAGATTTTCTTTTTTTTTATAAGGAAGCGTACCCATTTCATTTTGCAGCAGAAAATTGATATCAGTAAATTTGTGGTGTCCTGCCCTCACTATATGTAAGTTCCAGATGACTCAGGGGGTCCTAGTCTGGGACATAGGGGAGTAGAGAAGAGCTTTTCTCAGGGCTTTATCAATCCACACTCCCGTCTACTGTCAAGTCACTGCTCTTCTCTGGGATCAGGACCCAGTCAGAGTATTGCTACATCCACCTGGCTCAGCTATGGGGCATTTCCAGGTCGAAGGAGGCCCCAATCCTTCTGCCCTGTCACTCTCCCCTAAGCAATGACTGTTGGATACACAAGTAAAAGAAGGAAACCCTTAATGAATAGCTCCAAATAATGACCTGTCAACCAGGATTATCATGCTTAAGGGCATGACCTGTTTGAGGCTCGTGGTACATATAGATGAAAATGCAAACTCCTAGGGACACATACCTGTCAACAAAATAGAGGAATGCTCCTGACCACTGAGGCAAGGGAGACCCAGGCCCACAGTCTTTCCATCAGAACGTTGGGCCAGATGAGGTTTGAAATACCTGAATTTGTCGAATTTTAGAAGGGCCTGGGATGTCACCCATAATCAGTCTGAGGCATTTTCACACAGCAACACTTAGGAAAAGTAAAGTGACATAAAGACAGGCAACAGCCAGTTCAGGAGGATTTGCCACTAAATGAATTTTAGCACCAAAAAGGAAAAGTCTTCCATTTTTTAGAATTGGGGGTTTTTACAAAGCAGATGAAAGTTTGCAGACCTGTGTATCTAACACAAAGAAGGAATCTCCCTGTTGACCAGTGGACATCAGGGGAGGGTCACAGGAGCTGGGTTTTGAGCTCAGATGTGGAACAGGGAGCTGGAGGGAAACCAAGCACAGGGACCCAGGTGAAAGCTGGCAGGATATACTAGGGCAGCTTCAACTGGTTCTTCATTCTTGGAAATAAACCAAACCAGATCCTGCAATTTATTTTTATTTATTTATTTTTTTTTGGTATTAGGAATTGAACCCAGGGGCACTCGACCACTGAGCCACATCCCCAGCCCTATTTTGTATTTTATTTAGAGACAGGGTCTCACTGAGTTGCTTAGTTCCTTGCTAAGTTGCTGAGGCTGGCTTTGAACTCCCGATCCTCCTGCCCCAGCCTCCCAAGTGCTGGGATTACAGGCATGCGCCACCTTGCCTGGCTCCACCTGCAACCTTTTAAACATTCCCCAGTCAGCTCAGAACTCCCCCATTGCAGGAAACCTCCCCTGAAGTCACTGGGGTGACATTACTACACGGGGTAAAAGGGAAGGAGGGACTCTCCCAGGGGTTGTATGTGCTTGTGGTGTATCTCCTTGTCCTCAACTCACAGAACAAAAAGGTGCTTCTCATTCTGGCCAAAATAACAGAATCTTTTTCTGTACATTAATTCTCAAATCATTGAAATTTCCAAAGCAGCAGCATAAATATTCACGTAACAAATAAGGCGAGCCAGATGGAGTGGTCTTCATAGTTCCTTTCATTTCTCTGTCAAAATATTTAGCTAGTACGTAAATCTTCTTTAAACCATTAATTTGGAATTGCATGCAAATATTGCCATGAACATTAATCACCCCCAATTGCTAAATGCAATTTCCATTTCAAGTATTTCATCAAGGAAGACTGGACCCAAAAATCCAGTACATAAGACCCAGAAGGGCCTTGCCTGGACAAAGAAAGGCGTCCCCCCTCTGCCCACACCAGCAGATGACACCTGCCCCAGCCTCACCAGCGCTCTTGGGAGAAATCAACAGGCAAAGCCAGCCCTGAGTTGTAAATAGATTCTGAGGCAATTTAGAGAGCCAGGAGGAGGGCTAGCAGAGTGGGGGTATTTCTGGAATGTGTCTATTCTCCAGGGCTGGATAAGTCAGCCTGAACTCCTTGGAACTCTATTTCCTGCAAACTGTGTGAATATAAAACCATATTATTGGTTCAGAGTCGTTCAGTGTGGGTTTATTCTGTTTTTGAAGACATGCACAGCATAAAACCAAATATATTTTTAATACACTGGAAACGTGCTGCGGATCTTAATGAAGGTGATTAGCCCTAGGAAAAGATACTGAGCTAAAACAGAGGAAGTGAGATAGTCTGCAACACGCCCCTTCTCACCACCCCAAAGGGGAAAGTTCTACACCATCCCACAGTCTGCCAGAGAGACTCAGCTGTGGGAGAGCGAGCTGCAAGGCTGCCACCTGGAGCCAACAGCACGGCTTCAGAAAGAAGGTTCGAGCTATGTAAATTCCCTTCAGTTCAGCAAGTTCACTCAGCCTTGTGCTGAGCCATGAGGATGAAACAATGAGTCAAATTCTGATTTAGGAGGATAGTTTGGGGGGAGCAGAATAATGACCCCCAAAGACACCTACATCCTAATCCCTGGGATCTGAGCTGTCATGGCAAAGGGAATTTCACAGATATGATTAAATTGAGGGTCCTGAGTGAAGAGATTATCCTGGATTCTCTGGGCAGGCCCAATGTCATCACAAGGATCTTTCTGAAAGGAGGCAAGAGGAGCAGTGTTACTAGTAGTAATTCATTTGATGAATTAATCCAGCCATCAGTGAATGGACTACTGGGAAGTAAGCCCTTCTGCCCCTGCTCTTCTCTCTCTTCTCTCTTCTTCCTCTCTCTCCCTCTCCCTCTCTCTCTCCCTCTCTCCCTCTGTCCTTCTCCCTCTCCCTCTCTCTCCCACTTTCCCCTTCTCTCTCTCCCTCCCTCCCTCCTTCCCTCCTTCTTTAACTCTCTTTCACTCTCTCTTCCTCCCTCCCTCT
>JAJEJO010003475.1:15814-34765 GCA_020662805.1 Glaucomys volans | reverse complement strand
CTTCTTCTTCTTCTTCTTCTTCTTCTTCTTCTTCTTCTTCTTCTTCTTCTTCTCCTCTCCTCCTCCTTCTTCCTCCCAGTGGCCATATCCAGAGTTGTTTATCCCCTCCACACCCTCTGCCATGATCCTCTGCCTCACCTTCAGCCCAGAGCTATGGAATTGACCATCTATGGACTAGGATCTCTCAAACCCTGGGCCACAATTAACTTTTCCTCCTCTAATTGCTTTTCTCAGGTCTTTTGGTCACAGGGTCAAAAAGGCTGACTAAAACACCAATACCAGATGGGAAGAGAGAAAAAGAAGATGGAGAAAGAAGAGAAAGGTAGGGGGCAGAAGAGGAGGAAAGAGAGAGATGAGAAGAAAAAAAGGAGAGGAGAGGAAAGGAGAATTGGAGAGATCAAGTGGCCCCTTGGCCCAGTGACAGTGTCCCTTTTGAACACACTTCCAGGATAGGGGAGGCTCACTTGACTTCTTCCAGCTAAGAACCCTCCTGGCTCAGATCCGTACAAGCAAGAGTGGTATTCTACACTCGAACTTCAATTCACGCTCTCCTTGTTCAGAGTCACAGCCCTGGCATTGCTCACTAAAGCACAAGAACAGGTTACAACCAGGGTGGCTAGATCCACAAGTGCAGCTATATTCAGGGACCATCCTGAGACTGCTCATGAAGCCAAGGGTCTGGGGTGGAACCAGCCCCCATCTCACCTTCCCTCCTAGCAGGTCCATGCTCTCAAGTCCTCGTCTTTCCTCTCCTGGGGCCTTGGTCAGAAGCCCCCTTGCACACTCCCCTAGGTTTCCTATCTTTGATTTCATAAGAGTGGTTAGAATAGTGGTCCTTTTCCTTCCACAAGGACCCTAGGCTTCTAATGCAAATGGGTGCATTTCCCACCTCCTGTCATTGCCCCCAGCCAATCCCCCAGCAGAGCTGCACTTGGAGGGAGGAGTTCCTTCCTTACAGAGCCAGACAAAACCTCCCATCACCCCCTGTTCCCAGGACAGGAGTACCTACTGCCCCTCCCCTTGCATATTGACAGGGGCCGTGCAAGTGACTCTTCCCTGAGCAAAAGAGACCATCTCCAGGTTTTTTTCTGTAATTGCCTAGACAACAAAGATGCTAGCTCACTTTCAGAATTCAGCTTCTCCTAGTACTCCAACACACAAACACCTACTTACATGTTGAAGGGTGGCAAAATATGCCACCCTGAAATATGCAACATTGGCATAGGATGATTTTGAGCCGAAGACAATTAATAAATCAGCAGGCACAAGAACATACACACACACCTTCTATTTCTTGAAAGCTGAGGATAAAATACTCTTATGGAGATATCCTCCCTGTACCAGAAGGCAAGTAATGTTCTTATCGTCAGGAATGGGAAGTTGTGACTGAGAGAATTCTGTAAAGCAGATTTGGTTAATATAATTCTTATCTTCCTTTAGCCTCCTCACATCCTTTACTTCTCCATAATTGCCTTTCTTTGTTCAACCTAATTTAAAAGCATTTACATTTCACCACTACTTTGGGTCTTCTTTTCCTACCCAGGGGTCCTGTCTCACGTGCAAAACGTATGCAAGTTGTCTCCTACTCATCTCTTTTGTGATGATTTGATGCTCTACCCTCTGACGCTGGCTCTGATGCTGGATCAGAGGGCAGAGATAAAATTTTTCCTCACTTGCAGTGTCTTTGCCCTTCCTTACTGTGAGCACAATGGCACCAGAATGAGGTTTAATCCCCAGTGGTTAGAACAGCACCTGGCACAGAGGTAGTGCTCCACAAACTTTTGTGCATGAATGGATCAACCACCTGCTCAGTTAACTCCATGCAAGGCTGACAAGAGACAGAAGAAACCATCTGTAAAGAGCAGAGAAAACACACCTGTGTGCCTCCTGGGTGCTCCCCACTAAGAAGCAACAGTAATTTTATCAAGTCCCTTGGATTCCAGGGCTCTGACAGGGTGGCATTTGCTAAGTGCACAAGGCCACTGTGGGATCACACACTGCACATCCATGGAACCTCCTCTGCTGCCCCTTCCTCCCAAGAGGACAAAGGCAGAAGTGGGTCAGTGTCTCCCCAGGATCACCATCATCCCATCCATGCCATCCTTTGTGGAAAAGACAAAATCCTGGAGCCGGAAACTCTGCCTCTCCTGTTTCATCTCACAGAGGATGCTGCTGAAAGTGCACCTGATGGCCAAAGCAGATCTGGACATGTCAGTCTCCTGTTATGGTTCGGACATACAGTGTCCCCCAAAAGCTCCCATGGGAGACAATGCATGAAGGTTCAGAGGAGAAGAGATTGGGTTGTAAGAGCCTTCATCCCATCAGTTAATTGATCCCTGATGGGATTAACTGAAGTGATAGGGTGTGGCTGGAGAGGTGGGAATTGGGGCATGGCTATGGGGTATATATATTTTGTATCTGGAGAGTGGAGTCCCCCCCACCTCCTTCCTGATGATGCAAGCTGCTTCCCTCTGCCATGCTCTTCTGCCATGATGTTCTGCTTTACTTCAAACCCCTAGGAATGGAGCTAGCCTTCTATGGACTAGGACCTCTGAAACCGTGAGCCCTCAAATAAACCTTTCCTCCTCTGTAATTGTGCTGGTCAGATCATTTAGTCACAGCAGGCGAAAAAGCTGACTAAAATACCCCTGCTCTGTCCATCATGAATCTGGGGTTGTTTAGGTTTACCTGGTGAAGCAAGTGTGAATTTCCTTCATGTGACCTGAGCCTGTGATTTCTGGGAGCTGGAACTGAGCTTCCAGATGCAGGATACGGATGGCAATGACTCGAGTCACCTGGCTCAGCACTTTCTACAGTGCCTGACGCAGGGCAGGTGCTCAACGGAGCAGCTGCTTCCCCCACTAACACCCCAGCTGGAGGAAGGAAAGGCTAGCCTATAAAATGGACCCAAATTTGAGACAGAGAAAGGTAAAGCAATTTATTTAAGGTCACACAGCCAAAAACATTTCTCCATGGGACTGGTAAGGCTTAGAGTATTCTACTCCAATTTATTTGCCTTATTTTACATGAATAATTTAATTTTTCTAAGAAGAAAGAGAGCATCCCTGATTCCCCTCTTCAGGTGGCTCAGACAGTGAACTAATTCAGCCAGCCCCATATCTCCTTACTAATGCCCTCAATGAAACAATAAAAAGACAAATAGCCTAATTTAAAAATAGACAATGGATCCAAATAGCCATTTACTAAAAACAGTATACAAATGGCCAATAAGCCCGTAACAAGGTGCTAAATACTATTGGCCATCACAGAAATGCAAGTCAAAACCTCCATGAGATACCACTTTGCATCCCCTAGGATGGCCATAATCAAAAATGCAGATAACAGCAAGGTTGGTGAGGCTGTGGAAACCGTTATACACACTGGTGGGATGCACGATGGGTCAGCAGCTTTGGAAAACATTGGAAAGTTCCTTAAACAGTTAAACATAGAGTTAACATCTGATCCAGCAATTCCACTCCTAAGTGCGTACCGAGAGAAATGAAAACACCTGGTCAAACAAAAACTTGTGCATGGATGCTCATAGCAGTATTATTCATAATATCCCAAAATGGGAACAACTCAAGTTCCCACCAACCAGTAAATGAATGCATTAAATGTGACATGATCACACAATCTAACATCAGTCAGCAATGGAAAGGAGCCAGGTACTGACACATGCCACAAGCTGGAGGGAGCTTGGAAACAGTATGCTGGGGGTTGGGGGGACAGTCACAAGGTATGTCCCCATTTGTCCAGAATGAGCAAAACTGTACAGACTGAAAGAAGATTGATGCCAGGGACAAGAGGGAAGGGAGAAGAAAGAGGAAAAAGAAATGAGGGCTCAAGGTTTAGGTGTAAAGGGTCCCTTCAAGGGTGATGAAATGTTATAAATTGATTGTGGTGATGGTTGCACAACCCTCAATACGCTGAAATCTATTGAATGGGTAAGCTGTATGGTATGTGAAATCTGTCTCGATAAAGCACTTTAAAAATACTGAACACATTTTAGTAAGCTTCTCCTGAGGGAAAAATCTATCATAGCTCTATTTTTTGTTTTATTACATTTTAATTAAAACATATTATTGTTTCAGTCCGCTTTTTCACGGCTCTGACTAAAAGATCTGACCAGAACAACTATAGAGGAGGAAAGGTTTATTTGAGGGCTCATTGTTTCAGAGGTCTTAGTCCACAGAAGGCTGGCTTCATTCCTAGGGGCTCCAGGTGAGGCAGAATCACAGCCAGAGAGTGTGGTGGAGGGAAGCAGCTCACAACATGGTGATCAGAAGGAGAGAGAAAAACTCCACTCTCCAGATACAAAATATATACCCCAAAACCACACCCCACTTCCCACTTCCTCCAGCCACACCCTACCACTTCAGTTACCACTCCATTAATCCTACCAGGGGATTAATTCGCTGATTAGGTTAAGACTCTTACAACCCAATCATTTCTCCTCTGAACCTTCTTGCATTGTCTCACAAGTGAGCTTTTAGGAGACACTTCACATCCAAACTATAATAATTATTTATAATCAAAACTACACCTGACTTTTAAAGGCTGGTATGATTTTGAAAGATGTGGGTTGGATCCCTAACTCTACGCAGGGCCAAACCCTGTGACTTTGGCAAGTCTCCTCCCATTTCTCTCCTCTAGGCCTGGGTCTCCTCAATGCAAAATGAGAACAATGATGCCCACATCACAGGGTTCCCAGCACTGCCTCACCAGGTGGTTCCCGCTGCACCTTCCTGGGGCATCCAGGTGAGAGGTGCATGGCACCCATCACACTGCATCTGCCCAGAGAGGGGTGCAAGCACTGCTAATTCTCACAAAGACAGCCTGCCAGCCCTGAACATTATAAAGATTAGAAATATTTCCGAAGTGCTAAGCAAAATGGGTGGAATGTGGGCTGGGGATATAGCTCAGTTGGTAGAGTTCTTGCCTTGCAAGCGCCAAGGCCCTCGGTTCAATCCCCAGCACCACAAAAAAAAAAAAAAAGGTGGAATGTGGTTACTGGTTGGCTAACAGCAAAGAATCTAAACTACAGAAAATACTCTGCCTCTGCCTTGGTGATTCAAGAGGCAATGCCTTGGCTGCTCACAGAACTACTGGTCCTGATGGAAGGGACGAGGAAGTCCAATCAGCATCCCTGCTCAGCTCTGCCCTTCTCTGGACTGGTTCCTTCATCTGGCAGGAAGCAAGGTGGCAGCAGCACTTCTAGACTTATTTGTGCACCCCAAGTTCCCTAAGAAAGAAAGGGTGTCTTTCAAAGGGTCTCAAGAGAACCAGCAACTTCCTTCACAGAAACCCCAACAAGATCTCATTGTTGGCTAAATTGCCCCTCACCACATCCTTCTCTGGAAGAAAAGGATGTTTTCTCCTATGATAGGAGAAGTACTGAGGAGCTTTTATTTTTTTTTAATTAGAAAAATAAGATGATTTGAAGGATGAAAGAGAGGAATGGACAGGTGGATTGTTTTTTGGGTTTTTTTTAATTTATTTAATTTTGATTCATTGGACACAAATGGAGTACAGCTATTGTTTCTCTGGTTGTACACAAAGTAGAGTCACACCATCTGTGCATTCATACATGTACACAGGGCAATGGTATCTGTCACACCTTCTGTTATTATTCTTACCCCCCCACCCCAACCCCACCCCTCCCTTTCCTCTATGCTATCTATCCTTCCTCCATTCTGGCCACCCTTCCACCCCGCATTATGCATCATCATTCACTTATCAGAGATATCATTAGGCCTTTGGATTTTGGAGATTGGCTAATCTCACTTAGCATAACCATCTCCAACATCATCCATTTACCTGCAAATGCCATAATTTTATTCTTCTTTGTGGCTAAGTAATATTCCATTGTGTATATACCACAGTTTCTTTATCCATTCATCTATTGAAGGGCATCTAGGTTGGTTCCACAATCTAGCTATTGTGAATTGAGCAGCTATGAACATTGATGTGGCTGCATCACTGGAGTAATCTGATTTGAAGTCCTTTGGGTATAGGCCAAGGAGTGGGATAGCAGGGTCAAATGGTGGATCCATTCCAAGTTTTCTAAGGAATCTCCACACTGCTCTCCAGAGTGGTTGCACCAACTTGCACTCCCACCAGCAATGTATGAGTGTACCCTTTTTCCCACATCCTCACCAACACCTGTTGTTGCCTGTATTCTTAATAAGACATTCTAATTTGGGTAAGATGAAATCTTAAGGTGGTTTTGATTTGCATTTCTCCTATAACTAGGGATGTTGAACATTTTTTCATGTATCTGTTGATTGCTTGTAGATCTTCCTCTGTAAAGTGTCTGTTCATTTCCTTGGCCCATTTGTTGATTGGGTTATTAGTGTTCTTGGTGTAAAGATTTTTGAGTACTTTGTAGATTCTGGAGATTAGTGCTCTATCTGAATCGTGTGTAGCAAAGATTTTCTCCCACTCTGAGGGGTCTCTCTTCACATTGCTGATTGTTTCCTTTGCTGAGAAAAAGCTTTTTAGTTTGACTCTATCCCAATCATTGATTCCTGCTTTTATTTCTTGTGCTTTGGGAGTCATGTTAAGGAAATCTGGTCCTAGGCCAACATGATGAAGACTTGGACCTATTTTCTCTTCTATTAGGTGCAGAGTCTCTGGTCTAATTCCTAGGTCCTTGATCCATTTTGAGTTGAGGTTTGTACAGGGTGAGAGATATGGGTTTGGTTTCATTTTGCTGCATATGGATTTCCAGTTTTCCCAGCACCATTTGTTGAAAAGGCTATCTTTTCTACATTGTATGTTTTTGGCTCCTTTGTCAAGTATGCGATAACTGTATTTATGTGGATTTGTCTGTGTCCTCTATTCTGTACCATTGATCTACCTGTCTATTTTGGTACCAATACCATGCTGTTTTTGTCACTATTGCTCTGTAGTATAGTTGAAGGTCTGGTAATATTATACCCCCTGCTTCGCTCTTCTTGCTAAGAATTGCTTTAGCTATTCTGGGTCTCTTATTCCTCCAAATGAATTTTATGATTGCTTGTTCTATTTCTATGAGGTCCATCATTGGAATTTTAATTGGAATTGCATTGAATTTGTATAGCACTTTTGGTAGTATGGCCATTTTGGCAATATTATTTCTGCCTATCCAAGAACATGGGAGATCTTTCCATCTTCTCAGACTTTCTTTAATTTCTTTCTTTAGTGTTCTGTAGTTCCCATTGTAGAAGTCTTTCACTTCTTTTGTTAGATTGATTCCCAAATATTTTTTTTTAGGCTATTGTGAATGGGGTAGTTTTCCTCATTTCTCTCTCAGAGGATGCATCACTTACGAATAAAAATGCATTCGATTTATGAGCATTAATTTTATATCCTGCTACTTCACTGAATTCATTTATGAGTTCCAGAAGTTTTGGACAGGTGGAGTGTTATGCAGTGAAAAAACTAGGCTGAAATGTAGTGAAAATATCCAGGTGATGGATAGACGCGTGTTCGCTGTAAAATTCTTTGAACTTTTTAGTATCTTTAATATTTTTCATAATAAAATTTCAAGGAGAAGGGAGAGAGAAACCTACTTGGATTTCAAATTTGAAAATAACTCTCCCCACCCTAAGTTCCACATGCCCTCTTTCCTGTCACCTTGCAGTCCTGCCGGGTGATGCAGCCCTGACAGGAGCACTTAAAACATCTAGACTGACGTGGGGCCGATGTGCAAAATGCAGACGGGAAGCTTTGCAGGGATAGCTGGAGAGCCCGCGGGGTCTCGCCACCAGAGGGCGCGCCCGCGGCATCCAGAGCGCAGGGAGCCCGGAGCGCGTCTGGACACCCGGGCGGGGCCTGGGACCAGCGGCCTCTGCAATTAGCTGGGAAAACTGCTTTTCAAGGACTGAGTTGGCGCTGCTGCCAGGCCTGGCAGAGATTCTGAGTAAGAGGAGGGACACAGACAGGGAGGAGAGCAGGGTGTACTGCAAGTGTCAGTTAACGCTAAATGCTTCTACAAAACTTACTTCATATTTTTAATTACCAATCAGTCTGAAAATAGAACAGTAGTTAATGTGCAAAGGATACAAATTTCACTCCTAGCAGAGGCTGCCCAATGAAGGATTCCCTGGCTCTCGAGATCGCAGAAGTTTTTCATATGGGTTACATTCTTCCCTGCCTCTTGCCCCATGAACAAAGAAAGTCAAAGTGTCCCAGGCTGAGATGGCAGCTAGTGGTGCTTCATGTGACCTCACCCAGTGTCCCCAAGGAGCCTTCCCACCCCACTCTCCAGCTTCTTCAAGTGAAGCTGGAGAAATATGCTAACCGTGGATCCTGTCTCAACCCAAACCATCCATGACTCCCACCTACCTAACTACTTTCTGAGACCCTCTGGGTCCCCAGACACCAGAGAGCAGGTGTAAATAATTTGTCACTCTATATTTTAAATCATAATAATTCCCTCAAATTCTCCTTTTTGTGTAGCTACAGATTAAAAGTCTCAGAGATTGCCCTTAGAAGGCTAAACCACATGCCCCCATCTCTCCACCCAAAGGCAAGCTGGAGCCTCTGGAGCCCCTTGCCCAACAGAAGCCCCATCACCAATGGCTCCTCAGAGCTCTTTAAATATTAACTGCCTTATTCTTCCCCTAGTAGGGAAGCAGGATCATGCCCAGAAAGTCATTTCCTAACTTTAGACCTACCATATTGGGAGGAGGAGGGATCAGAATCTTGAGGGAATTTGGTTAGAGAGGATGATATGTCCCAGATTTAGATTCCTGTTTCTTTGGTTGTTTTAAACATTTTTATTCACCAGTCATAACATGGTAGCCCTAAGAAATAAAATAAGCATGACGACAATTAAATTTGTCCAGGAACCCGTCCTGAGATGAACGCACATAGCGTTTTGGTGTAGAGTCCACTGACATGTTCGTTTCTGTGCATCTATTGGTACATGTCATTTTTCCTTCAACATTAGGCTGACCCCACTATTTGTAACTTACTTTTATCATTCAGTAGTGATCACAAGAACCTTTCAACAATTAAGGATAGTTTTTAAGAAAAGGCAAAATCATGACTCTCCTAATGATATAAAGTGAGCCTATGTTTAAAAATTTATTTAACTCATTATTAATGAGAGAACCATTAGGAGGTTACAACTAGTTCAAAGGAGCCATCAAAAAAGCACAGACATTTATAGATCAGGAACACTGAAAGGACTTTGCAAATGGAGAAAGGAGTCAAATGCACCTCCACCAGACAGAATTTATTTGCATGTTTGGAAAGAATTTTTGCATTGTTTATCAATTCTTTGCAACTGATGGGATTATAAAAGAGCTCAAAGTGGCATGGAAGAAGCTGGAGAGTGATATTAGCCAAATTGTTTTGTTATACTGCTTGCATGTACCATATGGAGCAAATTCCATCACTATATGCAATTATAATGTACTAACAAAATGTGGGCTAAGAAAAGAATTTTAAAAAATAAAAACAGCTCAAAGGCCATGAAAAACAAACAGCCCCCACGGAATCTGAATCAGCTACCTAGTCAGGTGTACTCTACACCATGCCTCGCTCCCAACTAAAGTACAAATTTTTCCCTCCGCGACATAAGCAAATATATGCCTGTGCTCTTTTTAATGGGCATGTATTTTTATTATGCAGACATTCTATGATTTATTTAGCAAACTGTTGTCAAACTCACAGTTGTCCCTATTTTTCATTGGGAGTTGGGCGAAGTGGCACACATCTGTCATCCCAACTACTCAGGAGCCTGCGCAGAAGGATAACTTAAGCCCACAAGTTCAAGACTAGCCTGAGCAACAAAAAGATACTCCAACTCAAAAAAAATAATAATAATCTAATTTCTCATTGGTATAAACAAATGCAAGGATAGTTCCTTTCTATATATACCTTGGAACATTATCTGATTTATTCCTTCAGATAAATTCCTAGAAATGCAAGTCCTGAAATGAAGAATATAGAGACGTTTGAGGGGACTGATACAGGTGGACAAATGAATGACCTTTATAAGCTTCTTTCCAACCCACTTTGAATTCTGCCTGAAATCCAAGTGCTCTCAAGTCTTATCTCAATAAGACTCAGAGATTTTATGCCTCTTGGCAAAAAACTATGTCTTGCCCTGAAATTCCATTTCATCTTTGTAATATCATTCACTAATGAAGGTGGAGACTGCAAAGTGTGATCAGTGGAGAATTCAAACACATGTCCAAGTAATTCAGCTTAGCACAATTGTTTCTGGGATGCCCTCTTTCAGAGCCTGCCCTCAATATTGCACTCCCCACTCCATCTCCAGCACAGTACAGCTCTCATTCCCATCTGTTCCTTTCTAAGGAAAAAGTCCCTCTGGACATCTGACTTCTGAGGATCTATACTGCTCCATCCCTCTTTGTTCCTAGTTGGGAGTACTTTCCCAGCACTTCTGAGATGATTTATCTGGAGTATTTTATTAAAAATGAAACAGCTACACCCATTAGACAGGGGCATTGGGAGAATTTGACAATGTGGAACTTTATCTGAGCCCTGTTCTCCCAGAGAACAGAGACAGTGAAGAAATTCTCCCAGCCTTTTGTATTCCAAAATCCTCCCACTCTCTTCTGTTCTGGGAAATGGCTTACTGCAAAGAACCATCCTTCTCACATGTTGATTTCATTTCCTTTGGGAATACAGCCAGTAGTGGGATTGCTGGATCATGTGGTAGTTCAATATTTTTAGTTTTGAGGAACTGTACAATAGCCAGGATATGGAATCAACTTAAATGTCCATTGACAAATGAGTGGATAAGGAAAATAAGGTACTTACACATATTAGAATATTATATAGCCATAAAAAGCACAAAATCCTGTCATTTGCAACAACATGGGTGAACCTGGAAGCCATTACATTAAGTGAAATGAATCAGATGCAAAAAACAAACACTGCATGATCTCACTCATAAGTGGAAACTTTAAAATTGGATCTCATGGAAGCGGATTGTAGAATGGTGGTTACCAGAGATGGGAGCGTGGGAGGAAGGAAGAAAGGGCATAGGTCAGTGTTTTATTCAGCTTTTTTGCTACTGTGACTAAAAGGACTGAACCAGAACAACTGTAGAGGAGGAAAAGTTACTTGGGGGCTCATGGTGTCAGAGGTCTTAGTCTA
The DNA here is from genome assembly GCA_020662805.1 of Glaucomys volans. NCBI lineage: Eukaryota > Metazoa > Chordata > Mammalia > Rodentia > Sciuridae > Glaucomys > Glaucomys volans. The sequence continues at coordinate 23,647 of JAJEJO010003475.1, read as the reverse complement.
TGGAAGGCCAGCTCCATTCCTTGGGCTGGAGGTGAGGGAGAATACCATGGCAGAAGAGTGTGGCAGAGGGAAGCAGCTCCCATGATGATCAGCAAGCAGAGAGAAAAGGTCTCCACTCAACCAGATACAAATACATACTCCAAAGCCATGCCCCAGTTCCCACCTCCTCCAGCCACACCCACCACTTCAGTTCCACTCAGTTAATCCCTAACAGGGGATTAATTCACTGATTGTGTTAAGATTCTCATGACACAGTCATTTCTCCTCTGAAACTTCTTGCATTGTCTCACATGTGAGCTTTTCAGGGACACCTCACATCCAAACCATAATAGTCAGTCAATAGATACAGTGTTTCAGTTAGACAGGAAGAATTAGTTCTGGAATTCCATGACACATCAAGGTGAATATAGATACAAATAAAAATAAGTGCATGAACTAGCTGGAAGAGACAAATTTGTACTCACCAAAAAGAAATGATAAAGCTTAAAGTGATGGACATGTTCATTATCTGAGTCGATCACTGTCTAACATGTACGTGAATCAATATATCACATTGTACCTCATAAATATGTTCAAACACTATGCGTCAATCAAAAAACATTTTAAGTCTTTCCCTTTTGACTTAGATAAGACTCGCTGACCGCTCCCTCATGACTCCCATAGATTCACAAACCACCCCCTAATTTAACTGTGAAAGGTCAGACCCAGGCCCTTTTACCTCCCACTCCTTGTCTCATAAATGATTGGCCAAACTGTTTGTCCTTTTGAACTAGATAGACCCAGAAATAAACATTTCTTGCTCAGCTGACCAAGATACCTCCAAGTACAAAGTCAATTCCAACTGTAAATCACCCTGTCCACAATTTGCCTGCATGCACTGTCCAAGGCTGGGGAAAAACTACTGCCCCTCAAGGTACTCTAAGCGGCCAGTCCCGAGTATTCTCCTGATGCCCAAACAGAATCGATGTCCCGTTTGTTCAGTATGGGACTTAAGGTGCAGCAGGTGGCCTTGGACAAACTCTCTTGCCTTCAACACAGGAGCACAGCACGAGGCGAGCAGAGGGACACATGAGCTTCCTAGCAACTCTGCAGTAAAAGCCGAGGTGCCTGGGAGCACCTGAGTCCACCCCTCTTCCACTTCCTTTCTTTCAGAGATGCTTTTGCTCCACGAGTTTCTGCCCACTTCCTTCTGCTTCCAGGGACCACTGGAATGTGTGGGCTCTGTCTGTTCCACAGGGCCACACTGATTGTCCTAGGACAGGATAGGGACTGCAGGGGAGGGAATATTCCTGAGGAACGCCAGTGGGCTGGCTTTGGTAAAGGACGCACTTGTTGGAGGAGGGCGGGGCCTGGCCACATTCTCTCACATCTGAGGCTGCCTGGTGCCCACCTGGAACCGAGCTCTCAGGGGCTCCAATTCCGGAGACAGGTGGAAGAACAGGAAGGATTGTAGCAGGGAAGACACAGGAAGAACATCGGCCACCTGAGCAGATGGGACACTTGAGTTTAATTGAATGAACACAAGGGTCTCCAGATATCCATGGAGTATATGGGGTGGGGGGGATGAATGAATGAGAAGATGGACCCCTGCACTCTCAGAACTCCTAGACAGGATGATGCTCCGGTGCACACGTACCTGCAACCCAGGATCATATACAAGAAGTGCTAAAAAAAAATCCATAGAAATGAAGAAAAGAAAAAAATCACTTCTGGCAAGGCTACAGGGCCATTCTAGCCCTGGGGGGTCTTGATGAGAATTAGGCGTCCACCCAGCAGACCCAGCGCCCCAGGCCCAGGGCTTAGCAAACAAAGAGCAAACTGGATTTTAACACCACCCCCACCTCACTGAAGGGCCATGGCCCTTCAGCTGGTGCCCTAGGGCAGGATAAAGTCTGCTTCTGTGCAGGAGGCAGGAGGAGGTGGCCTTTGAGTCTGCTGGAGGGACAGAAAGGACTTTAGTAGGTAGAGACAGGGAGAGGGACAGTTGAGAGGAGAAGGGAGGAGGTCCAGGCAGAAGGATGAGTGGGAAAAAACAACATCCGGGGAGACGACATGAAGCCTTCCTACTGGGAGTTCTGCAAGAGCTGTCTGTGCCCTGGGAGGTCACAGCAGGGTTACCTGTGGGGTGAGCCACTCCCAGGTCACACACCCAGGCCAGCCAAGCAGGTCAGCCCAATGACTCAGCCAGACCTGGGAGCAGTTTCCAGCTGAATGGTATCCCCACAAAATTCACAGCTTGAAGCCTTAACCCCCCAGTACTTCAAAATGTGACTGACTGTATTTGGAGATGAGATCTTTTAAGAGGTAACAAGTTTAAGTGAGGTCACCAGGATGGCTCTGATCCAGCAGGACTGTGTCTCTATTAGAAGAGGAAGAGACACCAGGGAGCACCCATTGAGAAGGCAGCTGTCAGCAAGCCCAGGAGAGAGGCCACAGGAGACGCCTTCCCTGCCGACACCTTGATCTTGGACTTCCAGCCTCCAGACTGTGAGAAGTAAGTTTCCGCTGAAGTTCCTTGTGGTACTTGATTGTGGAAACCACAGCAGACTAATGCAAGAGTCACTGTCAGACTCCGAACTCACTCACTGTGTGTCCCCAGTGACTCACTCAGCCTGTTTCCTCATCTGATTATAAAAGAAACACATTCCACCCAGACTAGCAACGAAGCTGAAGTGAAATCTTATGTATAAAACCAGCATCTAGGAAGTATCGGGGGTCTGACCAAAGAGTGTCTTTTTTTTTTTTAACTGGGGATTGAACTCAGGGGCACTTGACCACTGAGCCACATCCCCAGCCCTATTTTATATTTTATTTAGAGACAGGGTCTCACTGAGTTGCTTAGGGCCTCGCTAAGTTGCTGAGGCTGGCTTTGAACTCGTGATCCTCCTGTCTCAGCCTCCCGAGTTGCTTGGATTACAGGCGTGCGCCACCACGCCTGGCAAAGAGTGTCATTTCTAAATGAGGTGTCCCCCCCCCACCCCCCGGGGTGAGGAGGGGAAGAATGTACCCTGAAGGAACAAATCAATAAGAACTTGGGGATTTTGTTTTTGTGGTACGGGGGATTGAACCCAGGGGTGCTCTACTACTGAGCTATATCCCTAGTCTCCTGTATTTTTTATTTTGAGACAGGTCTCTCTAAGCTGCTGAGACTTCCCTCAAACTTGTAATCCTCCTGCCTCAGCCTCTGGAGTAGCTGGGATTGTAAGTGTGTACCTCTGTGCCCAAGAATTTGTTCTGGTATATATTCTTGCATCTTTCTTTTGCATTTCTAGTTTTATATTATTTTAATAAACATAATACCTAAATGTTTCTGTAAAACTTCTGTAAACATCCTTTTACATTTCTGCATTGCACTTGATTTTAATGCACATCATATATATACATATATGCAGTGCTAGATGTACATGTGAATAGATAAATTTGCATATGGTAGATGTAAATGATTTTTAAGATTTACTGGTGAGAATATACAATCAAAAAACAATCTTTGGAGATCCATTAGACTATAATAATTGTCTCCATTATTTTTGTATCCATTGCTATGCTGGAATGGGCTGGGGAGGGGTGTCAGTGAGGTGGGGAAAGAGGGAGGAATGTGATTGTGGTCAGGAGGCATTTGAAGACCGGATTTTAACGAGGGGTGGCAGAGCATCTGTGCCCACGCTAACCCTCTAGACAAGTTTCGAGACCTTTACAATAGAGACTTAGGAATGTCATTATGAATGTGCTCATGGGATTCTGCCAGCAATTTGAGCCTCATTGGGCCAGACACCAGCATGCACCTTATTCTTTAGATAGTCCCCTTCTGTGGTTATAATGGACTCTGTCTTGGGGTTACAACTGGCAGAGAGGGAACCCTGAGTCTCCCTTTGAGATCTCCCAGGAAAGACTGAAGACCTTTGCATGATGATGCAGGGTATATTCCTGTTTGGGGAGGTAAGTGACTTGGAACCTGTCAATCAGACACATGGCTTTATTTTACAGTCACAGGGAGATGAAGACATGAATCTAGTGGCTGGAGGAAATCAGTGCTTGGAACCCACATGATAAGCAGACCATGAGTGACATGGGGAACTGTCTGGCTTCTGTTCACTCTGTGGAAGATGTTCGTCCATAGAGGCAGGGCCTGAGAAACAAAACACAAATCAGCCAACCTGAGAGCTCGCAATGCTAGGTCGTGTTCAGAAAAAAAGAGCCTGACTTTGATTTCAGATAAACTGGGGACAACTCCCTAGCTGTGTGGCCTTGTGCAAGTCACTTGCCATCCTTGAGCATCAGTTGTTTCATCGATAAAACAGGAATGTTCTCTTCTTAAGGCAAACAAGAAGGGAGGTGAAGCCTCTCCCCAACTCCAACTTCCAACACCCCCACACCTTCTCTGGGGAATGACATTCAGAGCACAAGATCTTCCAGCTCCAGAAAGGTCAAGGGCGGAACATCGGTCAGCTGGGCAGTAACCTCAGTTCCTCCCACACCATGTTCCTCCCGGTCGTGGGAGGGCCTGCCCAGAAGCCCTTCTTCTGCCATGCTCTTGGTCCACAGCTTCCCCATGCATGTGCAGACAGAGGCAGCTGCTCTCATTTCCAACTGGAAGGAGAAAGCTCCTCAGACCTTGAGCTGCTTTGCAAAGAAGCATCTTTGCCATCAGCAACTCCCACCCCTGTCCCATAGAGTGCCAGAGGGCTCGTCTCCCCTGGCATCAGCTCTGCCACATCCTCCTGGGAGCCCACTGGAAGGCTAAGTAGACACATGTTCTCCCAGCCTCTGCTCCCCACAGGGAGAGCACTGCCTCTCCCTCCTCTTCCTGCTCCACCTCCCACTCCCTCTAACTCCATGGACACAGCCAGGGCTTAATTTTGCTGCCCTCGGCCAGGAAGCATGCCCTGGGATTGGGAAGAGCTCTGAATGATGGAGGAGTCACCCCTTCTTCATAGCCTCTGCACAGAGACCCAGAGTGTGGGAACAGGGACTTTCCATGGAGAAGGTCACTCTTAAGAAAGGTCACTCATCTCCAAACCGAGGGCTTCTTTTTAGAAAAGAACAAAAGGAAGAAGAGTTTCCATTCAATTCTGCATGGATTTATTGAACATCCACTCCATGCCAGGCTCTACTAAGGACATAGTAGGCAAGGGACAGTGCCAGCCCCTGAACTGCTCAAGAGGGCTAAGGACCATGATGAGGCTATTTCCAAATGTCTTGTAGCAACACCATGTATACAAAAGACAAAGCCCTAGAGACCCTGGATGAGAGCCAGGGTAGTAACCCCAGAACCCCGGGAGTCCTCAGAGCACTGTGCAGGGTTCACTGTGAGCTCCAGGAAAGCAGTAATAGCTGTTGTTTAATAATCACTTACTATGGGTAGACATTCTTCTAAATCACCAGCCCACGGCCATGAGTAGCATCTGTGATGGGAAACACAGAGGAGGAAGTCAATTCCCACATGGGCTGACTCAGAGCCTGTAGCTCATGCTCCCACTTGGCTGAGCCACTTCATTAGCATGCAGAGCAGCACAAGAACAGCAGGCCCTTCATATCTGTGGTTTCTACATCCAAAGATTCAACCAACTGCACATCTAAAATACAGTATTTGGCCACATGGAATGTGTATAAAAAATAGATAACATGATGTGTAACTCCACATAATGTACAACCACAAGAATGGGAAGCTAGGTGCCATATATATATGATATGTCAAAATGCATTCTACTGTCATGTGTAACTATAGAACAAATAATAAATAAATAAACAGATAAATAATAAAATACAGTATCTGGGGAAATTTTCATTCATACCTAACATGTGCACACTGGTTTTCTGGTCATATTCCCTAAACAAGATCATATAACAACTATTTACAAAGCATATACATTGTATCAGGTGTTGTTAGTCATCTAAGGATGATTTAAAGTATACAGGAGGTTCTATGCAAATACTATGCAGAGAAGTACTTTTTAAAAGGGACTTGAGCATCCAGAGGGTTTGGTGTCCCCAGGGTCCTGGAGTCAATCCCCCATGGATACCATGGGGTGTCTACATCCTATGATGTCACCAGCCTTTCTGATGATGGTGCTCATGATGATGGAGTAACTGCATTTCTTATAGGAAGCACATGCTCCTTTCCTGCAGGGAATGGCTTACTCCTCTAATTTTTTTTTCTAATTTTCACTTTCATTTTACCAGTCCTATTACAAGTGCTTTCTGTTGCAAGTCACCTCTGATCCGCTTTTGGAAGCAAATGAATTGTTAATGGTGAAGGAATAACCCTTTCTTATGCAGATCCACTTTATTCAGCCACTTGAGGTGGGTCTGAAGACACTGTCAAAGGTCATCTGTCATATGACCTGACTTTGTTGTAATTTCCATGGGGGCTGGTCTTGGACTTTATGCAATTAAATGTGTCCCTCAGCCACCACCAGGAAAGGACTTGAGTTTACATTTGACCCTGGATGTTCCTTTTTTTTAAACATTATTTTAGTTTTAGATGGACATGATATCTTTGTTTATCCATTCATTTTCATGTGGTGCTGAGGATCGAACCCAGTGCCTCACATGTGCGAGGCAATCGCTCTACCACTGAGCTACAGCCCCAGCCCCTAGATGTTCCTTTGTTTTGCCTCAGATAAGAGGGAAGTCTGACAGTCCTCTCTGGCATGAGGGCCATTCCAGCTCTGCCTGAGGTTCCCACTCTGGGGACAGGTTGGGGTTTTCCCTTTAGGAGTGACACCCTAAAGTCCCAGAAAAGGCTAGAGAGCAGGGAGATGATGAGGGACAGGGACCAGTGAGCAGACGCTCAGGCTTTCAGAGTTAACTTCCAGAGACTTCATCTCAAGCAGCTTATATCCTCATTTTTCTCTCCCCTAACCCTCTGGACCCCCTTCTTCCATCCTTCCTCTTTTCCACCCTCAGAGAGCAAACAGCCTCCCCAGATTTCAAGACCTCTTCAGATGAAACAGGCAGCTATCACCCTCTCCACCTTCTCCGGAATCCTCAGGCCCGGGCTGCTCAGTGTGGGGAGGGGGCGCTAGCCATCCTTCACCACTTGTGGCCAGTCTTCTCCACTCTATGAGCTGCACTCTTGTCCTTCTAGGACCTGCAACTTTCACTTCCTCTTCCCACTCCACCCTTGGCTCACCACTTGCATCAGATGCATGCTTTTCTCTCCCTGACCATGCCTGACTTCCTCTCAGCCAGGATTCCCCCTCCTCCTCGCAGTGACACATCCACACAGGACCACAAGCAAGTCTTGGCCTAGTTCCCCTGGTGCTTTCCTGCCTTGCCAACTCCCATCCATCCAGTTGCACTGTCTGCCCTGGTGAGGCCTGAGCCTTGGACAGTCCATTAATGGCCATAGGAGGGCGCCCTTTCACCTCCTGTCCCACAACCCTCTCCTTCCTGGACAGAGCCTTCTGCTAATTCCTATGTCCCAGTGAAGCTGTCTCTGCAGGAACTGCTCAGCCACCCAGCCAATTAGCATTGCAGGTCTCCTCTGACCTCCTGTCACCAGTGCATGGTTATCTCCTTTGTGCTCTTAACCTCAGAACCTGGCCCGGTCTCTGATTCCATTCTCTGGCTGTGTGACCGGGATAAGTGACTCATCTCCTCTGAACCCCAAACTTCTTAAATGTAGATGAGATGCTAATGCCCCCATTATAGGCGGCTATGATGACCCCATGAGATAAACAGGAATATCTCCCCTTTCCTGGGTGGCAGCAGAAGGAAACCTCCAATGGGATGACAGGTGTGAGACACGTACCTACCCCAACCAAGTGTCTGTCCTGCCCCCATCCAGATGCCCCTTTCCCAGTCCTGCAAGTTACAGGAAAGCTGAGCTCA
>JAJEJO010003475.1:2032-15414 GCA_020662805.1 Glaucomys volans | reverse complement strand
TTCAAAGGGGTTGCTCTCAGCTCCAGCCCAAGACTGGAATCCTCATAAGGCTCAACCTTATCATGGTTTTGCAACCCATTGTTAGTGATGGGTTTAGACAGGGGCATGTGTCTTGTTTCTGGCCAATAAGACATGAGGGGAAGTCTGCTGGGGGACTCCTGGGAAAGTCTTCTTTGTCCTTTAAAAAGGCATCCAAGCGCAGGGCAGGGTGGTGCATGTCTGTAATCTCAGTGGCTTGGGAGGCTGAGACAAGAGGATCACTAGCTCAAAGTCAGCCTCAACAAAAGCGAGGTGCTAGGCAACTCAGTGAGACCCTGACTCTAAATAAAATACAAAATAGGGCTGGGGATGTGGCTCAGTGTTCGAGCACTCCTGAGTTCAATCCCTGGTTAAAAAAAAAAAAAAAAAAAAGGCACCCAAAGAAGAGAAGGCTCCTTCCCTCCAAGATCAGGACCTTGTTTTGTGCAAACAGGATTCCAGGATCTCCTCCATTCAAGACCTCTAATGTTCAGACCTCGAATGGTTCAGACACACGGAGGAGTGTGACAGGAGACTGACAGGGAAGTGGAAGAGAGGCCTGGTGATCCCTCAGCTTGCCCTACCCCTGAACTTCCTATTGTATTGGCTGAGCTGAGATTGACTGGACAGGCATCTTCCCCATGTATTGTCAAGTCTCTCTGGGCCTCATTTTCTACATTGCATAAAAAAGGCTTGCTTTTCTCAAGTCACCCTGGAAGGAGCACTTTTATGATTGATAAATAGGATAGTGGTAGCTAATAGAAATGTCACAATGGAGTTCTGTATTATTTTGTATGTTTAAAAAATCATTTTAGTTGCATGTGACAGTCACCCAACTTGAACTAGACTATTCACAAATGAGAATTCATCCTAAGTGTATGGGACTGCCTCCCAACACCCCAAGCTTGGAGTGCAGTCGAGTTTTAAGAGCACACCAGAACCTGGAATCCACATGCCATTAGGATACCTACTCTGCACTAGGTTGCATAGTGTCCCCAAAAGTTCATATCCATCTGGAAACTCAGAATGTTTAATCTGGAAACAGGATCTTTGTAGATGTGATTAGTTAAGTTAAAAGGAAGTCATCTGGATTTCCTTTTGTGGTGGACCCTAATTCAATGACTGGCATCCTCCTGAGAAGAAACACACAGAAGACACGCAGGGAAGGAATGTCATGTGACGATGGCTGCAGAGTTGGAGTGATGCATCTGACCAAAAATGTTGAGAATACTGGCAGCATCCAGACCCTAGAAGAGGCAAAGAAGGATCCTCTCCTAGAGACGTCAGAGGGGCCATGACCCAGCTGACATCTGGATTTCAGGCCTCTAGCCTGAAAATAATAAATTTCTTTACTTAAGCCACTCAGTTTATAGTGATTTGCAACAGCAGCCCTATGGGGAAAAAATACCTTATCTCTATTCTCTCCTTTTTCGTTATGCTGGCTTCTCTTTTTCTGGCAAACCAAACTCCTATACCCCTAAACCTTACAGGTACCAACCGTTTGCCAATTTGACACCTGTCAATCAAGCTTCTTTGACTCCCAAATTCAATTCCCTGGGAAAGAACTTTCATTGGCCTTAACATTCCACATAAAATGCTTAGCACAGTGCCTGGTGCATGATAGTTGCCCAGTAAATGCGAGCTGCTCTGAACATTTGAGTGGTGGTGGGATTTCTTATCACCCTTAATAACTGGCAGGCCTTCTATGTCCTTTTCTGTACAATCCCATTGGGAGGATGACAGTGTTCTGTGGGTGAAAGAAGCTGGTACTTAGCCATCTGCCATTCTGCAGCCAAGCACAACTCAGCTCCATAACATGGAGCAACCAAAGCAATAAATAATGGCACAGTCCCTAAATCTCCTAGCTTCATTCAGGAAGCCAAAAGGCTGCTTAACGCCCCCTGCCGAGTCCAAGACCGAGGATGCTGAGTCCGGAGAAGATGATATCATGGCTCAATGATGGCTACCATCTGCAAACAAGAATTCAAAAGGAAGCAAGTAGCCCAGAAAGGTCAAGGAAGTTCCTTCGCATTTCAGTAGTTTCAACATTGACTTTGTGCGCTTTACCTTAAGAGCTGTGAACCCTTGGATGGTAGTCAAGGCAGCACAGGGGAAAACAGAGAGCTCATATTATTTTTCCTATTATTCCCTATTTCTAAGTCTGCTGTAACTAAGGAAGGTGGACATCCTGACTTGGTTTGGGGTTGTCTTCCTCCATTGAGCTCATCATTGAAAGAGTGGACTCCAAGAAGAAAGGGGTTTGCTACTGCACTGGGAAGCTTAAGAAATTCCCCCAAAATATCCCAAAGTTGACAATTGGGCATCAATAAGCTTGGATAAAGTCTTATATTGCAAATATGTGCCTCCTCCGACAAAGACAAGAGGGTGCTCACCAGCCCCAGGCACCTGGTGGGTATTACCTTCTTAGCCAGCATGAAGTAGATTTCCCCCAATTCCACTAAAACCTTTAAGCTCAAGGAACCCTAGCTTCTCCATGAACTGTCTGTGGGAACCTCCAGCAAATCACCTTCCTCCATAAGTCTGTTTCTTCATCTGTAAAATGGAGGTAACAATTCTACCTACAGCACAGGATTATTTTAAGATGGGAAAAAACATAAGAAATACTAAGCACACAGCACTAGGGAGATAGTAAACACCCAATATATGGAAGAAATAGAAAAGATGATCAGCAGTGCAATTATTTAAGACCACTGGATATGTTTTACTGACCCAAGGACACAGTTAGACTAGATGGAGGAGAGTCATGGCCCCTTAAAGCAACCTACTTAAACTGTTTTCAAAATCTGAGCCATTGCCCTGGGGACAGGGCACCGAGCTGTCATCAGGTTCTCAGATTCTCTGCTCTGGAAAGATGAAGAACCACTGTGATTTCCATTTCTTAAAAATAAAGGCCCAGGCTGGGGATATAGCTCAGTCGGTAGAATGCTGCCTCGCAAGCACAAGGCCCTGGGTTCAATCCCCAGCACCTCAAAATAAATAAATAAATAAATAAATAAATAAATAAATAAATAAAGGCCCACTTCACACTCAGTAGGATGGCTACTATTAAATACAGAAATTACCAAGTGTTGGTGAGGACATAGAGAAGTTGGAGCACTTGTGGTAGAAATGTAAAAGCTACACAACAATTACAGAAAGCAGTACAATGTCTTCTTATAAATTAAAATTAGAATTACCACATGATCCAGTTGTGCTACTTCTGGGTATTTACCCAAAAGAACTAAAAGCAGTAGCTCTTGCTGGACGTGGTATACGTGCCTATAATCCCAATGGCATGGGAGGCTGAGGCAGGAGGATCACAAATTCGAGGTCAGCCTCAGCCACTTAGCAAGACCTTGTCTCAAACTAAAAAATTTAAATAAACACGGATTGGGGTGTAGCTCAGTGGTGAAGTACCCGTAGGTTCAATTCCAGATACCAAAAAAAATAAAAGAAAAAAGAAAGAAAGTACTCAAAGAAGTATTTGTATACACCCATATTCATAGAAGCATTAATCACAATAGCCAAAACATGGAGGCAACTCAAATGCCATTTACCGATGAATGGGTAAACAAAATGTGGTACATACATAAAATGGAATATTATTGTAATGGTCTGTTTGGGCTTCCATCGTAAAGTACAGTAAATCAAATGGCTTAAACAACACAAATATATATTCTTGCAGCTCTGGAAGCCAGATGTCCAAGATCAAGTTTCTGCCTGATCCATTTCTGGTGTGGCATCTCTTCCTGGCTTGTAGATAGCGGCCTTCTCACTATGTCCTCACTCCGTGCGTCCCCCCTGTGTGCTCACAGAGAGAGCTAGCTCTCCGGTGTCTCTTGTAAGGAGACTAATTCTGTCCCATCATGGCCCTGCCCTTGTGACCTCGTTTGACCTTAGTGACGCCCTTACTCCACATACGAGGGATAGGGCTCCAACATGTGAATGTGGGGTGTGGGTGAGGCAAGCATTCAGCCCTCAAGAACTATTCGGCCTTAAAAAAGGAAAGACATCATGCACAAGGTCCCTGAGTCCAATCCCTATTACTAAAAAAATAAAAAATTAAAAAAATAAAAAAAGGAAAGACATTCTGACATGCGCAGTGAGGACAAACCTTGAGAACAGTTCTATTCGGTGATGTGGTCAAGAACTGTCAAGTTCAAAGAGACAGAAAGCAGAATGGTGCTCCTCAGGGACCTGGGGGAGAGAAGGAACAGAGGATTGTTGCATGGGTAAAGAGTTTCAGTTTTAAGAGAGAGGTGGAAATTGGTTGCCTATGGATATGAGTGTATTTAATACTACAAAACCAAACACTCAAGCGTGGTCCCTTGACCACTTTATGTAATGCGCATGTCATCGCAATTAAAAGAGCAAAGCCATGAATCCCCACTAATAGCACAAAGCACCTCCTGCCCCAACTGCTGTTCTGAAGAATGGCGAATTAGATACTTTGAAACAGGATAGACCCACGTTCATCTCTTCATTTCCCATAGATCTGTAATTGAACTTGGACGAGGCAGATGCTTGATCTTCAAAATGTATTGTAAGCCAAAAACACACATTTATTCTCCAAGTGACTAAATCTTATGGGATACCAGGTGCCCTAAAAACTTCCTTAGGACTTTATAAGTTTCGGGGTGGAGGGTGCTGTTTTGACAGTTCCCAAATAGATTCCCCAGTGTGAGCAGGAGTTGGTAACCTGAACTGGCCCCTGAATATCTGAGTGCTCACCCTGAGTGTTCTGCTCACCCTGTTGGTGAGACAGCTCTGCGTGTACGTTTCAGAGAGCATTTTACCCGAGGCCCCACCTCTGATTTTAGACATAAAGAGCAATGTAACTCCAACTGCCATGAATCTTGTCAAGATTGTTCCCCCAGATGGTCCTTCTAGATCTAACCCTGACACCTAAAAAAGACCCTACTTGGTTACTTTGACACATTGAATGCAAGTCTGCAAGGGAATCCACTACTCCCTGGCTAGGCTACTAACTTCACATCAGAGAATGGCTGGAATCCACCCTATGGGACCTTCAATGTAGAATAGCATCAGCCAGCATTTCATTTTCCCCTGCCCAGTTTCCTCACCTAAAAAGTAGGAAACAGAGGTGCAGAGAGGCCTAAGTTGACAGAAATAAACAGTAGAAATGGGAATCTATCAAACCCAGGCTTTGGGGACCAAGTCCAACATACTCCCAGAACACCAGGCTGCCTCACAAAAATAAAAGTGCCTCATGAGTTTCTGTCATCACTGCTGAGGGACCAAGCCAATTTTTTTTGTGTGTATTGCTTCAGTTTTAATATATGCACTGTCAAAGTGAGCATGTATAAAAATGTACATTGTTAGCTATGATAATTAAATCCTTGACTCATCTGTTCATTTCACTATAATAGCAAGCATCGAATCATTTTGTTAACTGTCCCTTTACTGGTCCACCTGCCCCACATCCCCCACCAGGCTGCAAATTCCCCAACCACACGGATTGTCCTGCTCCCAAAACCAAGGACAGTGCCCGAAATGGTAAGTTCCTGGGCAGATGGAAGTTAGATTATCGATTATGCAAGAGAGATGTGCCATCTATAGGGACAAATGTTTATTTTATATCTTAGTCTTAGAAGAAGCAAGGCTCCTGAGAACATGTATGGCATACGCAAGGGCTCCCATAAATTCTCAGCACAGAACACAGTTCTGGGGATGTCTGATTTGTTGTTGTTTTGGGTTGGTTTTGATTTTTCAATTTCTCTTTCTTGGGGCAGGGAGGGTTAGTGTGCTTGTGTGTCCATGTGTGTTGCTTTATAATGAAACTAAGGTCTCAAATGTATGTCTGGAAGTTGGATGACTGAGTCAAATATTTCATCATGCCCCAGTTTTTAAGCATACGATCTGCTCTATTTTCAAAATTAATTCAGTAGGTCACTAATCCATTATGTATCAAGATCCCCATGTGATCAAGTTAAAAAAAAAAAAAAAACTCATCTCACAACCAAATGCAGCTTCAGAATAATTCAAACCCTTTTGTTTCTCAAAAGCCAGGAAGCAGAAATGAGCTGAGCTGAGCTCAGCTCCAGCCCTCATTAAACAGCCTGATTCCTTTCCTGAGTACTCAGTGTCTCCTTCCAAAGTCTTGGTGTTCTGGATCAAAATGATGGAATAACATCACAAATGTGTCTCCTCTCCAATCTCAAACCCATAAAGTGGTATTAATTAATGTAGAAGGTATGAATCCTCGGTAGCAAAAAGAGTAATGTAGGATGCAAACAGACAAGAGATTGCAGCAAAGTTCTGCAAGATGAAGAGCCCGTTCAGATGAACGACTACTGGCCAGGCAAGGTGGCATGCACCTGTAGTCACAGCTACCTGAGAGGCTGAGGCAGGAAGACTGCTTGAGCCTTGGAATTCAAGACCAACCTAGGCAACAGAGCAAGCAAGACCCCATCTCAAAAAACAAAGGGAAACAAAACAAAACTCTATTGTGTGGACTGAAGTCCCAGCCAAGAACAAGGGATTCGGCCTTACCCCTAAAAGGAAGTCAGCCTGTCTTGCAGAAAGGCAGAGAGACTCAGGGCTCAGAAATGCTTGGTGGAAGTGCAACACGTGCTATCATAGAAGTCGTACATCTGGAACAAGTGGACTCACTGTCACTGCCCTCTGATCACCCTGCCTTTGTACGCACATGGGAACACAGACACCTGGAAGTAATATGTATTCCCTCCAGGCAAACAATCAGATAACCTCTCCTTAAAGAAACTGAATGTCACAGGGAAAAGAATTCTGTGCTCCAGCATTCAGAGGCCTGGGATAATGGACAGCAGCCCTCCCCATCACTCTGAGGCAGAACTTCCGATTGAGAAGCCCCACCTGTGAAATGCAAACAGGTGCCATCCCTATGAAAAGAAATTTCCAGTAGGGAGCAAACTTACATGTGCTTTTGTTCTCTGACCAGCAGCCCATGTCCACAGATCTATCCAGAAGATACATGGGCAAAATATGAGTAAGACATGTGCACAATGCTTTTCCTTGCAACTGCACTTGGAATAGCTAAAGACTGGACCCAGATGTTGTCAATAGGAACGGTTTGAATAAACGCTGGCACATCATGATAATGGAGAACACTGCAACTATAAAAAGAAATGAGGAAGAGGCCCATAAACTGTTATGAGTTCATCTCCAAGACACATTGTCAAGAAGGGGAAAGAAAAGTACTAGAACAATGCTTAGATTATGTTACTTTATGCGTCAGAGGGGGAAATATGGATATAAAAACATATTTTTGGAAATAAACAATGGAAGGATAAACCAAATTTTTTAAATCCTTACCTAAACACTTCAGTTAAAACGCAGAGATTGGCAGACTTCTTTTTAAAAAGCCAGAACCATCTATATGTTCTTTACAGGAAGCATAAGGACAAATTGAAAGAAAAAGGATAGGAAAAGATCTACCCCACAACACTAAGCAAAAGAAAGTTGGTGTGACGATAAAAACAGGCAAAGTGAACTTTAAGAGATAGAGTTTTACCTGGGCTCATTTCATTCCAATGAAGGTGTCAATTCTTCACGAAATCATAACAATCTTGACTATGCTGTGCCTCATAACAGCTCCCGGATACAGAGACGAAAATCTACAGAACTGTTCCCTGTGATTTTTGGAGGTAAGTCTCCCATTTGTCCCTTTCAGAGTGTGCCTGCAGTTGACACCTGGCTGCACCGAGCCTGCTGGCTTCTCCCCCCAAGGTTTCCAATGCCATTAACAATGACAAGTGTGCTCCCCCAACCTCACTCATTCCCCCCAGCATCCACAGCCACCACCTCCCCAGCGCCTCCCCCTCCCTTACCACCTAGACCTCATCCACATTAGCCACAGCTAAAAGGTTGAACACTTCCAATGCCGCTGTTAGCTCTTATCACACATAAATCTAATCACTAATAATGGAGTGCTTAGGTCTTCAGCCCCGTGAGTAATTAGCTCCAAATTTCTAAGAGTGGCTTTCTACAATCACACCTGTAATCAATTATCTCCACTAGTCGAAGCTTGGCCTAGGGGTTGTGCTTTCGAAGACAACCTCTGGGGACCTGAGATGTCTCTCACCTCAGCATCACCAGGGAACCTCTCTGGGTATGAAGGAAAAAATCACATAGTATGGAGGAGAAGTGCTGTTAAAGCACACAGCTATCGGAGCCCATGGAAAGATGCTCTCGCAGCTCCACTAGAGCAAGACAGGTGCAGCAAGACTCCAGAATGATGCCTAGGGAGGGCTTCAAGCCAAGGCAGTGGCAGACACCTATAGCCCCAGCTATAGGGGCTATAGGGAGGCTAAGGCAGGGGGACCTCAAGGCCAGCCTGGGCTACCTAGCAAGAAACTGTCTCAAATTAAAACAAAAAGGACTGGGGATGTAGTCAGTGGTAGAGCACCCCCGGTTCAATTCCCAGTACCACAAAAAGAAGGAAAGAGAGAGACAGAGAAAGAGAGAGAGAGAGAGAGAGAGAGAGAGAGAGAGAGAAAGGAAGGAAGAAAAAAAGAAGAAAAGATAGGAAATTCTGAGTGTTTCCTAAAGTTAAGACCAAGACAAGGTTAGCACCATTCTACTAACCATGTCCTGGACATCAAAGGAGGTTCAATAAAGCAAGAGAAGGAATAAGAATTACAGGAATTGGAAAGGAAGAAATAAAACTGTTATTATTTGCAGAGATTTTGACATAGAATTATAATTCATAAGTGAATGTATCAGGAACTCTGGAGATAAAAGCTCAAAAATCAATCGTATTTCTGTATAGGAGCAACAAACTAATAGAAAATGGAATTTTAAAATAATGCCATTTATAACAGTATCAAAAAGCATCAAACATTTCCTGACTATACATCAAGCAGCTCAAGTTTGATTATTTAAAAGCAAAAAGAAACAAAAATACTGACATTGGAGAGAGCAGTGGCCAACGGGTTCTGGGTCCCATCTGGGCTAGGTTGAATCTGTCCAAATGAATATCTCCCTCCGAAAGGTGAAATGGAAGGGCGCTCACACCTGCTATACAGATTGAAACAAAAACAATAAATGGAACAGAAACCATGTCATGCCACAAGGCCATTTCTGAAGGCCTCCTGGGGTTTTGACATTCAAATCACACATGGAGACCAGAATCTGACAGAAGAATTAAGAAACTTTCCAAATTTAACCCATTATGTCCCCAGTTTTCAATGCTGTGAAACTGAAACACATGCATTACAACAGGTTAGAAATAATAAGCTATAGCTTATATATTATTATACTAATATTATAACTATGTTCTTTATTTTTTTTTTAGTTGTTGATGGCTCTTTGTTTTATTTATTTATTTATATGAATGCAGCACTGAAAATCAAAACCAGTGCCTCACACATGCTGGGCAAGCACTCTACCACTGAGCCACAACCCCAGTGTAACTATGTTCTTATTGTACAGTTATATTGCATATTATTTGCTACATATAAGTGTTCCACATCTGGGACCATGGAAGAAAATGGGCTGATGGTGGAGGCAGGAGATGCCTGGCACGAGAGGCTTGGGCTGCCCTTTGCTTTGACTTGGACCTGATGGTAATGGAATCTACCCTGCAACTTTCTCACTCAAAAGAGAGAAAAGCTACTCTCCGCTGCAGGAGGAGAAAGCTATATGTTCTTTGAGAAATTTGGGAGGTGCCCCCTGGGATTTGTTGGAAGCTTTTTGAGAGCCATCTCCCACTGTCCCACCCACAGCCCTGGCTCCCTGCCTCTTGTCCCCCACTCCTGTTGTCAACAGCCCC
The DNA here is from genome assembly GCA_020662805.1 of Glaucomys volans. Taxonomy (NCBI): domain Eukaryota; kingdom Metazoa; phylum Chordata; class Mammalia; order Rodentia; family Sciuridae; genus Glaucomys; species Glaucomys volans. The sequence continues at coordinate 5,624 of JAJEJO010003475.1, read as the reverse complement.
ATGTATGTCTTCTGAAGTTAGTGTTCCAACCGCTGGGCCCTCTGCAAGGACCCTCTGGGATTTCAGAAGCTTGCACTGGCACACTGGAGCTCCAGGCATTGTGTCTACAAGGTTCTTTGATTAAAGTGACTGAAGTTACCAAGACTGTAAAGGGTCTACTGAAATATTAGAAACCAGAAAGAATATATGGGGCTCTAAATTACAAAACAGCAACTCAGAAGGCAATACAAATGCATGTGTAAGTATTTACAAATGGAAGAGAGGGAAATGGTCATCACACTCAGCTCACTGCTTGCCAAGTTCTGTACAAAGTACACAAATTACATTTCTTGTGGCAGGTGGGAATATTTTGTGTGCTTTGCGGGGAGGCAGCTTCTCAGTGGAGGAGTGCCCTTGGCCTTCTAAAGCTTTATGTGGCCCTGCAGAGTTCCCCAGGTGGGCCTGCAGTTAGCATCTTTGTGGGACCCTCACACAGTGATGACTAAATGAGATAGTAGAAATGAAGCTTCTTCAAAAGGACGAGAACTAGTTGCACAAATACCAGCAGACTTCTTGAAGGTTCTTTAAGGACCACTTCTCCTGTCATTCTTTTCTCTTCTCCTTTTAAACATCAGAAAATGAGTCACGATTCCCTGAAGCCCTCCCAACTCCTACTCCCTTTCCTCCGCCAACCCAATCCCACTCGAAATCTGCCACAAGGGCCTCGATAAAACTCAAGTGAGGGAAATGTTCTTTGTCATTTCTTGTGCATTATAGAAACTTGGTTTTTGTGAAGGCTCACAAATGCTATTCTGCCGCCCATGCCATGGGTCCCAGCAATTGGTAAGGGAAGATTTTGAAACCAGGATCAAGTGGGACAAATTTGGGGATGGTCTGTCTTCACAATGTCCTTGCCCAAACCCTTTTCTTTATTCTGGAAAATGTCCCTGGCATATTTAACTCCCAGTTTTCCCCATGATGGAGAAACATGAGCATTTATTTCCCTTTTCCTCCCTATCTATTGTTTTTGAAAGCTCCTTCCAGCAAAAGAGCTTCTCTCAATTATATTCCAGTATTGGAAATTGAACCCAGAGTTTCAAGCATGCTAAGCAAGGGCTCTATCCCTGAGTTACATCCCAGTCCTATAAAAAAAAAATATAAAGGGTCATTATAGAAAATTCAATAATCATTATTAACCCAACTTTCTCCAGTCTTCTGATTATGCAGCTATTAGTAGCAGAGTTGTTTCAATGCAACACAAAAATAGACTTTACATCTCAGATTTCTCCTGAACCTACTTGGGACTCTAGAATCCACATCAACAATCTGTTGCATTTTTTAGACAATAATTTGATGAATCCAAGTTTTGCTCATGAATAAAAAAATTCCCTTGGATATTAGCAGACCTTGAGTCAGGGAGAAAGTGATGGGGGTTCTTTGGGGAGGTGGCATGTACACTTCATCTCACCTTCTGTGGCATTCTGAAGGAATGTACAGAAACAGGGGTTTTATCCCCTGACCACAAGACCTGCACCACCACCCACCCCACCCGACTCCATTTCCAAGTGCGACATTGCTCATTCATTCAACATCTGAACCTTGGGCTCCATTTCAATTTCTCTTTTACCCTCACAGCCCAAGCCAATGTCAAGCACCTCTTCTGTGAGCCACCCTTCCCCAGGCAAGCTCAACGCCCTGATTCTCCTCGTCTTCACCCTGCCCATGGCAGTATCCTATGATGGGTCCCCCCAGAGTCTCTGACCCCCAGCCTTATATTAAGCTCCAGAAGATAAGTTCTAGAGACTCAGAGCATGTCATTAAGATGCTGGGATGCTTCTTCACCCCGTAGTCTGTCAAGTTAAGAACATTTTCTTCTATTTTTAGTAAATTGGTTTTTGAAAAAGAACCAGGAATGGATGTTAATTTTATTAAGTTTCTTTTTTAGCATCTTCTATGTTTATCATACGGGATCCTTATTGGACCTATGATGTGTCATGTCATACATATAGTAACGTATTTTCCATTTTATGCCTTTTTAACCCTCTTGAGATAAACCTTTCTTTGTAAGTGATAGTAGATGGTTGTTTTATTTTGAAATCTAGTTGCTAGTGTGCTGTTTGGGATTTTTCGCAGTTTCAGTTCTCAATAACTAGTTTGTTCAATAGCAGTCATCTTCGTTTTTGTTTTTATAATCTTTAACTGATAAATAAACACCTATTGTACGTATTACAATTAAACACAATTGTATGCATTAATGAGGCATCATGTGATGCTGCAAGGAGTGATTTCCAACAGTGAGCTGGATAGCTCTTAGTTTCCACAGGAGCCTGAAGTGTAGTTGAGGGAGAGAACAGGCCCTGGGGAAGGTCAAGTAGGAGAATGGCCAGGGAGGGGAAGGAGTAAGTTCCCCTCTCCACCTCAACCAGAGGATTCTCTCTGCAACACCCCCCACACCCCACACCCGTGCTGGGGATTGAACCCTGGGGCCTTAGTGCCTGCCAACTGAGCTGTATCCCCAGCCCGAGGCTTCATTTTTAAAAATCTCTTTTATCCAAGGATGCTCCATGTGTGGGTTTCAGTACTGACATTATTTGAATAAAATGTATTGGGTGGCTTTCCATTTTCATGTGTGCTAAAATACTGTAAATGGCATGGGAAACAATCTCTTTTTTAAAACCATCTTAACTCAGAGCCCTCTATGGGTGGGGAGAAGCACTAAGAGGGTCCATAACTTTTGAATATGTTTTCCTTAAATTGAAATTTCCGTTGAGATCATTGGAGATTCACATGCAGTTGTAAGAAACAACAGAAACTTGCCCTGAACATTTTACCTCATTTTCCCCAAAGGTAACATTTTGCAACACTGTAGTACATTGGCATTGATACAATCCATTGGTCTAGATTTCCCCAGATGTTTTACTGGAACTCGTGTGTGTGTGTGTGTGTGTGTGTGTGTGTGTGTATGTGTGTGTTTGTGTGTGTGTGTGTGTGTGTGTGTGTGTGTGTGTGTGATCTACGGTTTCATCACCTCTGCAAGTCTGAGTATTCACCACCACAGTCAGGATGCTCAGTAGTGCTTCAAATACCACAAAGATCATCTTGTCCTTTTATAATCCTATTTACTTCTTTCCCAACGCCCCACCCCATTTCTAACACCTGGAAACCATTAAAATGTTCTCCATTTCTAAAATTTTTTTTCATTTTGAAAATTATGTAAATAGCCTAATACAGTATTTAATGTTTAGGGATTACATTTTTTCACTTAGCATGATTTCCTGAATATTCATTCAAGTTGTTATATATATCAATACTTTCTTTTTACTGCTGAAGCTTTTCCATAATATGAATGGAACACAGTTTGTTTAGGCATTCACTTGACGTAGGAAATCTGGGTTAGCCTACAGTCCCAGTGACATGGAGGCTAGGGCAGGAGAGTTGCTGAGCACGAGCTTGAGACTAGTGTGGGCAATGTGGTGAGACCCCATTGGAAAGAAAGGGAGGAAAGGAAAGAAAGGGAGGAAGGAAGGAAGGAAGGAAGGAAGGAAGGAAGGAAGGAAGGAAGGAAGGGAAAGAAAGAAAGAAAGAAAGAAAGAAAGAAAGAAAGAAAGAAAGA
>JAJEJO010003474.1:32773-72825 GCA_020662805.1 Glaucomys volans | reverse complement strand
CCCCCCCCCCCCCCCGCAATAAAAATGACTGCTACTTGTCACTGAAAATAATTGGGGGATTATGTAGAAGAAAATCCCTCAGAAATTTATGTGGTCATACTACTGTGTTATCCATCATAACTTCTTAAATAATAAAATTTTAAGACAGAGGTCCCTGAACCTTTCCAAAACTGTGTAAAACTTTGGTGACTTTGTGCCCATGTGCATTTTTCTGGGGAGGAAGTCCTTATCTTTCCTCAGATTCTCCTGAGGTCCCCGTCCCTTGGGTGTTCTGGTAACTCTTGTGTTTGTATTCTCTTCCTACTGTCAGTACATAAACAAACCAGAACCTTCCCTGGAGTCTGGCAGGTGTGTTCAGGGCCTGCGACTCTGGTCAAATCCAGGCTTTTCTGGGATGTCCATTATGCTGGAGGATTTGAGGACAGACAGTGTTGAAATAAATAGGCTGTCACGCAGCAGGAGGCAACATTAGTGTGTCAGGGAAGGCTAGGGGCTGAAGGTGTGCTATCCTTAGGGGTAGTTTGGCGGGAAACCTTGACCGGTCTTAACTGTAAAAACACTTAGTAACGTTTTATTGTTTTTCTCACTTCTCTTGAAGTGGAAACTCCTGACCACTCCCTTCTGGAGACTCTTCCCTGGCTCTTGCCATTGCATAGCCTCCTGCTGCTTCTCCTGCTTTTCTGGCCTTTGCGCAGCCTTTCCAGCCTTCATCTTGAATGTTTTCTGTCTTGAGGGTTCCATTTCCTCAGGCAACCTCATAGGGCTGCCCAGCTTTAACACCTGTGTGGTGTTGATTCCCAGATGTATATCTTAACTTTGGTCCCTCACCCTCTTGGGTGTCCATGGTCCCTTGGATTCCACAGGTCTACTCCAGAGTCACTTTCCTTTCCTGAGCCCCCTTGTTCCTCAAGCCAAACATCTCAGTCTTCCAGGATTTTCCTGTTTGCATTCCCACATTCCCTCAGTCACTTGAGTCTAAAACAAGGTCTTCTTTAAAATACTCCCTGGTTTTTCGTTTTGTTTTATGGTGCTAAGGATTGAACTCAGGGCCTTGCACAAACTTGGCAAGTGCTCTGCCATTGAGCCCTAAAATGTCTCCTGAATCATCCCCTCCTGTCATCCTGTTGCTTCCGTTCATACCTTCATAATCTTCAGTTGATCTGCCTTTCGTTCACCACCCAAAAAATACCCACTTCCCACACTGCTGCCTGAACACAGTCCTGTGCATAAGGCCTTGTCATATAGTTGTACAGAGTGCGTTTCCCTAGTATGGCATATGAGGCCCTGCAGGTTAGGCTCCTGCTGCCTCAGAGCTGTTTTCCAGCAGCTCTGTTGAGCTATTTGCAGTTCCTTGAATGTGTCATGTAGTTTCACATCTCTATCTTACTCTTCCCTCTGCCCAGAATATCCATTCTTACCCCACCCCCAGCCTTGGCCTGCAGAGTCCTGTTCTCCCTCCAAGGTCTACCTAATCACCAGCTCCTGTGGTCTGGGGTGCTTTTCCCAACCTGCCTTCCCTATGAGATGGGGTCATATCTGCCCCCATATCTCATATCTGCCTAGGCTCATATTTCAACTTCCTCATTTATTGGCAGTGTGACGTTGGGCAGATTACTAAACTTGCAGTGCCTCAGTTTCCTCATTTATAAATGGAGATAATAGTAATTCCTACCTCAGTGGTTGTTGATACAAATAGTGAAGACTGACTAGTACTTCAATCAGCATTAGCTTGTAATCTCATAATCACGCTGCATTGTATTTATGTAGTCACATGTCTTTCAGGCTGCAATGCCTTTAAGAGTGGGGAACGCATCTTACTCATCTCTGTAGTCCCAGCATTTAGCATTGAATCTGGCATATAATTCACAGCCAGAAAGCACTTGGGTGGGTGGGTGGGTAGGTGGGTGAATGTGTGAATGAGGGGGTTAATGAATGAATCTCAAGTGCAGATCTCACTCTGTTGGCTAGTGGTGTTGAGCAAATTTTCATGTATTTATTGACCATTTGTGTATCTTTTTTTTTTTTTTTTTTTTTGGAAGAAATAGCTATTTAAATCCGTGGCCCATTTTTAAGTTGGCATTTTTGTCTTTTTATTGCTGAGTTGTTAGAGTTCTTTTTATATTCTGGATTCCAGCCCTTTACTAGATAGATGATTTGCAAATATGTTCCCCCATTTGATGGGCTCTTTAATCATGTAGTGTAGTGTCCTTTGGTGAAGTCTAATTTACCTTTTTTTTTTTTTTTTTTTTTGCTACTCCTGCTTTCGGTGTCACATCCAAGACAATTCAAAGTCATGAAGATTTACACCTATATTTTCTTGTAAGAATGTTACCATTTTAGCTTTGTGTTTAGGTCTTTGATCCATTTTTGAGGAAATTTTTGTTTATGATGTGAGGTGGGGTTCTGCTTTCATTCTTTTTGCATGTGGATGTCCGTTTGTTTCAGCACAATATGTTGAAAAGGTCCTTCTTTTCCCCACTGAATTACCTTGTCACCCACCCACCCTTTCTTGAAAATTAGTTGGTCAAAAAGTGAGTTTATTTCTGGATTCAGGTCTATCTCCATCAATCTGTGTTGGTCCCTGTGTCTTGCTGTCTCATTTATTGTATCTTTGTAGTTAGTTTTGAAATTGAGAAGTTTGAGTCCTCTGCTTTTCTCCTTTTGTGTATGTGGGTGTTTATGTGCATTGGGGATTGAATCCAGAACCTAATGCTACATGTGTGCTCCAACACTGAGCCACTCTCCCAGACCTGACTTTTTGTTGTTATTGATGTTTTTGTTTGGTACTGGGAATTGAACTCAGGGTGTTTTATCAGCTGACTATATCCCCAGCCCTTTTTATTTTTTATTTTGTGACTGGGTCTCACTAAATTGCTGAGGTGGGCCTTGAACTTGTGATCCTCCTGCCTCAGCCTCCTGAGTCGCTGGGATTACATGTGTGCACCATGGTACAGTACTTTTGAGATGAGGGATTGAGGAGGTTCTACCCATAAATTTTCTAGAGGACCCTGTCTGGGAGGACTCAGTAAGTTTTGATGGGATGAGTGAATGATGAGTGAATGACCTTGATAATATTTCATTTAATGGAGATGCTTTGAGTTGCCACAGAGAGAAATGGTGTCAAAATACCAAAGTGTGTGTTCCAGAGTTTTCCAGTTTTTGAGTTGGGAAGGGGGACCCAGGCTGGGTAAGATCAGCAAGTGGCCTTGGGTCAGGATGCAGGTTTGTGAGTGAATGCCTGGTTGCCATCCTTCCTTTTTCTGGGGCGAGTTAGAATTGGTGTTTGAAACTTTGGGTATCATACTAAAGACAATAAAACAGAAGCTTCATGGCAGAATATGATGACTTTGACCAATTCACCTTCCTTTGTATTCCTTTTGTGTCACTGTTGTCTATCATTCTGTCCTCACCAGATTTTCAGTTGGTTCTTCAGAGTTCTAGTTGGACTTTTTAATGGAGACCCTCTAATGGCTTTCTCACCTGTTGATTTTTTCCTTTGGTTTTTATTAGCTCCTGCACATCACTGTTGCTCAGTTTCTTCCTGACAAGCCAACTGGTGACCACAGGGAAAGCGTTTCTAGCTTGCTTGGCGGGCAGAAGTAAAGACCTTTGCAAACAGGACTTCTTTCAAAGCATTGCCTGTCGTTTGCTTTTTTATTTTCCAGAATGTCTCAGCTGCCAGGGAAGTCTAGGCAGATTTGTTTTCCATAGGTTGGAAATGGTCTTCTTCAGATGAGAATGTGCTTTGGGAAGTGAGGGAAGGTGAGCCCCTTAGCCTCGTTGGCCCTTGATACCAGACATTCCTTTGGACTTCTGGAATTTCTTCAGTTTTTCACCAAAGCAGCTGGTCTTTGGAATCTCCTGCTCTAAGGTTCTGAGTTTGAGCCCTTTCCTTCAGGATTTGTCCTTAGAGCTGGACTGTGCTCTACCTTCTCTCTATCTAATTTGAGATGCTCAGAAGAGCCTAGGTTTCGGAGGCTTGAGAACTGAGTTGGTAACAGCATACCAGCCTTCTGTAGGGGGAAAAGCAGAAAGCATGGTGGGCTGCTCAGAGCTAGGAGCCTCCGGGCTTCTACTCTGGAGTGGCCATATTCTCTGTACCTCTCGTTGCACCCTTCATACAAATGGCACCACCTTCGGGTTGTCTGGGGAGTTGTTGTGTTGTGGGACGGGGTCTCTGGAAGGAGGACCCTTTTTACTGAGAGTTACAACTCTACAGAATTTGAGTTTTAACAGAAGGTGCCCGTCCAAGTATGATAAACAATGAAAGTTGAAAGGGTAGCACTGTATTGAAGGGGGGTCAGTTGGCTAACTGCCTTCAGCATTAGCTGCCAATGAGAGGGTTTCGGTGTAAGTGCTGTGTGTGCCGTACAGAGGGACCATATCCCAGCAAAGACATGCTCTTGAGAAGGATGCTTCAGACAGGTCAACTCTGTCATCCTGGTTTGCTCACCTCAGATCTGTGTCCCCCAGCCTGGCAACTCCACCATGCTTCCTGGGTTTGCAGGAGGCTCTTCCTGGGGCCAGCATGCAGGAACTGGAGGCAGCAACTGTGGCTCTCTCATTCACTATTTACCATTTAGCACCATTTTCTGTGATCTGCTCTATTTTCTCATTTAGAGAGGATCTCAGTAGTTAGGGGCCCTACAGGTTCCTGTTTTCCCAGAGGTTGGGGTGACAGGCCGTCTCATGGAAGTATAGCTGTGTTTGAGATCCCAGTGATGACTGCCCTCCTGTGCCCCATCTCAGAGGGAAGGTTGGCTCCAGACAGTTGCTTACTGCTCATGAGTGCTGTGATGGGGCCCGTGGCAGGGTGCCTGAATGCAGCACAGGTGGGCAGGGAGGGCTTCCAGAAGAAAGCAGTGTATGAACGGTCCTGCAGAATGTGTGGCTTAGCCAGGTACTGTGGGGAGGGGTCTGGTGTTCCTCGCAGAGGGAACAGAGGACACTGTGTGGTGCCTTGTAACCTTTCTGGGGAAGCACAGCCTGGCTGAGGATAGGAGACTAGAGGGTTGTGCAGGACCTGTCCTGAGGTATGGGGCCTGAAAGGTCTTAAGGCAGGGCCTGCTGCCCGCAGAGGTGGGGGGCTCCCTGTAGGTTTCTTACAGCTGTCCTAACAAACCTTTATTTTCTCACAGTTTTGGAGGCTAGAAGCCTGAAATCAAGGTGTCGGCAGGCAGGGACGAGCTTGCTGTGAAGACTCTAGTGAAGGAAGCTTCCTTGTCTCTCTGACTTCTGGTTTTGGCCAGCAATACTTGGTGTTTCTTGGCTTATAGACAAGACTGCAGTCACATGGCCACTTCTCCTTATGTCTTCACATGTGTTCCCACCGGGTGTGTCTGACTGTGGCCAAATTTCCCCCTTTTCAGAAGGATACCAGTCATACAGAGTTAGGGTTCATCTTTATGACCTTGAGCCCTATTACCTCTGTAGGACCCCTTTCTCCAAACCAGGTCATGTTCTGAGAGCCCCAGGGCTTAGGACTGAAGCATCTTTCTGGGAGATCCAGCTCAATCTGGAAACCTCTCCCCTGGGGGACCGGCCATCCGGGTAGCCTCCCATTTCACCCATCCTGTCTATTGTCCTGCAGAACCGGGCAGTGGGTCGGCCCAAGGGCAAGCTGGGCCCAGCCTCCGCGGTGAAATTGGCCGCCAACAGGACCACAGCAGGAGCTCGTAGGCGCCGGACGCGATGCCGCAAGTGCGAGGCCTGCCTGCGGACCGAGTGCGGAGAGTGCCACTTCTGCAAGGACATGAAGAAGTTCGGGGGCCCCGGGCGGATGAAGCAGAGCTGCATCATGCGGCAGTGCATCGCGGTGAGTGCAGCGACTGCCAAGGTGCAGCTCTTGGCCTCAGGTTCTGGGTTACCCTGCTGCCTCAAGCCTTTATGGCCCTCTGCTTGTTGACCTGTCCACCTGAGAGCTGCTCCCTGTGGGCAGGAGGGGGCTCAGGCCAGGGCTCTTTTGAGACCCCCATCACTGAACACACATTAGGCTCTTGTGTCTTCATGGTCTGGTCGTCTTGTGACTCCTCCCTTCCTGAGGTAGCCGAGAACCTCAAAGTCCCTCCCATTGAAGTTGTCAGGGCAGCCTGTCCTATCTCTGACCCTGTTGCCAACATTTATGGTCCTGTTCTTGATGGGTCTGAGTCCTTTCTTCCTGGCTAGCCTTCTGAGACATCAGTCTATGTAGAAGGTCAGTGTCCCTCCTGAGAGGTTTGCCCCAAAGAGGAATGATTTGGACCCGGCAGCAGACCCCTCCAGACTGCCTTGCTGCTTCTGCTGTGGCCCAGGGCCACTGGCCTCACCTGGGATCAGGCAGTGGGTGCAGCCTTTGGCAACTTGGTGTGGACTGGCAAGGGATTTGCTCTCAGTTCTCTCCTCCACATGCCCACATACTTTGCCTTCCCTGGGGCACTGCTCCCTGGGCCCAGTGGTCCTCCCTGTGGGAGTGATCATCCCCCTGCTCCCTGGAAGAGCCGGCTCAGCTGGAGGGACAGGATTCCTTGGCCCTGGTGAGCTCATTTGCAGGCCCAGCCTGGCAGAGGATGAGCCCTTTCTCCCTAGGTACTGATGCCCCTCCAAATCCAGCAGCACCTTCCCCTTCACCCTGCGCACACGCTCTGCTTGTGTTATTTGTGGTCAAAAAACACATACCATAGATTTACATTCATAACCATGTCTAAGAAGTACATAGTGGTGGTAACCATATATGTACACCGTTGTGTAGCTGATAGGGTCCCCCCCCCCCCCCCCCGCAGGGGTGGGTACTGGGGATTGAACCCAGGAGCACTTTGCTAGAGCTACATTTCCAGCTAGGTTGCCCAGGCTGCCTCTAACTTAGATGCTCCTGGCTCAGCCTCCTGAGTTGTTATAGATGTGCGCCTCCACACCTGGCTAGAGCATTTTCATCTCTGAAAACCAAAATGGTGCAGCGATTGAACAACTACTGCCCTTTTCTCTCTGCATAGCCCCAGCAACCACCATTCCATTTTTAGATGCTAAGAGTTTAAATAATCTAGGTACCTCATTTTAGTGGGACCATGCAGTTCTTGTCTTTTGTGACTGGCTTATTTCACTTAGTATAATATCCTCAAGGATTTTCCCTGTTGCAACTTGTGACAGAATTTTTGGGGGGAGAGGGGTTATAGGGGATTGAACCCAGTACCTCGCACATGCTAGGCAAGCACTATATCCCCAGCCTTTTCGATTTTTATTTTATTTTGAGGCAGGGTCTCTCTGAGTTGCCCAGACTGGCCTCCAGTTTGTGATCCTCATGCCTCAGCCTCCCTGATAGCTTGGGTTACCAGGTGTATGCCACCATGCCTAGTACCTTAATGTGTGCTTCTTGGCTATTTGGTATCTTCTTTGAAGAAATATCCATTTAAGTCCTTTGCCCCTTTTTAAATAGGATCTTTTGGATTTTGTTGTTGATGAGTTATAGAAGTTTTTTATTCTGAGTTTTAACCCTCTAGATTAAATACAGATTTTTGTCTGTATATGTGCATTTTTCTGGAGAGAGGGTTCAGGTAACCCATTGGATTCTGTCAGGATTTTAGGGGTTTGCTTATAGAAACTGTTGGCTTTGAGGACAGTGTCACCTAAAGTTTAGCCTGTTGGCAGTGAAGCCATGACTATCTTTTCTCTTCCACCCTTTGCCTCAGACCTAGTCACAGAAGACCTGTGTGATGTGCCACCTAGTCTTTGCAGCCAGGGGGCCTGGCCTGTTCGATGGTGTTGGTAGGAGGTGCCCCACTCTGCCTGTCTCCTATCCAGCTACTTGTGGCCTCTCAAACCCTTCTGACTCCTCTTCCAGTTTTTCTGCCTTGCCAATGTCCCTCACTGACCCCTACCCCTTTTCTGGCCCTTCTCTCTTGATGTGCCAGCCTTCCCTGCTTTGGCTCCCTGTCCCCACTGGTTTCCTTCATGGCCTTGCCCTCCCTCCCTAGGGTGGGCTCCCTGCATGGATTTCTGCCGTAGTTTCCCCGTTGGTCCTTCCTCTCATCCTATACCCATCTCAGTCAGTCCCATGTCTCAGACTCTCATCTTACACCATGAACTGTTCTTCACCCTGCACCCCTAATTCCAGTTTCTCTGGGTCTTCTTTCTAGCCTGCTCCCCATGCTAAGGTTTCTTGTGTAGCCTTCTCTGGCCTTGTTCACCTTGAGGTTCCTTCTGCATTTCTTGTCCTGCCAAAATCAGCCTCTGCTGCTTCAGGTAGCCTTTGAATGTAACTTTTCCATGTTTCCTTGGATTTTGGTGAGCTATGTCTTTGTCTGCCCAGGGGAGCAGCTGTCTCTTAGGTTCTTGTGCCCCTGGGTACCTTGGATCAGATTACAGGTGTTCCCTAAGCAGTTGATGATGCTCTTGCCTTTAGTGTTCTCTTTGAATTCAAATATCCATGTTACATCTGGGGATGTGTCTTGGTGGTAGGGCACTTGCCTAGCCTACGTAGGGTCCTGGCTGGGTTCATCTTCAGCACACTTATTGGTGGAGTGTATTCAAGCTTATTTGAAGCAGTTTAATAAAAACTGTGTGATTCCTCTACATTCCAGACACTAATTGGTGCTGGGAGGCCAGGCAAGAACAAAAAGAAGAGTAGGTCTGAGACAGCCCCTCTCCTTAGGGAGTGTACCATCAGGTACATAGTACTCAAACTTTGTGGACTTAAAATTCATGAGGATTCCAAAGAGCCCTTGTTTTCATATGTTTACAATATTTGCTATTTTTAAAATTAAAATTGATTCGTATATAAATATACCACCAGTGAAACTTCACATAATGTATAAACACAAGAATAGGATCCTAATTAGAATGTTATACTCCATATATGTATAATATGTCAGAATATGCTCTACTGTCATGTATATCTAAAAAGAACATGAAAAAAAGTCTATATGTTTGGCAGCTACTGTAGAACTAACCTAAGAGGCGGTAGGCCTGGACCTCTTCAACTCAGCACTACATATGTGTCTGTCATAGATGGGCAACATTTTGCCCTTATCGAATAGAAACTTTTGAGGAGTCACACAATTATGAAGGAACTTGTTTCTCAGATTAAAAATAAAAATAAATCTCATTACATAAAAAAATTAAAACAAAATTTTAAGAATATTGTAAGTTCATTTTAAAAATAAAAACCCATTATATGTTAACCAAAATAACTTTTTCATGAAGACCGATTACATTTTCTAAAACTAAAATAAAAGAAGACTAATAATAGAAAAAGAATGACATGGTTTTTATAAATCTCTTAAATCTGGTTCATTAGAAGGGACTTTTCATGTTTGCTTGTATATTTCATCTGTTGGGATACGTTGTTTAGAAGGAGGATGAGGAAAATCCAGCTTTACACAAATAAGTGGTTGGATAAGGGAGGAGTGTATTAAACGCCCTTCATAATCATGGATACTCTGACTCTCCATCCTTGAACAGGTGGCAGTTTCTTAAAGGTTAGTTGCAATGCGGAGTCTGAAACTGTATCAAGGACTTTCATACTGTTACATTACAAGTCATTAGTCTTGCCCCTTGAGGAGCTCATCTGCTCATGCAGGATGTTGTAACATTATTCATTGGTCACTTGGAAAATAATGGTTCACTGAGGCAGATTTCCAAAATATTGGCACATGCCATTATATTATCTATCTATAGATATATAGATACGTAACATTTGGTAATACCACCACCAGTCTCACCAGAAAGGCCTTTCAGTATTGAGAAGCCTTCCAATTCATGGTGGCTCATGTAAGTTTTCCAGACTTCTCATTTTCCTTCAAACACTTGAATTTTGTTGTTTTCATCAAATGCTGTCTTTTTTTTTTTTTCCCTCCTCCTCCTCCCCTGGAAACAAGAGATTTTCACTTATTTTGTCTTTAAGAAAATACACTGGTATGTAGTGTATTTTCAAGTATATTTCAAGTAAAATATTTTTACTTGTATATTTCAAGTAAAAAATGATGTTGTGTGGAGAAGGTGGTCAGTTGAGCTTGCAAGTTAAGCCACGAGTGTGTTTCCGTAACAGTCCCTCGGTGTGCACAAGTGCTGTGTGTGTTCTTCCTGTGCAAGGATATGTTCAAGGGTTGAGGTTTTTGTAAAATTAATCATCACAGAAATTCCTAAGTGGAGCTGGTGATCTCTTCATCCTGCACGTGGCCCTGAGTAATCATAAATGCCAGGACAGCGGGGGCTGGCCTGCTGGTGCTGAGGAGCCAGTGGTTTCACCTGCCAGTGCTTTTGCACCATGAGTGCAAAAATCAACACAGGGCAGAGGGAAAGGCGTTTCTTACTTTTGTTCTAAAGACCATTTTGACCTCACAGCCTTCCCTGTGAAGGTCGTAGGAACCTCCAGACTGTGGACTGTGCTCTGATACCTGCTGGTGAGGTGAACCTCAGCCCTCAGGGCATCTAGGCCCACACCCCACCTCCTTCAGGTCTTTTCCAAATGAGAGACCTCCGCATTTAAAATCAGCCCCATCCTAGCGACTTGGGAGGCTGAGTCAGGAGGATCGCGAGTTCAAAGCCAGCCTCAGCAACTTAGCGCGGCCCTAAGCAACTCAGTGAGACCCTGTCTCTAAATAAAATACAAAATAGGGCTGGGATGTGGCTCAGTGGCCGAGTGTCCCTGAGTTCAATCCCTGGTTCCAAAAATAAAAAAATAAAATAAAATCAGCCCCCTTTCTGTTCTTACTCTGGCCTTCCCTGGTATCCCCTGTTCCGTCTAACATGCTCTATTATTCTTCATTTTGTGTGCCTCCCTCACCTGAAAGCTCAGGATGGCAGACATATTGATCTGTCTTTTTCATTGCTATATTACTGGCTCTCACAGAGTACCTGGCATGTAGAGGTAACAGTCTGGTAAGTGTGTGAGAGAGTGAATGAATGTGCCTAGCTTTCTGGAGTCTCCTGGCAGGCACAGGAGAGTAGCTCAGTGCCCTTGACTTGGTCCTCAGGAGGGTCTATCTTCCCTTCCTGCTGACTTGTGTGTCTCCCGGCTCCTCAGCCAGTGCTGCCCCACACTGCTGTGTGCCTTGTGTGTGGCGAGGCGGGGAAGGAGGACACAGTGGAAGAGGAAGAGGGAAAGTTTAACCTCATGCTCATGGAGTGCTCCATCTGCAATGAGATCATCCACCCTGGATGCCTTAAGGTGAGTGGCCCTGGGTTGTCTGGTGGTGACAACACAGTGGGGTGGGGTTAGATTTCCTTCCTGGAAAGCACTGGTGAGGTGGTGGGATGCAGGTAGCATACTGAATTCCTAGAGGACCCTGAATCTAGGGGATTCTGTGTCTAGTAATAAGCCCAGGGCAGGAAGAGTCAGGAGCAGGTATCCTCAGGGAAAGAACCCATCACCACAACACCTTCTAATACCTCAGACCTGCAGAGGGATCCCAGCATTTCAGCATACAGAAAACATGGCCTGCCTGTTTGCACCTTGGCCAGGGGCAGAGAGACCTGAGGTGGCTACTCACTGGAGTCCTGGCTTCTGGGAGAACCATGCCTGGGCCAGGGAGGGTGGATCCTGAATGACAGATGGTTGCCTTCTTGTGCCTCTGCACCAGGAACCGGTTCCCTTGGTGTATCCAGGGCAGGGCTACCTTCTGGATGACCTCTGAGCCTGCCTGACTCAGGCAGCAGTTTCTTCTTTGGAAAGGAAGAGCCCACTCTAGGCTGTGCCCTCTGTCCCAAAAGAATACAGTGTCAGAACCTGTGTGTCTGTGTGGGTCTGCCCAGGACAGTCCTTCAACCCTGCACCAGTCTCCCATCACTCTCACACACACAGTCCTCTCTACAGGGTTGCTGTAATTTCTGGGGCCTTGGAAGTTAGCCATTTCTCTTTTGCCCCAGCTCATACACATGATGCAACTTGCATTAAGTCCTGTGTGCCAGACCCTGAGCTGTTGATTAACCTACCCTCATTGAATTCTCTCAAACCCCAGTGAGATGAGCACGCTAACTCCATCTCATGGTCGAGGGAACTGGCCCACAGATGAGGTGCTTGGCTCAGGATGACTGAGCCATTCAGAGGCAGAAGGGTGAGCGTTTGAACCCAGAACTGCCCATCTCAACTAGCTCTATACAGCTATATTTTCTTTTGGCTATAAATGGGATGGACATGGCTTTTGGGAGGGTTGAAGACCCAGAGACCTCAAGGCCCCATCTCCGCACCCTTCCCTGTCTGCTGAGTCTTGGCCTGTCCTTCCAGATTAAGGAGTCAGAGGGTGTGGTCAACGACGAGCTTCCAAACTGCTGGGAGTGTCCAAAGTGTAACCATGCCGGCAAGACCGGGAAAGTGAGTGCGGGCACCAAGTCGCAATCTGCGGGAGAGGGGCGGGCCGGGCCAGGCTGGGCCTTGTCAGGACCAACCTGTCCCTGGGTGGTCAGGCAGGTGGGGCGCGGCAGCCTGGGGAGGAGGAAGAGCAAGTCCAAAGATATACAGTGGGGTTGTTTCTTCTCTCTTTTTGGCCTACAAGCAAAAGCGTGGCCCTGGCTTTAAGTATGCCTCCAACCTGCCTGGCTCCCTGCTCAAGGAGCAGAAGATGAACCGGGACAACAAGGAAGGACAGGAGCCTGTCAAGCGGAGGAGTGAGTGTGAAGAGGCTCCCCGGCGTAGGTCGGACGAGCACCCCAAGAAGGTGCCCCCGGATGGCATCCTGCGCCGAAAATCTGATGACGTACACCTGAGGAGGAAGCGGAAATACGAGAAGCCCCAAGAGCTGAGTGGACGAAAACGAGTACGAATGGGCAGGCCCTGGGCAGTGGAGGGGTGGCCTGGCTAGTCCTGGGTGCAGGGTGGAGGGTGGGGGTAGGGATGGGCAGTGGGTAGAACTCAGGGTCCGGGTCCTGGCCTCTTGTTGCCCTGAGCAGGTCACCCAAGTCCTGAGAGCCCATCCCAAAAGAAGGGAGAGAAAAACCAGCAAGTCACTCCTCTTCCCACCCCCTTTAGGCCTCGACGCTTCAAACGTCCCCCGGTTCCTCCTCTCACCTCTCGCCGAGGCCCCCTCTAGGCAGCAGCCTCAGCCCTTGGTGGAGATCCAGTCTCACTTACTTCCAACAGCAGGTGCTCCCATGCCCCACCCTCCCAAGGCCCTGGGGACTTGGGAGTCCCGGGCTGCCCCCCCACCCTGTCCCCTGCTCCTCTAGCCCGAGGTCTGGCCCCAAGATCTGTGGGAGCTCTCTTTGAGGAGAGCCTTGGTTGGTTGGGATCGAAGCTAAAGCCGTGGCTGCCCAGGAAGCCCTGAAGTCCCAGAAACCTCAGGATCCTGGTGGCCCTGCTCCACCCACTGGCCTTCCCTTTACTGGCCACAAGGTGGCGCCTGGAGCCTCTCCTGGTTCCAGCCCACTGTCTTGGCTGTGGGATATTTGTAGGCCTGCACTCCTGGAGCTGAGGCTAACGTGATTGGGTGACTACATTCTCTGGGTCTGTCCAGGGTGGGATGTCAGCTGGGTGGGAATGGTTGGCCATACTCTACTTCCTCCTTGAAAGCAGCAGGCAAGGCCCGCTGAAAGTCAGATGGGAAGGAGGAAATCGCATTTGTGGGAAAGGCATCTCTCC
Organism: Glaucomys volans; assembly: GCA_020662805.1. Classification (NCBI taxonomy): domain Eukaryota; kingdom Metazoa; phylum Chordata; class Mammalia; order Rodentia; family Sciuridae; genus Glaucomys; species Glaucomys volans. Next base: position 59,279 of record JAJEJO010003474.1, on the reverse strand, counting down.
AGCCCCTGCTCTAGAGTCTGGGCTTGTGGTGGGGTTGGATATAAAGGGGACTGTATTCCTCTAGCCCAGGAGCAAACTCTGCATCCTTTCTTCCCCATACAGCTAAAACCTGGCAAAGAAGATAAGCTTTTCAGGAAAAAGGTACCATCTTCCCCTTCCTCCTTGTGGCCCCAGCCCACTCCCAGATGTCAGAGGTGTAGGCAGCACCTGGGTGGTCCATGAGTCCCATGGCAGAGGGTTGGGAGGTCTGTGGTGGTCAACACCCTGAGCTCTGTGGGCTGACCACTGGCCCTTGACCCCTCTCTTCTGCAGCGGAGGTCCTGGAAAAACTCAGAGGACCGGATGGCCAACAAGCCCCTCCGGCGCTTCAAGCAGGAACCAGAGGATGATCTGCCTGAAGCGCCCCCTAAGACCAGGGAGAGTGACCACTCACGCTCCAGCTCACCCACTGCTGGGCCTAGCAATGAGGGGGCTGAGGGCCCAGAGGAGAAGAAAAAGGTGAAGATGCGCCGGAAACGGCGGCTTCCCAACAAGGAGCTGAGCAAGGAGCTGAGCAAGGAGCTCAACCACGAGATCCAGAAGACAGAGAGCAGCCTGGCCCATGAGAACCACCAGCCCATCAAGTCAGAACCGGAGAGTGAGAATGAGGAGCCCAAGCGGCCCCTGGGCCTCTGTGAGCGCCCCCACCGCTTCAGCAAGGGGCTCAATGGCACCCCGCGGGAGCTGCGGCACCCACTGGGGCCCAGCCTTCGCAGCCCACCTCGTGTCATCTCCCGGCCCCCGCCCTCCGTGTCCCCGCCCAAGTGCATCCAGATGGAGCGCCATGTGATCCGGCCACCCCCTATCAGCCCCCCGCCCGACTCACTGCCTCTGGACGATGGGGCAGCCCATGTCATGCACAGGGAGGTGTGGATGGCCGTCTTCAGCTACCTCAGCCACCAAGACCTGTGTGTCTGCATGCGGGTCTGCAGGACCTGGAACCGCTGGTGAGGGGCTGCCCTGCGTCAGGGGTTCTAGGTTAAGGCTTGGTTCAGCCCAGAATGGCCCATGTGGGTGTGCATCCCTACTTCAGTCACTTGTGATACTCTCTCCTGCTGAGCCCTGGAGAGCCTGTTATCTGCCAGCTTCCCTCTTAGCCTGTTCCTTCCTGATTTAACTCACTGGAGCTCAGTAAGGACCAAGTGGAGTCCCTACCTCTAGAGTTAGCCTAGGTTAAGAGCAGTTATGCTGGTCCTAGCTTTAATCCCAGCTTGATATTTGTCCACCTTCTAGGTTTGGCCAAGTTCTTACCCTCACGTATGAACAGGCGTGATGCCTGCTTCACAGGGTGGTTTGGAGAACATAGTAAGGCCTACAGGAAGTACCCGAAAGAGGATGCCAGTTCCTTCCACTGGGGGCCTGTGGCCATCAGAGCAGGGGTATCCAGATGTGGACAGGATGAGTGCCAAACAGAAAGTGCAGAGGACGGAGATTCCCATTGAGTTTGGTGGCCATGCAGGGGCTCCCCAAATGAGCCCTCACCTCTGATGATGTCCTCCCTGCTCGGCCCCAGGTGCTGCGATAAGCGGTTGTGGACCCGCATAGACCTGAACCACTGCAAGTCCATCACACCCTTGATGCTGAGTGGCATCATCCGGCGACAGCCCGTCTCCCTTGACCTCAGCTGGACCAATATCTCCAAGAAGCAGCTGAGCTGGCTCATCAACCGGTTGCCTGGTGAGCCCTGGACCAAGGTCCCAAGTGTGAAGTAGTGGGTGCTAGGGGTATTACCTGGCCCATGATTCCTTCCCTGTCCCCCCAGGGCTCCGAGACTTGGTGCTGTCGGGCTGCTCGTGGATCGCGGTCTCAGCCCTCTGTAGCTCCAGTTGTCCATTGCTCCGGACTCTGGATGTCCAGTGGGTAGAAGGACTTAAGGATGCCCAGATGCGGGATCTTCTGTCTCCACCCACAGATAACAGGCCAGGTGAGTTCCAGTCTGGGGCTGCCCAGGAGGACTGGGGTGACTTATGCTGTTGGGTCCTGTGAATGTGTTCTAAAGCCTTCTGTAGCCTCAGCCCTTCTCTGGAGGACAAGGGAAGAGTCCCTGCTGCTGTGTTCTAAGTCAGCTTTGGGCACAGAGGGAATCCAGGAGAGGCAGAGGCTCCTTTGCACATGCCAAGGCTTGCCTCTGGCTTGGCACGCTGTAGCTGCTTTAACTTGCCTTTTGCTGGCTTGACCTTTTGGAGCCTCAGGTCAGGTGGTTGAGGGAGGGCTTGCAGTAACAGCCCACTCCTGTCTGCTATTTGGGTTAGTGACCCTCACAGTTTACATGGTGCACAGGGTATATTGGAGGCAGGTATGCTGGGCCATCACTCTTCCATTTGGCTGATCGCTGCTGAGTGTAAGGTGGGCTCAGGTTTCTAGATCTTCTGCTTTTTCTAGGAAATCGAGAAATGTAACATTTTATGTGGACTTTTGATCTTTAAATGTTAGATTCTGGTTTTAGGAGGAAACACTTTGTGGCTAAATGAAGTTTAAGTGTTACATCTGGCTATAGGCCTTTTAAAGTGTCATGTCAGCATGACCTTATCTGGTCAGGTTGATGGGTTGCCCCTCTCCTTCCTGTCCCACCAGGTCAGATGGACAATCGGAGCAAGCTCCGGAACATCGTGGAGCTGCGCCTGGCAGGGCTGGACATCACAGATGCCTCCCTGCGGCTCATCATCCGCCACATGCCCCTGCTCTCCAAGCTCCACCTTAGTTACTGTAATCACGTCACTGACCAGTCCATCAACCTGCTCACTGCTGTTGGTACCACCACCCGAGACTCTCTGACCGAGATCAACCTGTCAGGTGAGGTTCCCCCTCCCCCCAGGTCTGTGGAACAGTGGAGTTTCATATTTGTTGAAAATGGTGTGCCCGCTGTTCTCAGTGTTAGGAACTAGAGAATGAGACGGCCTGGTCTAGAGGGGAAACATACGTACGTCCCTACTGGAATTATAATCATCGCTACCAAAAAACAGCATTGATAGCAGTGAGAGCACATGGCAGTGGATTCTGATCCAAAATACAGGATAGGTACAGCTTCTTGAAGGTGTTGCAACTGAGTTGATGTGGGTGTGGGGACAGTGACAGGCCATGGGCAAGGGCTACAGTGGCAGAGCCTCTACCTACAGACCAGTGGCCGGGCAGAAACAGTGAAACAGTCTCTGCCTTTGTTGTCACTTGTGTGCACCCCTCATGACGCTGCTATCAAGGGCCTGTTGTTGGAGAGAAAATGTCCACAGTAAGTTCCATTGTTGTTCCTGGTCTCTCGCACACCACAGAATCCTCACTCCTTCATTTACTAATGGGGCGGGAGTTGCTTCTGAAGGACCAGGACAGTGGACAGAGGCGCCGCTGCCTGTCCTTAGCCCAGCTAACCCAGTGTTGCTTTGATAGCTTAGGATGGTCTGGGTTGGGATGTCACATTTAGAAAAAGAAGAGGAGGAAGAAGAAACTTGAGTCTTTATTTTTTCTCCCATGAAGCAAGGAAGTATTAAAGCATGCCCTCACTTCATTTAAGTTCCATTTCAAAACGACTCCATGTGGTGTTTTGCTTCATCAGGGTTCACATGTTCCTTAACTGTTTGCCTATCTTCACATCCCCGCTCATGCCAGATGAACACCTCCCCACCATGCATCCTGCACACCAGGCCTGCCTGCTGGGTGAGATCACTCTGTCCCAAGGTCCCTTGGATGTCATTCTTCCTCATCATGAAGTTTCAGTGACAGGGATTGTCCCAATCCTAGAGGCAAAGAAAAGAGCTGTGCTGAAGCGAGGTTTCTCCTTAGAGACACCAGCTCGAGGTTCCATTCGTTGGCTTGAACTGGTGATGGCCCTTCCTTTTGGAGAAGGGCCTGGAAGGTGTCTTGCTCTAAGTGTGTGATATGATAGTGACTCTCCACTGTGTCCTACTTTAGTTATTGTGGATATGCAGCGGAGATCTCGGTCTAAGTCCCCTCCCCTGAAGAGCGTAGTTCCGGAAATGGGGGTGTGTGAATCATCTTGGGCATTTTATTTTTGCACCACAATACCTGAGGTCACCTCTTCATCTCAGTACACACAGCTGGATCTCTGCATTCCTGTCATTAGCTATGAAGCATATCTCTGAGGTCTTTTCTGGTGGTGTTTCTGTGGCAGAGTAAGTCTCTGCCACAAAATAGATGGCAGTTGACATGTTCCTGAGCCGTAAATGTGGTTGGAGGATCTGGTCTCATGATAAATGACACTGCATTCTTGCTGCTGTCACTCAGGCCATATTTCATCCTAGAAGTAGTTTTTTGAATGTGCCAGGCAGTTCCTTGCCTTCCCTATTCCTCACCCTCCCTCTGAGGCAATCTCTTAGCTGAGTTCTCTATTCTAGTGTTACTACCATATTTCCAGAGTAAGCCTCGGCTGCCATTTCCATGTAGACATTATGTCTTTTTTAACTTGCTATTTTAGAACATGAAGATTCACTGCTGCTGCATCCTCTTGGTAGCCCCCCCTTTTTTTCTTTTCTTTCTGATTTTTGGCTAAGTTGCTGTTACTTATTATGACCATGCGAGTATTGGTCACCGTTCAGCAACATGAAGAAGATTGCAATCACTATCCACTTTCTCATCACCCCAGTCATAGGCTATACCCATTAGGCAGTCCCCCAGTGCCCTTAATGACCCTATTCCATGCTCTAGACACCCCAAAGTGGAATCATACAGTCCTCCTGTGGCTCACTGGTTTATTTTACTTGGTATAATGCCTTCAGGGTTCATTCACGATAGTACATAGGATAGGATTTCATTCCTTTTTAAGGCTGAAAAGTATTCATTTACATGTCATACGCATACGATATTTTGTTTCATATGTGTGAGCCTCTAGTTTAAATTCTTTTTAAATTTAAAGAAGCTGAATTGCTGGATCATGTGGCAATTCTAATTTTTGAGAAACTGCTGATGCCTTTTCTGTAGCAGCTGTAGCACTTTACATTCCCACGGTAGTGCACCAAGGTTCCAGACTCTATGTCCTTGCCAACACTTACTTCACTTTTTAGTAATAACCCTACTGGGCGTGAAGTGATATCTCACTGTGTTTTGATTTTCATTTTTCCCTAGTTATATTTAGACATTGAACATCATTTTACATGCTCACAAGCCATTTGTATGTCTTCCTTGGCAAAAAGTCTTCAGGTCATTTGTCCTCTTTTTAATCAGGTGGTCGAGTTTTTTTTATGTATTCTGGATATTAACCTCTTATGAAATGTAATAACTTGCAAATATTTATTCCTATTCTTTGGGTGGTTTTGTCACCCTTACAATAGTGTCATTTTGTGGTGGGGCAGGTACCAGGGATTGAACTCAGAGGCACTCGACCACTGAGCCACATTCCCAGCCCTGTTTTGTGTTTTATTTAGAGACAGGGTCCCACTGCGTTGCTTAGCGCCTTGCCCTTGCTGAGGCTGGCTTTATACTCGTGATCCTCCTGCCTCAGCCTCCCGAGCTGTTGCAATTATAGGCGTGTGCCACTGCACCCAGCAATACTGTCCTTTACATAGAATAGTTTTAAATTTTGATGAAGTCCAATTTCCCCCACCCCCACCCCCACTTTGTCATATAGGAGAAATTGTTACCAAATCTTAGGAAGATTTTCTGTTTTCTTTTAAGAGTTTTACAGCTTTATAAGGTTTTCTGTGCAGGTTATTTTGAGTTAAATTTTTGTGTATGATATGTGGTAGGGAGTCCAGCTGCTTGCTTATGCGTGTGGATGTTCAGTTTTCAGAGTCTTGTTTGCCGAAAAGACTGTCTGTTCTCTCATTGAATGATGTGGACACCCTTGTCAAAAATCACTTGCCTATACAGCCAAGAGTTTATTTCTGAGTTCTCAATTTATAGATCCTTGGTGTCCTTATGCCACTACCAAATGTTTTGATTGCGTTAGTTTGCAGTTAAGTTTCAAAATCAGGAAGCATGAGTCTCCTAAATTAGCTTTTTCAAGAGTTTTGGGCAATTTGCAGTCCATTGCATTGCACATCAGTTTTAGGATGGATTTTTCTATTTCTGCAAAAAAACACATTGGGGATTTTATACCAATTTTATTTCATTTGTAGATCTCTTTGGTAGCATTGACATCTTCATAGTACTAAGTCTTCTAATCCATGAACATGGAGTGTTTTGTCTTTTAATTTCAGCACTGTTCTGTGGTTTTCATTGTACAAGTCTTAATTTCCTTTCATAATTGTTCATTGGTATCATTTTTGTGTGGTTTTTGTATCCTGCCACTTCATTGAATTTTTATTAGAAAAGAACAGGGTCCCTCCCTCACACCTTTGGGTGGAATCTTTAGGGTTTTCTTTGTATAAAATCATGTCATCTGCAAACAGATCATTTTTATTCATTTCTGTAACTACACCTTCTTATACTTCTTTGTGTAGAGTTCTGTCATCGGGTAGCAGTGCATCTTTGTCATGGACTCCCCTGCTGGAGGTTGAGAGTCTTACTCATCTTCCTTTCACTGGACTTCTGCTTTTCACTGTTAAAGAGGCTGAGGAAAAACCATCTCCATAGGGTTCCCCACACCACCAGTTCTGTGTTTTGAACACGTCCAAACACAGAGAAACTGGAAAATGGTATAATAAATGGTCACATTCCTTCTAGCTAGACCCCGCAGTTGTAGATATTGTGTCACGTTTGCTTTATTTCTACATATGCTTTTTTCTGTTTAGTTGTTTGAAGGTTTACAAACATCACTTCACCCCTTCACTCCTAAACATCTAGAAATACTTCTGGGTACACTTGCGAAGAATAAGGACATTTAACTACAACACTACCACCACACCTAAGAAGATCAAAAATCACCAAATGTGCCCTTCTATCCCTCAGTGAGACTGAAGACAGGAAAACTGACATAAAGAGATGCTTCAAAATGTAGCCTATCGCTTTTTCTAAAGGCATCCCTCACCCTTCTAATTAGTCCCCCACACCTACCCCCAAGATGACTGGCCCAGTTTGTAATCTGACTACAAATCAAATGATGAAAAGAGTGACTCGGAGAGGGATTGTGCCCTGTTTGATAAAATATGCTTATTTCCATATTTTTTTGTTTTTCACTATTCACCCATAATGAACAGGCCTCTTCCTGTTACCAGTTAGTTATCCTTAGATCAGGAACTTGGGGATGAGCTCAGTGATGGAGCACTTGCTAGCATGTGTGGCAACCTGGATTTCTTCTTAGAAGAATGTGTGCATTCAGAATTTGTTGACTTTGTGGTATTTAACTTGTTTTCTGTTTTCGTTTTTCATGTGAACTATAGTTAGGCTTGCTTAAATTCAGTTTGGATATTTTTGACAAGAAAACATCCCAGGTGATAGTTGTGTACTGTGTTCTTCAGGGTGAGTTCCCAGCCATGGAATTGCTGGTCACAGAGTACATGGTACAAGAGGATGGCCCCACCCCTGCGGGCGGTCCCTTCTCCTGGATGCCATTCCTGACATTTTCAGGCACCTTGTTTTGGCCCTTCCCTCTCTTCCTCCTGAGAATCTAACAGCCTCACCCACCTTCCCAGAAGAGCCTTTCAGAGATGTCCATTTGCACCCCCAGAATGTGTCTCCTTCCCCACCAGGCCCTGCTCTGTTGTACCCCCACCCGGTCACACTGCCATCACCATTCTTTCCATGGAATGGTGCCGCCAGTCCCTAGCTAGACAAGTCCCACAGCTGTTGGTGGTTGAGAGGGCCTGAGTTGTGTGTTGGTGCTTACCTTTCTGTGGTCCTATTGGCCCCTGCAGACAGCCTTGGTCCCTCCTTGGAGGATCACTTGTGCCAGCCAGCATGCTCCTTGGCTCTTGGTTAAATTAAAAAAAAAAAAAAAAAAATCCCTGAAGCTGGAGCCCAAAGATCCTTCCCTCCAGAAAGCTGGATAGAAAGGAGTCTCCTGTGGGGAGGCCCTTGGTTCCTTCTGTGCATTATAACCTCGTGGCAGCTCCGTGGCAGGTTTCTCAGACCTTCCGTAGGCAGGTGCACCTGCCTGCTGACAGCATTCCCCACTCCAGCCCCTGGCTGGCTGGTCACCCATAGAGTTTGGTCATGTTGTCCATGTTAGGGAAACACTGTAAGCAACTCTTACTAAGGAAAACGGATCTCAGGAAAAAAGACCTGTTCAATATGGGGCTTCATGTCAAAATGAGTAATGAAAAATGAAGCAGAAATAATATGAGAATAAAGTATATTTTGTCACTGGCAAAATCCCTTATTTACACTTAAGTATTGTTTTGAAGGCATGATTTTTCTGAAGGAATAACATGCTAGCATATATAACACCTTTCCTTTAATTTTTGTATAAGATTTCAAGGTGGGTCAGCCATCTTGGGGAAGTATGTGAGGGGTTAGTTAGAAGATGAAGGGATTGCCCTGGAGAACCTGAGAGGCAGCTTTTTGCAAGGGTCCCCTAGGTTCTCCCACCCTTGCTAATTGCCCAGCCTTCACTGTCAGTGTCTCTGCAGGTGATGCAGGCAGCGTCCCAGCTCCACCTGTTCCACGCTCATGAATTCCTACTGCCTTTATGACACTGAGTTCTCTTTACATGATCTGAACTGTGCATCCAAGAATTGGTAGGTGTCTGTGTGAAGGTCTGCTGCCATGGGGCTCCCGTTTGCCAAGGCTGATGGCGTAGAGGTTGGTCAGCCGCTGGGGACTTGATTTGTGTGATGCTTGCTTCCCCACCCATCTCTGCTGCACAGGCCTCCCATGTTTGCCATTATCAGTTTGCCATTGTTTCTATTCCCACTCAATAGAAAAATGAAAGTGCTAGTAGTAGCCATTCTGTCCCAGCATTGCCCTATGTCCCCTTTATGGGACAGCTTATATATGTAAAAGATACCATGTTGTCCCTGTGTTCTGTTTATGGTTTCCAACCTACTTTAATCCACCTGTCAATTTTGTTGAAATATTTGCAGAATTGAAAGCTTGAGATTTAACGGGTTGTCGCCATTTAGAGGAAGGTAGGAATCATTGTCTCCTCTATTTGATTTGCCCCAGAAGAAATCATTCCTCTTGCTGGAGGGTGAATCTCAATTAGGTATTGATTGGCATTTAAACCAGTGGATTGTGGATTCAATTCTAAAGGAAAATAGCAGGAGCAAAGAAAAGTGTGAATTGATGGACACGTGCATTTGAAGTTGTGCCTAGCATGACGGGTCACACATTCTCTTCTGCTGTCTGGACAGAACCTTTCCATCCCCTTCCAGCATGTTGGGTATATTGGTGTTCTGCACAAAGACCTTCAGAATTAGGGGGGGAAAGAACAGCACAGGGGCCGTGCATCAGGAACATACCAGGAAGCAGAGAAGCCCAAGGATCCCAAGATGAGCTCACAGGATGTTCTCTTATCCAGCAATGTCCCCCTGAGCACTTATCTGAAGGGAACAGGCAGAGGAGTGTACAATAATGCACAAAGAAAGGCACTCATCAACAGTATGTTAGATGGGAAAAGCTTCTTGACGTTCGTAAGACAGGATGGACAAGAGATTTACTTGAGCATACATGAAGAGGCAGCTCTGTGGTCTGAGTGGTTACTTGATATAGTCTGATTTTTTTTTTTGGTGGTGCTGAGGATTGAACCTAGGGACCTTATACATGCTAGGCAAGTGCTGTACCACTGAGCTACATCCCCAGCCCAGTCTGAATGAAACTTTTATAATTGGTGGATGAAACCATTGCTCATTTGAAGAGAGCTTTTAAGCAAATAACATTTTCCTTTAGGGTGTCAGAGGTTGCAGTATGGTAGAGAGCTGTGCTGGGGTCTGGGAGCCTTTGGACACTGTACCTCTTCCCCCGTAACACACATCATTTTTGTTTTGTTTTGTTTTTTGTTTTTTTTGGTACCGGGGTTTGAACCCAGGGGCACTGGACCACTGAGCCACATCCCCAGCCCTATTTTGTATTTTATTTAGAGACAGGGTCTCACTGAGTTGCTTAGGGCCTCACTAGGTTGCTGAGGCTGGCTTTGAACTCGCAATCCTCCTGCCTCAGCCTCCCAAGTGCTAGGATTATAGGCATGCACCACTGCGCCCGCCACACCATTTTTTTTTTTAAATATTTTTTAGTTATAGATGAACACCACACCTTTATTTTTATGTGGTGCTGAGGATCAAACCCAGGGCCTCACATGTGCTACAACCCCAGCCCTCATTTTTTTTTTCTTAAACATAATTTTGTCTTCCCTGCAGACTGCAATAAGGTCACTGATCAGTGCCTGTCCTTCTTCAAACGCTGTGGGAATATCTGTCATATTGACCTGAGGTACTGCAAGCAAGTCACCAAGGAAGGCTGTGAGCAGTTCATAGCTGAAATGTCTGTGAGTGTCCAGTTTGGGCAAGTGGAAGAAAAACTCCTGCAAAAACTGAGTTAGTCCAAGGACAAGTGTGTAAATATGGGGTCGGTGGGGGTGGGCGCAGCCGGGGAGGGGAAAGACTTCACACAAACATGAGGGCTTTTATTTCTCATGGAACTTGGAACAACAGACCACAGAATGATTCCATTTTGCAAGTCTTGCCAAGGGAGAAGCCGTTCAGCCACCCATTTGGGGGATGCGTGAGCCAGACTTTCCTCTGGACTTTCTGCAGTGTAACTGCACTGCTTCCTGGACCACGTCTAAGCGGCCTTTACAAGACATTCCCGTCAGAGGAAGATGGGCTTTGGAGGAATTTTCTTAGAAGCATGAACTTTAGGGGTTCTCCCTGCCCCCAGCCCCCGTGGTGTTTTTGTTTTGGACACCTTGTTCCTTGAAATGCCGAGGTTTTTGGTGTCAACATAAAGTGGACCACACACCACATCTGCTGCCGTCTTGACACGTTTTGGTTGGTTTTGTTACATCTTACATTATGCAGAACTATTTTTGTACAAATTGTTTAAAAGTTATTTATGCAAGGTTTGAATGCATACCAGTGTTTTTATTGTTTTGAGATTGCCAACTTTCCTGGTTTCCTTCAGGTAGGAGAGAACTTAACCTCTACTTCATCAAAACAAAGAACTCATCTACAAATGTGCCCAGATCTGACAAAGTGGGCCAAGACCTTCCACTTAAAAGCATGTTTAACTGGAAGCCGAGCCTGCTTGGTATGTCAAGAAGTTGCACAAGCATGGTGTGGACAGATGTAACCTACAGTCAAAGTGAGACACTTTGCCAAGTTTCCTCTGTAGAGAATTCACCTTTTTCTCGAAATTTTACAATTCATACTTCAGCCTTTGCACTCAGGAGGGTTTTGCTCCAGCATGAGCTCTTGTACTCTACACAGATCTAATTTATACCGTGAGTCAAGAAGTAGAATAAATGCGCCCACACAGCCTCCTTCCTTTTTTCCTCTCCTCTGAAGTGAGTTGAGTTCTCATTTAGGTTCGTGACCTGGCTGTTTACTAGTTGTAATGTTCTGCATTCATAAGTGCCATTGTCGTACGGTGGTGTTTCCTAGACCTTCCTTGATGCAGTTTTACCTTTGTTGAATTTGTATAAACAGTTGTACAAAAAAAAAAAAAATCACTCTTGGTGTCTGGGGGTTTTTGTTTGAGGACAGGACTAGAAATTTTCATTGAAAATTCCAGGGTCAATAGAGTCTCAATACTATTATACATTGTTTTGAGACCAAATAATATAATTTCTCTTTAGTCTAAAAATCATGTCCCCGTAGTACATGATTTTTTCTTCTTCAGCTCTGCTTCGGGCCTGTGAAGGTCACAGGAAAGAATGATGCTATAATAATGGCCAAATGTAGAAATTGGGGAACAGACTTTCCCTAAAGGTCAGAGTGGCTCACCTGTGTGGAGGCCTCTTGAAACACCTGTAAAAAATTACTTCCATGGCTGCTTGACATCACCTGTCCTTAGAAGTTTCCCAGATTTGTGGGGTTGGGCATCTTCTCAGTTTCCCATGGGAGACAAGTCAAGAAGAGGTTCCCCTCCTGCACAGTGGCTGGAGAAGACGCTTGGTTATGTGGTAACTTACCCAGGTGGCAGGAAGAGAAAATAGTGAGGAACAATTTTTCTTTCTTTTTTTTTTTTTTTAATTTTAGTACCCAGGATTGAACCCAGAGGTGCTTAACCACTGAGCCACGTCCCCAGCCCTTATATTTTATTTTGACATAAGGTCTCAGTCAGTTGCTGAGACTGGCCTCAAATTTGTAATCCTCCTGCCTCAGCCTCCAAGTCACTGGGATTACAAGTGTATTCCACCACACCTGGCTTCTTAGAAATAATTTTAGATCACAGAATTTTTTTAACAGGGTCTTGTAAGCTCATAATCATGTAAAGAAATGACTGCTGTGGCCATCCTGAAGATGAGCAAGATGACCAGCTTCCTTTCTCAGTAATCAAGAACAACATAAAACCTTGGCCCCATGACACAGCCCTTCCTGCTGATAGTCCAGTTTTTTTGCAGTACTGGGGATAGACTCAGGGCACTGAGCTATGTCCCCAGCCTTTTTCTGGGGGTACCAGGGATTGAACTCCGGCACTGAGCCACATCCCCAACCGTATTTTGTATTTTAGAGACAGGGTCTCACTGAGTTGCTTAGGGCCTCGCTAAGTTGCTGAGGCTGGCTTTGAACTCGCGATCCTCCTGACTCAGCCTCCCGAGTCGCCTGGATTACAAGTGTGCGCCACCACGCCCGGCTAACAGTCCGGTGTTTTATTTGCTCCTCTGTCATTCTGGCAAAATGACACTGATGCCATTGCACCCTAGATGTAACTCGGGTGATCCACTTAACAGAATCGAGGTTGGTCGAGGCTTTATAGTTTATTTATAAAACTAACTTACCTTTGCTGTTCTGATGGTTCATTATGGAGAGGTACAGGTTCTGTTTCCTTGGGAGCCTTAGTTCTCTGGACTTCCAAATAAGACAGTTACCGTGCTATTTGGGTTATTCCCTTCCTTGGGAATAGCCTGAGGGGTAATTGTGGTTTTCAGAGGTCTTTGTAGTCAGTTGTTAGCAGCCAACATGGAGGCTCATGGCTACAGCTGTGACTGCACACAGGTCTATAAGATGGGTGCCTCTAGAGAGGCAGCCAATTGCTGGGGGTCCACGCCACCACTGGGACACACAGCAATGATGCGCCACATCTCCAGGCATGAAGGAGAGGCCACAGGTGAGCTTCCCCCTTTACTGAAGAGCCCCGAAAGATTCATGCAATGCAAGTCCAAGGTCTCTGTGTATAGACCTTTAAAAATAAGCTTCAGGTGAGGCCAGCCTAAACTACACGCTGCTAACAGCTGTGGGCACGCACACCTGCCCGATGACAGTAGCCAAAGGCCAAGGGCTCGCATGCCTACCCCAGACTGGGAGAGGCTCTGGTCTGATGTTGGCAAAGGAAGGAAGGGTACAGTGAGCTTCAAATGACTTACTCTCCCATTGTGAAGAGAAAGACAGTGCACTTCACTGTATTCCACTGTGGACCTGCAGAATTTTTATCTGTGTGACATTACCTATTCAAAACACTCATGTAAAGAGGCATGGCATGCCAGTTAAAACATGCAACTTGCAGGAGGAATGTCTGCCTTCTGCCAAACAAATCAGCAGTCATCCCTTGGTGTCCACAGCGATGCAAGTCCCTCACTAAAGCGGTGCAGTGTCTGCACATAACTTGCACACATCCTCCTATACATTCCCAATCATCTCTGGATGGCTTATAATACCTAATGCAATGTCAATGCTACCTAATAGTTGTTATGCTATAACAACTAGTTGTTTGGGAATTAATGACAAGAAAAAAATAGTCTATATATGTTTAGTATAATTTTTCAAACATTTTCAATTCTCAGTTGGTTGATCCACAGATACAGAACCCACAGGTACACAGGCTGTCTCTACCTTGTCAAGCCTGTTGCACTAGGCAGCTCTGTCAGCGTGTCACTAAGTGACTTCAGCACTACCTTAAAAAAAAATCCACCATTAAAGAACCTAAGACTTAATATATAAATCCAAAAAGAAACAGTAAAAAGCCTGTTTTAAGCTGAGACTTAAGTAAATCTGGATTTTTAACTTTAGACAAAACCAGCACAGCTGCTTTGCTTCTATGCTTCTGTTTAAATTCATGTATCATTTGCTGGCCTGAATTGAAAGGCTTCCCACCACCAAGTTAGGGATTTGGAGGAAAATATTAAATTTCAAGAGTTCACTGTTGAAATATAGACGAGGCCCCAGCACCCCTGCAGCTGTAACAAGGAATGAGCAGCATAGCCTTAGAAGTGATCTGCTCCAACTGGTAGCTGACTGTGGTGGGCAGACACCCAGCCTGGGCTCTGCATTTGAAAATACCCTCAAGGCCTCGATTTACATGCTTCGACCCTCAAAAGTAAGAAAGGCAGAAGGGCATGCTTTTCTTCAGTTAGCCAAACTCTGCCCTAAGCTCAAGGGCAAACTATTGCCTCCCTGAGTTCAGAGCTCTTTTCAGTTCTAGGAGATCCCCCAGTACAGAAGGGTGTGAGCTGACAACTGGAGACTTGATGAGAAGTTGGCCACTTCTTAAAAACATCTGCCCCTACCAATGGGAAGAATCCACAGCAGGTCTCAACCAGAAGCACACCCTGATTCAAACCGGACCTCAGAGAGGAAAAATTTCAGAACCTTGTCTACATAAGCTAATATCTCAACTTTCTTATTTGCTGTGTGGTATTGAGAAGGTTAAAATAAACTGACATCCAAGCTAGGTTCAAATTCTGACATAGCCACTTTTTTTTTCTTTCCTTTTTTTTCTGGTAGTGTCAGATGGAACCCAGGGCCTTGTGCATGCTAAACATGGTGCTCCACTACTGACCTGCACCCCAGCTCCTGACACAGCCACCTTTTAACTGAGATTTTGTACAGTCCTATAACTTCTCAGGGCAGTATTTATTCAGATACTGAGAACTGCTGGAAACTACATCGCAACTAGCACAATACCTGATTATTTATACCAAATAGCTAAGCAGTACTTGAGCTTTCTGGTAAGTAAGCAGCAAAGATAAGCACTGCACTTTGTTATGACATCTTTGAAGGTCCTCTCATCTCTTCTGAAGAGGGTGCTAAGACCAGGTTGCAAATACCATTCAAACTGCATGCAAGTGAATCAGGAACTGACTGAGACAATATAAACTAAAGCATTTTCTTTAAATCTAATTTTATTCCTAAAATTGAAATTAGCTAGCAGATAGCACTAAAAATACACCTTCACTATACAAAACAGTGTAAACTGATTACACATTAATAAAGAATCTAGCACACACACTCCTAATGTTAAGAAGCTAGACGCGGCCCTTGCTATAAAAAGCTGTTCCTGAACAAAAATGGACATGTTTAATCTAAGGCTCTGACAGGTGACTAGAGTGTCAGTTGTTCCCAAAGATGTTTAAACGCAGGAATAGCAATGTGGAAACTTACATTCATCAAATATTAGCATTTAAAATATACATGACTAATAAAGTGAACATTCAGAGGGGCCGCTGCTCAGCCTGTTCCACGTCAGCCACCGCAGACAGTGAGCTTGCCTCACCCAAAGAGAAGCTGCAAACAGGATGAAGGGGAAACACGAGAATGGGGTAAGTACTCTCCAGGGAGCAGGAGCTGACGGCCACGAATCAAGTCTGACTTCAGCAGTGAGCGCTCGCCAGGGACAGGGCAGACCTGGGAGGCCCGTGTTCTCATCCATGCTCATGGCGTGCCAACCAGTGTTTCTTCAACTTAGGGTGAACCTTTATGCCCCCAATTAGTAATGAAAATAATTTTTAAAAATAGCTTCTGCCTTTGAACAGGTTTCCAGTCCCTTCTGTGCACTGAAATGTTTGGGATGGAGTCGGGGTGCGTCCCACGGGGGAGAGAGCCTCGGTTTCAGGACTTGAACACGTGCACAGCTCGCACCACGTACTGCCGGCAGATGGGGCACTCACTCATGCGCTTGCCGCACTTGGTGCAGGTGACCATGTGCCCACACTCCAGTAGGACGCAGTCGATGACGGCATCCATGCAGATGCGGCACAGACTGTCGTCCTCCTCGTCCTGCAGCTGCAGTCGCTCCCCATCTGAAAGGCAACAGAGCGGGAGATGTGGACAAGGCCGCCTGCCCTGCAGCACTGCCCGAGGCTGAGCAGCCATCTGCCGGGTGACCGTGGCAGGCCCGACACCAGCACAGTGCTGTGCGAGAGGCCATCCCAACTTCTCTGTGTTTGGTTCTTTCCACTAGAAATGGCAATGCCTGCACCTCAGGGTTTTGTGTTTAATGAGAAGTGTGTGGCTGAGGACCAGGTAGGAAATGCATAACAAATGTCAGCTACTTATTTCTACTTTACATCTTGCTATAACTTACAGTGTTTTAATAAGAATATGCTGATTCTAAGAAAAAAGAAACAAACCCTAGCCATGGAGTTAGGCCACAAACTAAGCTTGGAGCACTCTACCACCACACTTCATCCCCAGCCCTTTTAATTCTTTCAGATAGGATCTCACTAAGTTGCTGAGGCTGGCCTTGAACTTGCAGTCCTCCTGCCTCAGCATCCCAAGTTGCTGAGATTACAGGTGTGCAACACCATGTATCTGACCACTTTGGAATCAGGACACTTTGGAATTTCATCTCAGTAGAAAAAGGAGCCTCTTTTTTTTTTTTTTTTCCAGTACTGGACATCAAATCCAGGAGTACTTTACCAGTGAACTACATCTCCAGCCTTGGCCTTAAACTTGTGACCACACTGCCTCAGCCACCTGCCCAGCTGGGAGACTTATTTCCACATTATAGGAAAGTTAGGAGTAATCATATATCAAGCCCCCCACTGCAGCCTGAGAAATATTTCTTGCCATTTTACTCTTGGAGTCCATCTACCTATCATAGGATGGTCCTTTCTGGCTCCATGGCCCATACTTGAGAAAATCCAAGCTCTGAGTAAGAAAGGCAGTGAATGAGTTTAAAAAGGCAACCCCAGCTAGAGATCTGGAGGCTTCCCTTTGTTTAGGTTAGGGAGGGAAGCAATGGGAATCATCGTGAGAACAGAACAGGAATTCAAGTTGAAGGACCTGAAGTATCTGGATTTAAGAGAAATGCACTTCACAGCCTGCCATGTCCAGAGATCTTGTAATGTGGGGTCTTAGTTCACAGCCTGTGACTGGTGTGGGCCTGGGGGGAAGGTCTGTGGGGTGAAATGGCAGATGAGAGAATGGAGAAGACATCTGAGAACTCTTGAGGTAAGATCGGAATCTGGACCTTGGCCCCTTCTCCGGAGTAGGAAGGTTCCTCCCAACTCTTTACAACTTATGGGCCTAAGAGAGGAACCAGAGTCCCGCAGAGCTATGAAGTAAGAAGCATAAGTGGCTTCGAGTCAGTCAGGCTAGGAAAGTCCCAGCTGTGCTCCAAACAAAATGTGTGTCCACCAAACAGACTGACCCAGGGTTAAAGTAAGCAGTTAACCAAGACAGACTGTTGGGAAACCACATGCCATGGTTTCCACACCAGAAACTTGACGGTGGGGCTTCCGCGCATTCCCGTCAAGCACTGCCTACCCTCCCTGCCAGGATGCCATTCCGCAGCCAGCACGCGGGCTCTGGGATGTTCCTGAGCCTGCCACTGTGGCACTGCCCTGGAAGCAGGTGTGCCAAAGGACTTTCTGCCTGTTCTGGGCATAAACCTGTGAACAGATGCTGAAGCACAGCCAGGTTTTAGGATGAAAACTAGATGACAAAGTGAATGAAAGGGCCCCTCAGGTCCAGATAAGAACGTAAGATCCTGCAGTCTGTACGCCTCCCAGTTGTTATTTTCTTGCCTAAAATGCTCTGTGGCTTGGCCCTGTTACCAGCTGAGGATTTCGGGGCCGCACTTCATCAATAAACAGTTCAGAAGTTCTCAGCGTCAGCTTTCTGAGTAAATCTAACTTTAGATTTACTCAGAAGGCTACTAATATCTAATGCTAAGAACTATTTATAATCTAGACACAGTGAATTTTTTCCTCACTGTTAGGTGAGGATCACAAGCTACAGTTGAGATAACCAGAGGTAAATGAGAAGATGAGCATTTTATAGACACAGTATCATTAGAGTTCTAATAATTAATTACAGTAGGAAAAACCAGACTCAAACGATTCATCCAACTCACCTGGTAAGGGTGGTCTCAGTGCCAGCCAACCTCACAATGAACTGCTGTATTTGACAGTTCTATAAATAGGCTCATATAACTAGTTCAGACTCAGTAAAAAGTAAATAGTCTTCTCAAAACTAAATCTGACACAACCCAGTGTTTTAAAGCCTAAGGAAACATACTGTAGGGAAAAAATGAAAAAGTAAACCTACATGACTTTTGGTTTTCTTCATTCTCTTTGTATAACCGGTTAACTTTCTCTACCAGTTCCCATTTTTCACAACAGCCCGAATAGTTGACAAAATTCCGAGCCAGGATTTCCTTCAGCTGGCGCACGCTCATCCCCTCCACCTCTTCAAGGCTCGACAGGTCAGACAGCGAAGCTCTCACTCTCTTCTTGGAGAGCCCAAGGGTCTGAAATCAGAGCGTCCCATTACCTCGGTTCCCACGAATCCAGACCCCTACTAGTGGACAGTCCCCACTGGCCTTGGATGTTCCTCCCACACTTCTCAGAAGTCCTTGAAGGGTTGATGTATTGTCCTACGTTCCAACCCATGCTAACCTAGAGAAAATCCATGGGATCTGCCCTTCCTGCTGGCTCGCTAATGTTAGAGAATCAATTTTTTTTTTTTTTTTTGCAGTGCTGGATATCAAACCTAGGGTCTCAGGTATGCTAGACAAGTGATATCCCACCAGCTAGTCCCCAGCCCTAGGGAAAAATCCTACAAGTGGTCTCACCGGATCCTGCAAATTTTCTTCTTCATCATCATCCTCCTCCTCGTCATCGTCGTCATCATCATCTTCTGTGTTTGCTGAAGCTATTTCACTTTGTACCTATACACATGATGCATCTGATTAGGTCAGGAGTCATATCTTCTAACATTATCCACCCATATTTATCACTAGAGAAAAGCTTTCCACTGATCATCCTCAAGAAGGAGCCCGCCTGGGTGTGGTGGAGCATGCCTGTAATGCCAGCATCTCGGGGGCCTGAGGCAGGAGGATTGCAAGTTCCAGGCCAGCCTCCACAATTTAGTAAGGAGGCCCTAGGTAACAGACGACATCAAAAACAACAGGCCTGGGGCTGCAGCTCAGCGATAGAATGAGGCACTGGGTTCCACCCTCACACCATATAAAAATATATTGTGTCCATCTACAACTAAAAAATATTTTTAAAAAATAAATAAAAATAAAAACAATAAAGGGCTGGGGATGTAGCTCAGTGATAGAATGCCACTGGGTTCAAACCCCAGAACCAAAAAAAAAAAAAAAGAATGACCCAAATACTTTGCACACGCCACATCTTCTCTGGATCCTCAATGCTGCTGCCCCTCCCAAAGAGCTGGGCCCTACATGACTTTGTAAAGAATTTACCTTCCAGGCTGGGGTCAGGGCTCAGTGGTAAAGCACTTGCCTAGCATGGGAGACTTTGGGTTTGATCCTCAGCACCACATAAAATAAAAAGGTATTGTGTCATCTACAACTAAAAAAATATGAAGAAAAAAAAATTTACCTTCCATTGAGTTATCTGGAAACACAAATTCCTGTGTGTGTCAATTTGTAATAAAACCAAAGGACTAACTCCCTGAGAAAGGTCCCATCATGGAATTCCAAAGCACCCCAAGAATATAGGGTGGCACTACATTATGTGAAAGGCTGGTTTAACTGAACAGACAGAAAAAAAGCTACATTTGACCAGGATCAACCCCTGTGTCATAAGCATCCAATTTGGAAGGTCTCAATCACACTTCTAATTCCAAAGAAAGCTTTCTAAGCTGCTCATGGAGGGTTTATGCTGGTTCTAGTTTTTAAAAATCCTTTGCTTTAAGGAAAACAAATCCCTTTAATTCGGATTGTATATCTTTCATGGTTTTTTTTTTTTTTAAGTTTTTAGTTGTAGATGGACACAGTGCCATTATTTATTGATGCGGTGCTGAGAATGGAACCCAGTGCCTCACATGTGCTAGGCAAGCACTCCACCACTGAGCCACAACCCAGCCTCTACTACTAAGCTTTTTTTTTTTGGAGACAGGGTCTCACTAAGTTACTGAGGCTGGCCTGGAACTTGCCATCTCCCACCTGAGTCACCCAAGTCACTGGGATTACCCATGACACCTAGCACATCTTTTCTTTTGAATATATTTCGACCACAACTCTACAAAAGTCAGAAGTGTCTTATTATGCCAGTTCTCATTTGAGAAAATAATAAAATCTCCCAGCTTAGACTTGACTTATTTTTGAGTATTTGAAATGCAGATAAAATCTACTTTTAATAACCCCTTTCTTAAGGGAAGAAAATTAAATGTGGAGAAAATTTTTCAAAACAATTTTCAAAACAATTTTATGTTTGGAGATTTTTTGAGAACGGTCTTGGTTAAGTTGCCAGGCTGGCCTCAAACTCCCAATCCTCCTGCCTCAGTCTCCTAAGTAGCAGAGTTACAGGTGCATGTCACCACGCCCAGCTTAATTCAACATTTTAGAATCATACCCTCAAGGGAATATCAACTACAAGTCTTAACATGTTATTTAATCAGAATATTCAAGGACCTAATTAGGACACTATTCAAAGTAAAATTAGTAATATAACTACATTTTTTCACTTATATAGATGGCTCTTTCATTATCTAAACTAGAATAATTTCCCTAATACCAAGGTAGCTGGGCATCAAGTTAATTTACATACTGATTGTTTCTATGGTCACTGACACTTGTACAAATAGTTGTGCAAATATACATATGCTACTTTTTGTGTGTGTGTGTGTGTGTGTGTGTGTCTGCAGTTGGGGACTGAACCCAAGGGCATTCAACCACTTGGCTACTCCCCCAGCCCTTTTCATTTTATATTTTGAGACAAGGTCTCACTAAGTGGCCCAGGTTGGTCTCAGACTTGCAATGCTCCTGCCTCAGCCTCCATAACTGGAATTACCCCAGTGTGCCCCAACACCCAGCTTCAGTCATTACTTTTTAGTACTTAACTGAGGTCAAGAAACCGATGAGCTATTTTTGGATCCTTCAGGCAGTGGACTCTAGGGCCAGCTCATGTCTACACACCCAGACAACAGCAGGAAGCTGCAAGTGGAGGTTCAGCCAGGTGTGGACCTCCTGCTCTGAGTCCTAACTTCCTGTTTATCCGAAGCCACCCACCAGGCACTACAGGCCACCATGGATGGTCAGGAGCAAGCAAGCAGGACCCCCAGGCCCTGCATCGCCCTCTCATACCTGTGCCAATGCTCCAGATCTGGAGGTGCGGTCTCCATCCATAAGCTCCCCCTGAAAGGAAGACACCGTAGCAGAGGGAGCTGTATAGTTTGAAAAAAACGACTGTGTAAAAAAGCTAGAAGTCTGGGACTGTGAAGAATTCAGACTGCTTGTGTCCAGGTCATCCTCAGAGCCCAGTCCATGATGGCATAGTACTAGATCTACCAAGTCTTCCTTCTCTCGACAAGTATCTATGGGTATGTTTCTAAGAATGAGATACTGCCGAAGATCCTTCACTTTTAGTCGCATCAACCGAGGGCGCTGAAAGGCTGTCTCTTGTAATAAGTGACAAGTAGAACATCTACGGTGATTTTCTTGCAGGACTGAACAAACGGAGCAAAAATCCTTCTTGCAGTCACAACACACATGCTGGAGAGACAGAAGGGAAGCATTTAATGATACAAGATCCAAGCCAGTAGGAAGACCCGGCCTCCTTCTTGCCTTTATTAAAATTTAAATTTTAGTTCCTATGAAATCCCTTGGCACCATTTTCACGGGAATTGTAATGTTCCAAAAGCCATGAAAATCAAAGCAGATGATGCCAAGGCAGTTGGATTCACTGAAGTTCAAATACTGCACTTTAAGGAAAACATACCCTCTGTGCTAATGAATTAAAACCTTCCCACCCCTTGGTACAAACATGTAATTAGCAGAACACAGCTGACTGGCACCACATGGAGCAGAAAGCACAGCCACAAACTCTCTGCCTGGTCTTCTCCATGTGAACGACTTCCCCACTTAAAGAGGAGAAGAAAAACAGAATAACACAGAAAATAAAGCGAAAGGCAACAGATCTCTCCAAGTCAATTAGAGAGAGGACCCAGTAAGCTGTCACCTACACAGCCATAATCACAGTCCATGCCATTCTTCTGGAGAACCTCACAGGACACTAGCCTGTGGTCACTTTTGCCTGGTGTACTGTTCTCATGAGCTAACATTTTTTTTTCTCTGCATACTCAAAGGACTGAAATTAAGATCAAAGAAAAGTGAAAATAGCTGTTTTTAGCCTATTTTACATTGAGCCTCTGAATAGTAGGTAGCTTATTACACTTATTTCTTCATGTGAGAGTTAAGGGCATGGTTAGAGAGAAATTCTTTTGAAACTTGAGATCGCAGTTACAGTAAATCATCTCTGAACAAAACTGCAGGCTAACTAAATCTCTTGCTTCAAAACGTAAGTGTCATCAGGAAGAATGAAATGTACAAACAGGTCAGAGTTCAGACAAAAGGATGCCTGACACGAGATGTAACAATGTCTACGCAGAGGACTTGACAGGAATGTAATCCCTTCAACTGCGTACTTCTCTAAATGGGAAAAAAGTTAATGGGACTAATTTTTCATATTTTTATATGAAATAAAATTCATTACCTATTCAAAATAAACTATGATTAAAAATTCTCATGCTGTGTGTCTTGTATGTGACATTTCATCCAACTCACCTTCTTTCTAAAGACTGAAAATGCAAGTCCACAGGCTTTGCAAACTATATTAGGCCCTTCCGTAGTTGCTGGTGGGTAGGTGGAAAAATCGGAGTTTGGTGTAAATCTGAAAGGACCAGTGCCTCCTGCAAATGCTGACTGCTGGCCCCTGACAGCACCGGTTCCCATGACTTCATTCAGCAGCCCACAGCACGAAGCCCACATAGATGTGGCACCCGCCTGAAAAGGAACACAAGTGCCACAGTTTAAAGCTAAGTGGAACCTGAGCTGCCTGGGATCCTCAGGGAATGCCAGTCTGGAGGGGTAGGTTTGCCCTGAATAACTGCAGAACACAGTTCTCCCATCTGGAGATGAGCCTCTCTAATCTGAAAATGTGAAATCACCAACATGACGCTCAAAGTTTCAGACTCTGGATTTTCAAATAAGAGATGCTCAAAGGCTTTTCGAATAGGAGATATTCAACAGGTGAAGCCTACGCAGATAACGCCAAACTCTGAAACACCCCGGTCCCGAGCATTCGGATAAGACGCGCTCAACCTGCAGTCCTCTAGGCACCAAAATTTCCAGCTATTTGGAAATATAATTTTCTGGTATTACCAAAGAATATCTGGCACTGACAATACTCATATCTTGTTAAGTAAAAAGAAAATGGGGGCTGCAGTCGTGGCCTAGTGGTAGCATGCTTGCCCAGCATGTGTGGACACTGGGTTCAATCCTCAGCACCACATTAAAAAAATAAATAAAATAAAGGTATTGTGTCCATCTACAACTTAAAAAAAAAAAAGACATGATCCAAATTTTGAAGAGGAAAAAAAGGCATGTCCTATGCAGTAATAGGGATATGCTAATACTAAAACCTTATTCATTTTTTACCTGAAATTCAAATTTCCTGGGTACCAGTGTGTTTTCTCTGGCAATGCTGCTGATGGAGATTACTGTACTGGACATCACTATAGGATAGGCCGAGGCAGATTTTCGCAGGTATTATTTAGCAGAAAGAACATAACTTCAAATTGACTTCATTAATCCTCTGTTCTCTCATTGCTAGATTGGCTGTATGTACTAAGGCACCAAATGTTTACTGAAAGACAACAGGTCTGGGGCTGTAGTTTAGTTGTGACAGCGTTTGCCTGGGATTTGTGAGACTCTGTTCCAGCCCCAGCAGCTGGGGCAGGGAGACGCAGACCGAAAGGGAAAACATCAAAATGACAACTGATCTCCATCTAGATTTTGTAATCTTGTGTAATTTATTTTCTCCTTTGAGTTTTTCTCTAGTTTCCAAATTATTTTATTTTATTTTATTTTATTTTTTGCGGTGCTGGGGATTGAACCCAGGGCCTTGTCCTTTCGTAACAGGCACTCTACCAACTGAGCTATACCCCAGCCCCTTCTAGTTTCCAAATTCTTCACAAAGAAAATACTAATTTGACATCATGGAAAGTACTTTTAAAACAGTCTTTACCTTTTCAAATACTTGATAACCTTGATGACCTCCCAAGGTATAAAGGCCATTTGCCACTCTGCTAAATGCCCCAGAACTAACGTACTGCCTTTGTGTCTTTTTCCTTGTCTCTTCCCTCTCTGTGAACCCCCCATGACTAAACTATACCTATCTATAGGAACCTGTCTCCTTTTCTACTGCAGTTTCAGAAATGTAATAACCAGCCGGGCGCGGTGGCACACGCCTGTAATCCCAGTTCTTGGGAGGCTGAGGCAGGAGGATCTCGAGTTCAAAGTCAGCCTCAACAACTTAGTGAGGCCCGAGGAACTCAGTGAGACCCTGTCTCTAAATAAAATACAAAATAATATTGTGGGGATGTGGCTCAGTGGGGGAGTGCCCCTGGGTTCAATCCCCAGTACCAAAAAAAAAAAAAAAAAAAAAGAAATGTAATAACCACAACTTTAAAAAAATAGGGGTTGGGGTTGTGGCTCAGTGGTAGAGCACTTGCCTAGCAATGAGGTCCTGGGTTTGATTCTCAGCATCACATATAAATAAATGAATAAAAAAATAAAGGTCTATCAACATAAAAAAAACGTTAAAAAATAGATCTAAATTCTTAAATATGAGGACCAAAGGCATTTTCCCACGCTTAATGTATAAAAACAACAGTGTTTGGAACCAGTAGGTTTTTGCACCTTGTCCCAATTCTTAAGCATTTTCTACAATTTAGATAGTGGGATAGGTAATGGAAGTGCATGCAACTGAGGTATTATTAGTCAAAATGACAGAAAATAACAGTTCCATTTATTTCATTTATCTGACTGCTAAACCGATTGTTCAACAAGGTCTTTTTTAAAAAAATCAACCTTAAAGGGAAAAAGGGATGTAGCTCAGTGGGAGAATGCTTGTCTAGGATGTACGAGGTCCTGGGTGTGATCCTAAGCACTGCCAAAAAAAAAAAAAAAAAAAGCCAACCTTAAAAGGCAATTTGGAATGATAATAAGGATATGTTTTTATCCAGTAGTAGTATTACTGTATTAACTATAGGGAAAGAGGAAGGTAAACTAATAAGAAACCACAATACAAGGCACAACAATTTTAAGTGTCAGAATCACGGATTTAAGCATTATATGGGTTCATATCCTGTAATTCTCAAGAAAGTGATGCCTTTAAAATTCAAGTAAAATGATAATGAATAGTTTACACCTCAGACTCTAGAGCCAAAGTTACTTAAACATAAGCATTCCAATTAATAAAAGTTAGTTTATAGAGTGATTGTTCTTCTAAAGATTTGTGTGCACTCCTTTCAAGTAAGTTAAGCTATCTTGGCCTGGCGTAGTGGCGCACACCTGTAATCCCAACTACTCTGGAGGCTGAGGAAGAAGGATCACAAGTTCCAGGCTAGCAAGGTCAAATTTGTGAGACTTTATTTCAAAATAAAAAATAAAAAAAGAACCCAATCAAAAAAATAATAATAAGATAAAAAACAAAAAGGCTGGGAAAGGGGGCTGGGGTTGTGGCTCAGTTGGTACAGCACTTGCCTAGCATGTGTGATGCACTGGATTTGATCCTCAGCATCAAATAAAAATAAAGGTCTATCGACACTAAAATAAAATTTTTTAAAATGCAATTTGCACATAATTTTGGAAAGGAGGAGGGAATACCTCAACTGAAGAACTACCACTGGGATAAACCTCACTTCATTTTAAGAGTCAAAAGGAGCCAAGTCTTACGGAAGCTTCAGCCTGCTGCAGACACAGCTACTGATCGGCTGCATGGCCTATTTGCTTTTATTCCCCTTCCCATTCCCCTGCCCTGTTTCCTTGA
This sequence comes from Glaucomys volans, assembly GCA_020662805.1. Lineage (NCBI taxonomy): Eukaryota > Metazoa > Chordata > Mammalia > Rodentia > Sciuridae > Glaucomys > Glaucomys volans. The sequence continues at coordinate 33,235 of JAJEJO010003474.1, read as the reverse complement.
CCACAGCGAAAGTATCTTCTGCACAAACTTCCTTCTCCCAAGGCCTCCAGTTCCATATGGCAGACTATCCTGTAAAAGGCTTCTTTGTATTACCTCTTTACAGGCAATGTAACATTACTTAAATTTTGCACATTATTAAGCAGTTCAAATTGTTTTCTTGATAAAGAACAATTAAGGTAAAAGATTATGATTTAACAGGTGAAAATCTCAATGAAACTCCCTTTTAAAGGCAGTACTTCTAAAAAGTCATGCTCTGCCCTTTCTACCAGAGACAATCTTAGGAGTTAAGGAAGGATACAATTTTCAAACCATGTTAACGAGAATGATCATCAAAATTCTTCACACTAAAAATATTTTGTAATCTACACAAGTCTAGTAAAGGGAACAGAATTTATTTTGGGAAAAACAGGTGGAATCTCTGTGTCCAGGTCAATATTGGAAGGTAACAATGTTGTCCCATTC
>JAJEJO010003474.1:0-32673 GCA_020662805.1 Glaucomys volans | reverse complement strand
TCTTTCTTTTTTTTTTTTTTTTTTTTTTTTTGGTACTGGGGATTGAACCCAGGGAGGCTTCACTGCTAAGCCACACCCCCAGCCCCCCTTCTTCATGTTTCTACAAGAGAGGGGGATTTCTTCTGCATCTCCAGAAGGAAAATAACAAAAAAAGAATACTTCTATCTCCTCTGGACCACTTCAGTCATATACAAATTTAAAAACAAAACAGTCCAAGACAATCTCCAAAATATCCCAGGAAAGAGTATGTTGCTATAACCCAATACTCAGTGCAATGCAGAGGCACATTACTGCTATTGGCCAAAGACATCACAGAATACAAGAAACACGGGGAAATCTAGGTTGCAGCTTCATTAGGATCTGTGGATTTAAATTTGAACAAAGTATCCCAATAAGAAAACAAATATCACACCAAGAGCATAACTTAGCAGAATCCTTTGAGGGGGGGGGACCTATGCACAGCTTTCTCTTTACAGAAGCATCTGCAACACTCCAACCTTTTTAAAAACTATTTTTAGTTGTAGATGGACCCACACCTTTATTAGTTTATTTGGGTTTTTTATGTGATGCTGGGGATTGAACCCAGTGCCTCATTCATGCTAAGCAAGCACTCCATGACTGAGTCACAACCCCAGCCCACTCCAACCTTCGTGAGAGTTCAGAAACTTGAAACGGGAAGACCCAGTCACCAGTTTTATGTGAAATACCTTCTTTTCCATTAAGTGTGTTTGAAAAACTAATTTCCACTTCCCTATTAAACCCCTTGTTTCTTGGCATCCCGATGAGGTGATGGAAGTGATTCCATTAGTGATTTGACCTCCCCAACTTTGCAGCAGATAGTTTTAGTCCTGTACCTCAGTGGCTATCGCCCCTGCCTCTGCCTAAGGACCTGCCTAAGGCCAGGAAAGTACCCTAAAGACAGTGAGTGTGAACTCACTAGGGGGTCCTTAAAAATTACTGATGCCTGGGTTTCAGTCCTAGAGATTGATTTTACTGGTCTGGGGTACAGCCTGGGGGTGGAGGAAGCAGGTGATTTTGATATAGAGCCAAAGGTAAAAGGTCAATGCCATTCCATCTGAGGAACGATCTCTCCTTCCTGCTTATACTATTTCCACCGGAAAATCACCCTCCACAGACTCAGAACAAAGGGGCTACAGGTACCTCTGAGGCCTGTGCCTCTAGCTTTCTGAGACAAATACCTCAGCCATGTCTGCAGTAAAGGGACATGTCCCAAGAGTTTCACTTCAGTCTACAGTTGTCCCAGTCCTTGCTCAGCTGACTTTTGATGACTTAATCTGATTAAGCAGCTCCTTTCCCTCTTACTTCTGCTGAAATTTGGTGACTTTCTTCATTTTACTTGCTCTTTGCCTTTTGTTTCCTAACACTCCTACACATTTTCTTGTATGAAATCTCCACTCTTGAGAGCAAGTCAGTGACTTTCCTTATGTATCAAAAGCAGCCACTGGCCAGGCATGGTGGTGCTTTCCTAGTTCCAGCTGCTCAGGAGGCTGAGGCAGGAGAATCACAGCCTGGGCAACTCAGCGAGACCCCATGTTAAGAAATAAAAGGGCTGGGAATGGAGCTCTGTAGTCGAGCACCAAGCTGGGTTCCATTGCACTGTTCAAACTATTTTTGTCCTTCACCTCTAAGTAGAAGAATCCACCCAAAAGAAAAATATTCCCAGACTTGAACTCCATCTACCTGGCTCCCCTTTAGAAGTTTCATTTTGCCAGGCACAGTGGCACACACTTGTAATCACAGCAACTCAGGAAGCTAAGACAAAAGGATTGCAAGTCCAAGGACAGCCTCAGGAACTAAGTGAGTTCCTGTTTCAAAATAAAACAAAATAAGCTGGGCGTGGTAGCACAGGCCAGTATTCCCAGCGACTACAGAGGCTGAGGCAGGAGAATCCAGAGTTCAATTCAGTTAGCAAGACCCTGTCTCAAAATAAAACATTTTTTTCAAAGGGCTGGGGATGTGGCTCAGTGGTAAAGTGCCTCTGGGTTCAATCCCTGGTACCAACAAATAAAAAAACAAACAAATAAATAAGGGAAAGGGACGTGGCTCAGTGGTAGAGCACTGAGTCCAATCCCCACTACCAAAAATCAAGTGAACCCAAAGTCAGGATCACTGGAAACTGAAGTCATGATTGGGACTGCCATGCCCTACTCAGGGCGGTGGTTGACAGTGTTCCTCTCAGACTATTCTTCCCCTCTGCAGGAGCAAAAGGAAGGTACTACCCACAAACCCATATAATTTGCATGAAGGTGACAGTTGTCAGCACGGTGACTCATTTCCACAACAGACCACCAATGTTATAAGTACTCTCTCCGGTTCCTGAGTCGGATTCAAACAATATGAACTCATTCCACATCACTTCAGTCAAATAAACCAAGAGGAAACGTGTTGTTTGTTTACAAGTAGCCCAGCCCTCTTTCAGGCAGAGTGCCAGTTTTCAAATGGCCTCAAGGTTCTGCCAGTTTGATTGTATGATCTAATGTCCTTTTAAAATTCAGGTAAAGTATTCCAAAATAATCTAAACAATTAACTAAAGTTTACTACAAATTTTGGATCCTATTCTCAACTGCATTAGTATAGGATCCTTTTTAATTATTTCATCAAATATATTAACCACCCAGACTAGAATGAAGAATTAGAAAGACTATGGTGGGAGCCGGGCGTGGTGGTGCACGCCTGTAATCCCAGCATCTCGAGAGGCTGAGGCAGGAGGATCGCAAATTCGAAACCTGCCTCAGTAAGGGCAAGGCCCTAAGCAACTCAGTGAGACCCTGTCTCTAAATAAAATACAAAATAGGGCTGGGATGTGGCTCAGTGGCCGAGTGCCCCTGAGTGCAATCCCTGATTCCAAAAAAAAAAAAAAAAGAAAGAAAAGAAAGGCTACAGTGGGTTCCATGAAGATTGACAGAGGAGAAGAGGACATGTTCATAGAGGGCAGGGAATGTTGGGTATGAAAACAAAATGATCTAAGTCATTTGCTCTTTTTTTTAAATGACTTTCTTTTTTTAAAATTTTTTTTAGTTGTCGATGGACCTTTATTTATTTATATGTGGTGCTGAGAATCGAACCCAGTGCCTCACACATGCCAGGCAAGCGCTCTACCACTGAGCTGCGACCCCAGCCCAGTCATTTGCTTTTGATTAAGTAAAGAGCAGTAACAATGCCATCTCCTAAGAGTGTACTTTACTTACTAAAATTCTAATTTTAAATACAGTAATATTTTACAGTTATTTTATGTATGAACATAGAAGTTTCATATTCAGGAATATTAATTTTCTCAGATTTTTTTGGGGGGGTGGGATACCGAGCATTGAACTCAGGGGCACTCAACCACTGAGTCACATCCCCAGTCCTATTTTGTATTTTATTTAGAGACAGGGTCTCACTGAGTTGCTTAACGCCTCGTTCTTGCTGAGGCTGGCTTTAACCACTGGAATTACAGGCCTGCGCCACCACATCTGGCTCAGATTATTAAGAAGTTACAAGAGCCATACAAGGATTCTGTTCTTCCACCAATGAAAGCTTCCTCAGACAACTCATTTTGTTTTAAATTTTTTTTTTTTTGGAACCGGGGATTGAACTCAGGGACACTCAGCCACTGAGCCACATCCCCAGTCCTATTTTGTATCTTATTTAGAGACAGGTTCTCACTGAGTTGCTAAGGGCCTCGCTAAGTTGCTGAGGCTGTCTTTGAACTCGCGATCCTCCTGACTCAGCCTCCCAAGTGCTTGGATTACAGGCGTGCGCCACCACGCCTGGCCATTTTGTTTTAAATTCTGGACAACTTTCAATTTGCTAAAATTCATGAATGCACTTGTGTTAAAGAATAAGTAAAAGTCATTTCAAAGGTCAGGTGCGATGTCGTGGCGCAGTGATGTGGTGGCGCATACCTGTAATCCCTGCAGCTGGAGAGGCAGAGACAGGAGGATTGAGTGTTCAAAGTGAGTCTCAGCAACTCAGTGAGATGCTTTCTCTAAATAAAATACAAAATAGAACTGGGAATGTGGCTCAGTGGTCAAGTGCCCCTGAATTAAATACCCAGAACCAACAAAATAAGACGTTTCAAATCTTAGTACCAGTGATATAACAGAACAAATTTTATAGTTTAAATTTCAGTATGATTAAACCTTCCTAGAGAATTAACAAAAAAAGAAAAGAAAAAAAAACCAGAAAAAAGCAGTTGAAATAAACAAAATCTTTACCCTATTTAGAGCAGTTGAGAAACACAGCCCTTAGAATGGGAAAAGACATTACTGAAATTGCTGCTTCAAATGAAATGCAACATATAGGAACTCTGCCTTTTTTTTTTTTTTCCAACCAAGCTATAAGCATTTCATAAAGTACTCAAGTAATTAACAGCTCATAAAAGTTAGGGACATTTTTAGGTGGAAACAAAATTAACACCAACTCATTCTCTGGCAAATAATTCTTCTAAAATGCAATGTCCCCACAAAGAGAGGTTTGGAACTCTGCCTTTTAACAACCAAATATTCAACCATATACCACAAGAAAAAGAAATTCTACATCCTAAAACAGATGCAGACCTTCAAAATGTAATATGTATAGGCAAGACATTGGTCAAACTGATGGATTTTTGCAATAACGTGTGTATAGACCATAAATGTTGCCTTCCTCATTTTGGGTTGTCTTCTTTCAAAACAATACACTTGACCCTTAGCATTACTCCCCAACCTTTCAGAGAAGAAAAAACAAGGAAATTACACTCAGTAGATTACTTTATCCTTGCTACTTCATTTTGAGCTAAGAATAATGAACGTGATTAGCACAATTAAGAATGAGATCAATGTAAACACGGAAAAACAGGAAGAAAGACAAATCAAATTAACATAGGACACTAATTTGGATTTTTAAAAAAAAAACTTTGTGGGGAGATAAGTGAATGAATTCTAGAGTTAAACATTTACTTACATCTATGCCAAAACATCACTTTCTAAACAAAAATTAAATACCCACTACACATATTCCTGGATTTGAATGAAGATGTACTTATCTAGTCGCTTAGTTTTTGAAATAATTTTAACCCTACTCAAATTATCTGTTTACATGACTATTCATGTTAGAGCTCCATGACATCAGGAGTCACTCTTTCCCAGAAATCTACAGATGAGAATATCCACAATTACACAGTTTCAATAAATCAGTACAAATAATAAACAGTTAAAAAGTCCAATCCTAAATTTTGTGAATCCAGTTGCACAAAATCAAAAATGAAAGCCAGTTCCTATCATCTTGCATAGATGGATAACTACTCAAGTTTACGATTTGCTTCAGAAAAAAATATCTTTTCTACATTTTCAACTGCCATTGAAATTAGTTTCTAAAAATTTCAACTTAGTATCTTCTACTTAAGTTCAAAAACACTTGTTTTTAAAGAACATACTTAAAAATTTCAACACTGGGCCTATACCTAATTCCCCTTCCATATCTACTTCCTTTGACAGGGCACAAATTTAACAAGTCAGTGACATTTTTGAGGTGTGTGTGTGTGTGTATCCCCTAATTTATCATTGCTTTATTTTTTTTCCTGCTTTGATTCTGAATCTTAACAGTAACAGGATGTTTTTCAGGAAATAAAGTACTTCTAGAAGTTTTAATAGTATCCTAAATTGAAATATAACTAAAATGGGAATGAAAAATACTTTTACAATATCCTCATGCCTCAAGGCACAGTTCAAAAGTTACCTATTCCAAATTCTTGTTTCCTGCAGTAGGAGGTATCTTTTCTTGCTTCTGAGGATTTTTTTTTTATAACTTACATCATTCTGCCTTGTAATGTAATTAGCTGCCAAGCGAATATCTCTTCCCTTTCGATTGGCAAAATCCTTCTTTACTAAAGAATGCGATTGTATTTTGATTTCTACTCACCATGTCTTCTTCTTGGCCAAAACATAGTGTTCAACAAAATATTTGCTTAATGTCCATACCCCTTTTCAATCTTCCACAGTAAATCTTTGATGCTTTGTGAAGGCAGAGTTAACCTAACAGCTCACTGTTATTTTCTTTACCCATATCAAACACAGTTCATTGAGATTAATGAAACCGTCTATGGTGGAAGCGTATCACCACCTTATGACTCAACCCACTTGGTCTGAATCAATACCTGAATTGATCGCTGTATGGAGGAGCTCTTTGGAACTCTCAGCGACCAATTTGAGAGAATCGTCTCTGAGAAGTAGGCCAGAATTTCCCCTCTGCCCCCTTTTCTTAAACTTCTCATCAGTGAGGCTCCCACGCTCTCACTCCCACCTGGGGAAAAGCTGTCAGATTACTTGCTGCGTACCTAGTGGCGATGCAGACACATCTACCTTGCAGGCGCTCCAGGTCACGGTCCCCAGGATTAGCCTACCAAGAACTCCTGGAGGGTGGGATCCCCTAACCCAGGCATTTCTAGCCTGTTAGCCTGGTCCAGCCTCCTCACTCTGGGCACTCCTTCTCCCTTCGGTCCCGTGATGTTCCCGACATTTGGGTTGGTTCAAGGACTCGGGGCGGGAGAGGGCACGCCGTGGGCAAAGCCACAGAGGGCTGAAGCGAGCAATACTGGTTCTGCCTCTGGCCCCCGAGGAAAGCATCCAGGGCCCGGCGCAGAGAAGGGCCCACCCGGCCTCTCCCCGCTCCCTGTGCTCGCCGGTTCGAGGTGCAGGGCGAGCTCGAGGGTCCGGGAGTCCAGGCTCTCAGCCCCGGGCCCCAGACGCCGGCCGGCGACCACCCTCCGCAGAGGTCTCCGAGGAGCCGGCGGGGTGCCCGCTAAGGCGGAAAGAAAGGAGGCGTACAGGAGGGGTGAGGAGGGCCTGCCAGCCTCCACCAGCCCCTCACCTTCATGGCCGCGACCGCCTCGGCTCGGTCGGCGCTACCGGGGAACTCAACACCATGGCAGCTCCTGGAACAGCCGACCTCCTTCCTCCCAGGCGGTGATTACGGCACCTCCCGAAGCAACCTAGCGTCCGGACGTAAGGGGCGTGGTCACGCTCGCCGCGAGTCCCGGGAAGAAAGATGAGCGGCGGCCTTGTCGACCAATAGAAAGCCACAAAGAGGGGGGCCGGTCAACAGAGCCAATGAAGGGGAGGGTAGGGGCGGAGCCTCCAGTATAGCAGGGTGGACCCAGGAGGACTCAGTTCTGTGCTGAGCCGAGGTGGGTGAGTGTAGGCGAGGCGGAGGGCGCTTTGCTTAGCCCCTTTCTTAGGAGGCTGAAATAGGAGTTCTTGTCTCCTGAGGACCCTACTTCAGCAGTTGGCTCTCTGGATTGGGTGGTCAAGTTCCCGGGACGGGGAGGGCTAGAAGGGCCGTGGTGAATATGAAGACGCCTTTGGTTGGAAGGCTCTTCTTGCAACCCTGAGAGCAGGGCCTCAGGTCTCCCTGCGTCCCGCCCGGCCAAAGGGTAGGGGGTCCGGGGCGGGGGAGTTCACTCCACACACACTGGAAAATGACCTAGGGTCTCTTCAAGTAGCGGAACTGCACGTGGTAGCCTGATTCTATAAAAACGAGGTTTATTGGAAACACTTGGACAACCAAAGGCTCTCAAATCCCAGGTGCCTTTTTTTTTTTTTTTTTTTTTGAACCGGGGATTGAACTCAGGGGCACTCGGCCACTGAGCCACATCCCCAGCCCTATTTTGTATTTTATTTAGAGACAGGGTCTCGCTGAGTTGCTTAGTGCCTTGCCCGTGCTGAGGCTGGCCTTGAACTCACGATCCTCCTGCCTCAGCCTCCCGAGCCGCAGGGATTACAGGCGTTCGCCACCGCGCCTGGCATTCTTTTAAAATGATGTTCAAAATAACCAAAATCCTAGCACAAAAGAACTTGTCATCCCTCAGAATTGATTGGGGGAGGGGGGAGAAATTGAGTTTGTAAGTTAAGGTATCAATTCCTTAAACTGGACTCAATTGAGGCTCTTGGTTGAATTTCCTACCCTTTTTTCTCTCTGCGAGGATCCTCTTGGGGGTTTTGTGTTTTGTTTTGTTTTGTTTTGTTTTGCAGCGGAGGTCGGGGTACCGGGGATTGAACTCAGGGGCACACAACCACTGAACCACATCCCCAGCCCTATTTTGTATTTTATTTAGAGACAGGGTCTCACTGAGTTGCTTAGTGCCTCGCCATTGCCAAGGCTGGCTTTGAACTTGAAATTCTCCTGCCTCAGCCTCAAGACCGCTGCGATTACAGGCGTGCTCCTGGCTTGCTTTTTTTTTTTTTTTTTTTTTTTTTTTCTTAATCTATTTATTTTTGGTACTGGGGATGGGAATCAGGGGAGCTTAAGTACTGAGCCACATCCATTCCAATCTTTTTTATTTTTCATTTTGAGACAGGGTCTTGCTAAAATTCTGAGGCTGGTCTCAAACCTGTCATCCTCCTGCCTCTGCCTCCTAAATCACTGGGATTAGGAAGGGCATCAGCTTGCCCAACTTTTTCCCCCAACCTTTTTTTTTTTTTTTTAAATCCAAAATGTGTTTATTGAGATGTTTTCCCACTCATCTTGATTCAGGCTGCTTTTAGTGCTGTTTCCTCCTGAAGGAACATGCTTCTGTAAGCTTTGCTTTTCCTTCTGTAGGTTGGCAGAGGACAGAGGAGCAGCCAACACACAAAACTGTTTGTGCATGGCTAAAAACTGTGGTTATTTTATAGCATCCTGGGCATTTCATCCATGAAATAGGAATTGGGGCTCTGTACCAGGCGCTTCTCGTGTTTCCTTTTCTCTTCTGGAGAGGGATGAAGGAGATCTTCTGCAAGAGGCATGTTCTTGTGGGGAGGTCGTCACCGCTGGAAAGGTCCCCCCAACACTTTTTTTAATTTTGTTTTTGAGACAGAGTCTTGTTAGATTGCCCAGGTTGGCCTTGAACTTTCAATCCTCTTGCATTAGACTCCCAAGTAGTTGAGATTACAGGCACGCACCACTGGCCAGCTCACATTTCTTTTTGGATGATGAAAATATTCTAAAATAGGCTGTGGGAATGGTTGCCAAACTGTGAATATAGTAAAAATTTGAATTGTGCAATTTAAATGAGTGAATTTTATGCTATGTAAATTACACATCAATAAAGCTGTTATAATAATAACATTGAAGAACTACTAATATGAAATTTTGTTTTGTTTTGGTGCTGGGGATTGAACCAGGACCTTGAGCATGATAAGCACGCTACCACTGAGTTAGGACAGTATGAAAATTTAATGCAGCTGAAGAGTGGCCCCAGCAAAATGATTAAAACCACCAAGGGCGGGGAGAGATGTAAGTATTGGGGAACATTTTAAAACAATGAAATTCTTGGAAAATTCCTATTATTTTTGTCCCCAGCACATAGATTTGTGCCTAGCATAAAATAAGATCCCAGTAAGTGTCTGAATTATTTTCTGGAAGATTGGAGAAGGAATATAATTTTTGAAGTCACAAGGAAGTAAACAGGGTACACATGAATTCAAAATTCTTAACTACTGCCGGGTACGGTGGCGCATGCTTGTAATCCCAGCCACTCAGGAGGCTGAGGCAGGAGGATATTGAGTTCAAAGCCAGCCTCAGCAACTTAGTGAGGCCCTAAGCAACTCAGTGAGACCCTGTCTCTAAATAAAATATGAAAAAGGCCTGGGGATGCGGCTCAGTGGTTGGAGTGCCCCTGGGTTCAATCTCTGGTACCAAAAAAAGAAAAAAAAAAAATTCTTAACTACTTGGAGTGGAGCCCTGAAGATTGATAAGTTTTTGTGCTTAAACAGCACACAGTCAATCAAAGAGATGCCTTATGTAATCAAAATTATTGTCCTTGTTTTAAACTTTGTCTAGCAATGCCCTTCTTTCAAATTTGTACTAATTGTACCAACTGTAGTTCAGGAAAATTTGACTTGTTGGCTTATAACCATAACAACCTAGTACATTGTATTTCAGGGAGTGACAAAAAACAGAATTACCAAGACACATGGGATAATTTATTGCAGCTCAACAACCTGTTTAGGTTGTTGTAGGGCTGTTCTTTGAATTGTTTTGCTCTTTAACCCCTAAAATTCTTTTTATTTTTTAACTTAAATTAATTTTCACTGGTACACTAAAATATGGGGTGCCATGTGATGTGTTTAAACATGTATTCCTGAAAGTTATTTTATTGAATTCACAGTGTTCTAAAAATCAATTAAATAACTTCAGGTCACAGTGGCATGTACCTGTAGTCCCAGCTACTTGAGGCAAGAGGATTGCTTGATCCCACCCTTGGCAATTCAGGGAGAGCTGGTCTCAAAAACAAAAGAACAAGAATAGCAAAAAAAATTTATAGAAACCTCTTACACGTTTAAAGAAGAAGCAAAAATTTTATTGTTTTAATTTTTAAGTGACTGAATCATCTCTACATCTCATGTCTTCATAAGACAATAGGGTAAAGGCTCACATTATGAGTCTAGCAGAAGAATCTTTCAAAAGTAATAAGTCACAGGAGAAAGATGTGAGTTTTGCAAAGTTGGTTAACAATTTGCTGCATTAAACTCTTAGTGTGGAAAATTTCAAATATATATGAAGTACATGAATTAGTACAATGAAGCCCTCATGTCCCCATCACCCAATTTTAACAGTTTTCTACATTCTGCCATTCTTGTTTCAGCTCCAGAACTTGTGTCTCTCTACCCACTCCCCACCCACCCCCCATCTGAGTTAAATTGCATCATTAGATGGGTGCATGACTCTGGTTGCCTAGATATGAGCCAGATGAAAGTATCTGAGAATTTGAGCCAGTTCTCTATGTTCTATTTGTCCCTGGTCACTTTCACAAACATAACTATTTAACCTAGTCAAGGTGATCCATCTTCTTTGTAGCTGTTGCTTAAATTTTATGATTTAAAAGACCATCCTGGTTTAACCTGAGTTTGCAATGGCAAAGTTGTAGACGAGTCCTAAAAGTCTACTCACTGGCAGAATGAAAATGTAGCTCTTCATTTTGATTGCTTAAAACAGGTCTTATCTGAATCCTGGCTGGGTTGTTGGATTGACTTCCGCTACATTAAAAATGGTTTCAACAACACTTATTGCACTTTAGAGAACCATCTCTGCAGCTGGAGAACAGATGGCTCCAGAGAATCATTTTGGTTTGGCCTCATGGAATCTTTCTGGAATCCTGCCAGTGAATTACTTCGTTGTCTTGAACATGTAATTTTCTGCCTTAAATTTTTCCATCTGTAAAATGGAGATAAGGATTATTAGCTGGCAGCCCATGTCTTCAGCTTTGCTGAATGGTTGGAAAAATGCTGAAAATGAAACAGAAACAGAACTTTAAAGTGGTTTCCAGAGAATAAAAGGAATAAGGTAGAGACAATTTTACATGCTCCCTCTCCATGATCCTCCTTAGAAGGCAGTACAGGGTAGTTTTATATATATAAAACTTGGGAAATTGAACCACTACTGAACTCTCTTCCCTGAGGCATAGTGAGCACTGAGCAGTTATGAAAGTTAGAAGAGCTGCCAACTCTCTCATCCCCAGTCCATCATCAGGTTCACTTGTACTTCTATTCTTCTAATAAAAAGATCTTGCAAAACAAGTTCATTCTTGTACAGTAAATCTGCATTCACAACCTCTTAATGGTGATTGTAAACAATGAAGAGTGTAGAGAAACAATTCACTTCCCATGAAATAAATACAGGGTCAGAACACTTTCTCCATCGAATTCAGATTGTTTTCTTTTTTTTTTTTTTTTTTTTTTTCTTTTTTTGGTACTGTTGATGGAACCCAGGGATGCTCTATCATGAGGCACATCCCCGCCCCTTTTATTTTTTATTTTGAGACATGGTCTCACTAATTTGCTTAGGGCCAACCTAAGCTGGTTGCTGAGGCCAACCTCAAAATTTTGATTCTCCTGACTTGGCCTCCCCAGTTGCTGGGATTACAGGTGTGTACCACCATATCTGGCTAAGTGTTTGTTTTTAAAAGTACTTTCAACAGTACCTGGGGGCTGGGGTTGTGGCTCAGTGGTAATGCGTTTGCCTAGCATGTGTGAGGCACAGGGTTTGATTCTCAGCCTACATAAAGATAAATAAAGTAAAATAAAGGCACTGTGTCCATCTACAACTAAAAAAATATTTTTAAAAAACAGTATCTGGCATAGAATAGATTAGCTACTACAAAACAAAATAATGTGGTTCTGAAATAATGTTGCCCATAGCATTATACTAAGTAAGGAAAATATGAATATTTTCACCAGGGTTCTCAATCTTGGCAGTACTGATACTTTGTTGAGATGGGAGGGAACATCCTGTGCATTATAGGATATTTAGCACCATCTCTGTCTCAAAAACTACATTCCAATAGCACACACACCCTGTTGTGCCCCCCAGACATTGCCAAATGTGCCCTAAAAGGCAAAATCACCCCAGTTGAGAACCACTGATGCAAACAGTCATCACATATGCAAACAATGACTCTTCCCTTGGATATTGTTGTCACCTTTTCTCTTGGTCGTCTTCTCTCTCAGTGTCTGCTCTCTCAATCTCTCCTCCATTTCTTCTTGGTCTCTTCCACCCATCCTTTGAACTATGGTCTTCATATAAATTCTTTGGGCCTCTCCACTTCTCACTCTGCAGATTCTCCCTGGATGACCTCATCCAGTGGGCCCTGACCCTCCAGATACCATAATCATTCTCAGGAATTCCAAGTCTAGATCTGGGTGTTTTATTTTTGTTGTGATTTTTTTTTTCGTACTATTGGGGGATCAAACCCAGGATGTCACACATGCTAGGCAAATGTTCTGCCATTGAGCCACACTCCTAGCCCCCAAGTCTCGATCTGTCAATTGGTCTCCTATGCCCTAACCATCCACATCTTCAGCTGCCTATCAAATCCATCCTCTCTTAACCCCACCTCCCTCCTACTCTGCTGCTTCTTCTGGGTGCCTTATCTTGGTGTATGGAAACCACACCAAGGATCTGGGTGTCATCCTTCACTTTCTCCCTGAATTCCATATCCAGGCAACTCAATCACCTATGCGTCACTCACATCCATCCACTTCTCCATCCTCTTCTTTTGCTCTGACCACACCTCTTGCAATAGCTCCTCTTTCCTGCTTCCCTTTGCTAGTCTTGCTCTGACACTCCATGCTCCACTCTGAGGACTAATTAGCTTCCTATACCATAAGTTGGACCTTGTCTTTTCCTGTTTAAAATCCTTTGGTTGTAGGCTGGGGTTGTAGCTCAGTGGTAGAGTACTTGCCTAGCATGTGTGAAGCATTGTGTTCAATCCTCAGCACTGCATAAAAATAGATAAAATAAAAGGTATTGTGTCCATCAACAACTAAAAAAGATACTAAGGGCTAGGGTTGTGGCTTAGGAGTAGAGCACTTGCCTAGCATGTGTGAGGCACTGGGTTTGATCCTCAGCACTACATACAAATAAATAAAAGTCCATTGATATCTAAAAAATATTTTAAAAATATATATTAAAAAATAAACTAAAATCCTTTGGTTGTAACTTAGGGATAGAGTGCTTGTCGAGCATGCACAAGGCCCTGGATCCAATTTCCAGAATAACCCTAATCATATTAATAAATAATTTTCAAATTTCAAAGGTTAAGCATTCCATCCCCAACAACTGGTGAAAGTCCAAATGAAGATTTGTAATTCTCTATTTAAAAGCCTTCACTTTGAATAACACAGATTTTGAGTTTCACATGAAATGAATCAAAATTTAAAACATTTATTTCAAGTTTAATTTATTAATAAAACATCAAACAGCTACAGAAGCATGGAAATACAAAACTTCAGACATTTACCAATAGACATCACTTGATTGATCTGTTATCCTATTTTTTTTTTCTGTTATCCTATTTAACATAAACTTCCAGGGATCACAATGTATTAAAAGCACATCAAGTCAACTTGCCTCACACTCTTGGGAAGCCCTGGCAGGATCAAGAAGATAATAAATGGGACTAAGCCTCATTCTAAAGATCAAAATCAACACCCTTATTAAATCCATAATTGTGTGCACTGCTATGTCATGTTAAATGATTCACAGAGAGAATTAGCTAAACTTTGCCTCTCCCCTCTGACAGTTTACAATCCAAGGCAGACAGGCTGACGCTCATGCCTTTTAATAGCCAAATTGGACAGACACATTGAAATACAAACATTAAGTCAACTGATAAAGAAACAAGGCAAACAGTAGGGATGGATGTATTCAGATAGTTATAATAAGGAGAGTTGCCTTAAAAATTCCAGTTTCAGGTTGTACAAGTTAAAAAGATCAGTACTCAATCACCACATTCGTTTACAGTCATACAAGAATAGACATGTGTCTCATAATTGTTCCGCAAAATGTCAAGCTTTTATCCAGCCTCATTCTGAAACCCTTACACCCTCTCAGGTCACAATACTTGTAGCAATATTGTATACCATGATTATAGACCATGAATTTGAATGATGTTTCTGAATACCATATTCACGTTTGACTATGTCTTTCCTAAAATAAAATATCTTTTTCTTATGAGCACTGTTGGCAAGATTTCCAACATATATCGCTTCCAGCCTTGCATTGAGGATGTTTTTGTTTTAACTGCCTCAATTCTGAGTTAGCTCTCTGAATGGTCTCTTTTATTTGAATAGCTAATTATTCCACCATTTGACACTTGAAAAAATACTGAAGTAGAATAAGTTCTAGGTTAAGCCTATTTTAAATTTATTTTTGGTGCTGGGAATGAACCCAGGCTAGGTTGCTTAAAACAGTGCAGAAGAATAGACTTAAGAATGTTAAAATTATTTATGGTACAGCACATTGTTCAGATAGCCACAACTGGAGATATGTATACACTATCAATATAAGGAAACAGTTCTATTTGATTTTAAATTATGAATTGCATGTTCAATTATGAATATGAATTTTTGTACCTTTATTTGTTTATGTGGTGCAGAGGATTGAACCCAGTGCCTTATGCATGTGAGGCAAGCGCTCTACCACTGAGCTACCCCAGCCCATGATTATGAATTTTTACAGTCTTTCCTTCTCTGTCAGTTAGAATTGTTTGGCTGTAAGTGACCCATCCAAATTATGGGTCACCAAATTATGCTTGCACCAAAAACAGAGGAAGAACTGACTAAACAGGCCAATTCAGCAAGACTCGTTGAAGCCAAGCTTAAAATAGCGCTTTCACACTGAGACCAGGACTCGGTTTATTTCTCAAATTCACAGTTTCCAAGTTCGCCATGTCGGTTCCGGTTTCAAGTAGATTTTTCTCAAGCAAAGGTCTAGATGGGAGCCACCAACTCCGAGCCCAGGTCCTTTCCCATTCTGGTTCAATGGGAAATAGTGTACCAAAAACTCCCGTGACTGAATCTGGTTGCTCCTGATTGGCCTAAGAAAGGTCATGTGCCTATGAAGGGACCAATCACTGTGGCTGAGAAATAGGAGCTGTTTCATTGGCTGAAAATAGTGCTAGTCTCACCCAACCAAAAGGCTGGGAAATTTGGGGTTTTCCCACCATACCCAATGTTAAACTGCACGGTCTGTGAGTTTTCTTTTCAGCTACATGCTTTGGAAGTGCAAACCAAAGAAAGTTCTTGGAATTTTCTCTTGACACTTTTATTTCTGGGTGTAAACTTAAAAAGCTTAAAACCGAAACTCCAAAACTTAGGTTCATAAAAATTCATGTCTCAAGTCATTCTTAAAAATATCTTTGAATTGACCTTAAATGCCTGACTGAGTCACACAGAGTTGCTAGAATAGGAAAGAGGGCGTCGAAAAAGCGGGTGAATGATATAATCCAACTCTCGCTTTTTGTTTTTCTGTAAATTGTGACTCATCATTGAGTTTTTTCGTTCCTAGTACTTAATGGGAGGGGCGGGGAGGAATAGCCAGATCTGTTATCTGTCTTAATCCCTGAATTTCTAAAATTCTGAACCAGCCTCTAAAGCGGTACTCTGCACGTGTTATTTTATGTCTAGGGATAAAAATATCGTGGAGAAGCTGGGCATGGTGGCACATGCCTGTAATCCCTCTGCTGTGGAGACTGAGACAGGAGGATTGCAAGCTCGAGGCCAGCCTGGTCAACTCGGCAAGACCCTGCCTCAAAATAAAAATAAAAAGGGCTGGGGATGTAGTTTAGTGGTAGAGCGTGCCTGGGTTTAATTCGTATTCCAGTGTGTGTGTGTGTGTGTGTGTGTGTGTGTACTGGAGAACTGTCCTGATAGAAGTATTTTTCAGTTGTTTGATAGCGCTATTCACATCTACTCTTACCTAAAGAGAGGCTAGCAGAAATTAGGGTGCCCTTCCAAAAATATCCAACCTGATGGTATCCACTATGGAATCACACTCCAGGGAAGTGAGATTTATCTTGAACAGAATCATCTTGCTTGAAGAGATGGCTGCAAAGATAGTAA
Organism: Glaucomys volans; assembly: GCA_020662805.1. Classification (NCBI taxonomy): domain Eukaryota; kingdom Metazoa; phylum Chordata; class Mammalia; order Rodentia; family Sciuridae; genus Glaucomys; species Glaucomys volans. Next base: position 16,312 of record JAJEJO010003474.1, on the reverse strand, counting down.
TTAAGACTAAAGTTTTATTTTTTCTTTTAATGCTTTATTTTTGTGATTATGAAATTAAAATGTTAATTGTGAAAAATATTGAAAAGCATACAAAAGAAAATTAAAAATCACTCACAAGTCCACCACTTAAAGATAACTTCTGTTACCATGTTGATGTACATCATTTGACAACTACAATAGTAATGGTTAACTTTTACTGAGGGGCTCACACTTGTAGTTCCAGACACTCAGGAGGCTGATGCAGTAACATCATGTGAGGGCTGGGGTTGTGGCTCAGTGGTATAGTGCTTCCCTAGCATGTGTGAGGCACTGGGTTTGATTCTCAGCACCATAAATAAATAAATAAATAAATATCCATCAACAACTAAAAAATATATTTTAAAAAATATCGTTTGAGACTGCCCCGGGTGACAGAGTGAGACTTGTCTAAAGAAAAAGTATACATATTTATATATATATAAATATATGTTGTGTGTGTGCATATATATATATATATACACTCATATATGTATATATATAGAACTCATATATAAAAACTCATATATATGTATGAGTTCTTTAGATAAGCCCTAAGAGAATCATTAGAACTTGGATGTTTTCATTTTATTCTTCTAACCATTCCATAAGGTGCAAGGTGCATACTGTTATTATTTCCATATTCTAGAGCAGGGAAGTTGACTTTTTTGGTTTTGATTTGTTTTGGTTTTGTTTTTTTTTGTTTGTTTGTTTTTTTGTTTTGTTTTGTTTTGTTTTTTGTACTGGGGAATTGAACCCAGGGGCACTCAACCACTGAGCCACATCCCCAGCCCTATTTTTTATTTTATTTAAGAGACAGGGTCTCACTGAGTTGCTTAGGGCCTCGCTAAGTTGCTGAGGCTGGCTCTGAACTCACGATCCTCCTGCCTCAGCCTCCCAAGTGCTGGGATTACAGGCATGCGCCACCGTGACCAGCCCAACTTTTTCTTTTTATGCTGGGGCTTGAACCCAGGAGTGCTCGACCACTGAGCTACATCCCTAGTTGTTTTTATTTTTTACTTTGAGATAGGGTCTTGCGACTTTGCTTAGGCTGTCTTTGAATTTACAATCCTCCTGTTTCAGCCTCCCAAGTCACTGGGATCACAGGTATACACCCTTTTTGAATTTTATTTTGAGACTGGGGCTCCCTAAATTGCCCAGGCTCCTTCAAACTTGAAATCCTCTTGCCTCAGCCTTCAGAGTAGCTAGGATTACAAGCTTGTACCCAGCAAACATGATTCTTTGTGCCATGATTATCACTTACTCATCAGTTTATTTAAATCTTGGCTAATATCGCATCCAATTAATATCATCTTTCCTGATTTGGTTTGCATCTCCTTTATTTTTAGGAGAGCTAGCTGATTTTTAAAAATATTTTTAGTTGTAAATGGACACGATACCTTGATTTTATTTATTTTTATGTGGTAGTGAGAATCGAAACCAGTGCCTCACACATGCTAGTCAAGTGCTCTACCACTGAGCCACAACCCCAGCTCACCAGCTGTGTGTTTGATGTCCAAAACTTATTCTTCCTGTAAATGAAACTTTGTATCATTTGACCCTCCCTATTTTTCCACCCCAGCCCTTGTCAATCAACTTTCTGCTCTCTGTTTCTATGAGTTCAATTTCTTTAGATTCTGAATATAATGAAATTATGCATTATTTGTCTTGAGGTGAACATTTTTTCACCAAACTAAATGTGTTATATATGCGAGGAACAAATAGTGTTGCAATAAATAAACATGCTTTCAACAGTGACCGACTTGGAACTGATTATTGAATATGAAAATGAAGCTCCTATGACTGTCAAAACTTAACAAGTGACTGTGTATGGTGGCTCATGCCTGTAAATCTAGCAACTTGGGAGGCTGAGGCAGGAGGATAACAGTTCGAAGCCAGCCTCAGCAATTTAGCAAAGCTCTAAGCAACTTAGCATGATGCTGTCTTGAAATAAAAAATAAAAAGGGCTTAGGGATATAGCTCAGTGGTTAAGTGCCCCTGAGTTCAATCCCTGACACCCAAAACAGCAACAATAACTTAACAAGTACATTTTCAAATGTATTTTTATTTATTTATATTTTGAACAGTGTCTCAATGAATTTCCCAGGCTGAGATTACAGGTGTGCTCCACCACATCCAATTCAAATATGTTCTTAAATATATTGCATGCAGATCTCTGGAGAATTTTTTTTTACTGTCTGATGAATATATTAGTCTATAGCTCTTGATATACAGAATTCCTCTACCCTGCTAAAGGAATTTACTTCTGTCAAAAAAAAAAATTCCTTCATGAAGCAACTCAGGCCTAGACTATGCTGTATTCTAAGAGCAATAGGAAATTTTTAGATAATTCCCAATTCCACTCCTAGGTATATATCCCCAAAATAAAAAATAGGTACTCAAGTCCTTGTTTGTAAAAGTTCTTTGTAGCACTAAAAATAACAACCAAAAAGATAGATGTAACACAAATGTCCATGAGTTGATGAATGGAAAAGTTGTTGTAGATACATTATGGAATACTATGCAGCCATAAAAGGAATGAGGTATAGATACGCGTTACAATATGAATAGGAAACATGCTAAGTCAAAGAAGCCAGACACAAAAGGTCACACATAATGATATAGTGTATAAGTCCATTTGTATGAAACGTCCACAATAGGTAAACCCATGGAGATAGAAAGCGAATTGGTTTCTAGGTGCTCTAGAGAGGGAGATTTAATGGTTCTAGAGTTTCCTTTTTGGGTGATAGAACTGTTTTGGAATAAGGTATATACATGGTAGTTGTGCAACATGATGAATATAGTTGTTAAAAAATATTTTTCTAGTTGTCAGTGGACCTTTATTTTATTTATATGCGATGCTGAGAATTGAACCCAGTGCCTCACACATGCTAGGCATGCGCTCCACCACTGAGTCACAACCCCAGTCCCATGATGAATATATTATATGTCACTGAATTGATCACTTTAAAATGGTTAATTTCATATTATGTGAATTTCATCTCAATTTTTTAAAAATTACAAAATAAAGAATTAGTCTTTCATTTTTGTCTTAGGAAAGGTTTACAAGCTCTTCAACATACTGTGGTCATAATATTCTAAACATGCTTATGTTTTCAATGCTCATTTAATCACTAATGTTTATACGTGGAAAATTACTGACATAAGGTTTTCCAACTGAAATTTTCTCCTCAGTGCTTTATGTGAAAAAAGTAAAGTCCTATAATTGATGTTCCCGGGATAATTTGTACTTGGAAGAGAAGAATCAAATTCAGACAACCACCATCTTTTTCCTATCACTCTAGGGTGACCATAGAGGAATTAAGAGATTAGCTGAACATTTACTTTCATCTTCAGTGGGAAAAGCATGACATGCTCAATTATCTTCCCAACGGATGGTTGGCACCTGTTTGCCAAATAGATTTTTTTTTTTTTTGGAACTAGGGATTGAACTCAGGGGCACTCAGCCACTGAGCCACATTCCCAGCCCTATTTTGTATTTTATTTAGAGACAGGGTCTCACTGAGTTGCTTAGCACCTTGCTGGTGCTGAGGCTGGCTTTGAACTTGCGATCCTCCTGCCTCAGCCTCCTGAGCTGCTGGGATTACAGGGGTGCATCACCATGCCCAGCTTGCCAAATAGACTTTATCTTCATTTTTATACTGACATCTTTTATTTTTGCATGAAGAAGGAATAGTTATCATTTGTGGAGACATATTAACCATCAACTACATAATTTTGAAGGTGTCTGATATCTATTGGGGGAAAATCCCCAAATGGTTCTTAAGTTAATCTCCATCTCTTCCTTGTCCTCCCTATTCACTGCTGAACCCCAAATCTGGTCTATGCACTCCCCACCCTGAGTGATACTGAGCAAAGGGTGTTCACAAAATATTTCAGAATGAATTAATAAACACATGCAGATGTGCCAAATGAGTGGCAAGGCTGATATTCCATTAATTCCAAGGAGGAAGAAATCATCCTCGCTGGGTGGTCAGGGCTGGTTTCAACCTGATCTTCCTGGCTCCCCAGATTCTGAGATAGCCTGACCTGTTCAGTGTTCCCAGCCTTGTCTTTATGGTCACCCTCATGGCGTTTCTTGCAGACACTTGACACCTTGTCATGCTTTCATGAAAGAGGAACTCACCGCCCTATCCTTCGAATTGGGACTCTTGCCTGACTTGCACACCTGCAGGTCTCCCTGTCCCTAAGTTTAAGATTGGGCAATAATTTCACATTCTTCTGGATCACCAACTCCTTTGAGTACCTCTAGGAGTACCCCCTTTCCTTCCATTTCAGTCTTTCAAAATACTCAAACAGGGCTGTGGCTATAGCTCAGTGTCAGAGCACTTGCCTAGCATGCGTGAAGCTCTGGGTTCAAACCCTAGCACTGCAAAAACGAACACTCGTAAAAGTAATGAATGCTCTTCATAGAAACTTGGAAAATGCTGCTGGGCATGATGGTGCACACCTGTAAACACTGCTTGGGGGACCTAGGCAGGAAGATGGCAAGTTCAAGGCCAGTCTGGACAAATTATAGGGACCTTGTTTCAAAATGAAAAATAAAAAGGGCTGGGGATATAGCTCAGTGGTAAAGTGCCCCAGTACTATCCACCCCCCTCCCACAAAAAAGATTTTTGGAAAATACTGTGAACGGAACTGTGCCCCTCCCATCCATAGGTTGAAGCTCTAACTATATTTGCAGATAGTGTTTTAATAAGTAATTAAGGCTAAATGAGGTCATAGGGGGACAGCTCTGATCTAACAGGATAGATGAGGATTGATGTCCCTAGAAGAAGAGAAGAAGAAAGCAACCTCTCACTCTCTACTATGTAAGAACAGGGTGAGAAGACAGCCCTCTGTAAAATAGAAAGAGCGTCCTCACAAGAAACTGAACTGACCAGCACTTGGCCTTGACCTTCCTAGCCTCTAAAACTGGAAGAAAGTGCATTTCTTTTGTTCAAACCACCCAAGCTGTGTGTCATTTCAAACTGACTGCAACACGTAAGAAGAAAATGGATATTATTCCAGAATCTTTGAAGAGATAAGACAATTGCTGTTGATTTTTTTTTCTCACTTTACTATCTTTCTACTCTTGGCCCTCTCATGCTTCCCCACCTTTTCCCAAATTACAGATCTTTTACTTAAAATATTTTTCCTGATCAAATTCACCTAGTCCCCCACTCCAGGATTGAACCCAGGGGCACTTAACCACTGAGACACATACCCAGCCCCTTTTTTATTTTTTATTTTCAGATAGGGCCTCACTAAGTTCCTGAGGCTGGCTTTGAACTTGGGATCCTCCTGCCTCAGGACTCCCAAGCCACTGGGATTACAGGCATGCACCACGATCCATGCTATACCACATTTTCTTTCATTCATCTGTTGATGGACACCTAGGCTGGTTCCACAGTTTAGCTGTTGTGAACTGTGTTGCTATAAACATGAGTATGCATGATTCACTGTAGTATGATGATTTTAATTCTTCAGGATAAATACTGAGGAGTAGTATAGCTGGATCATATGGTGGTTCCTTGCCTAATATTTTGAGGAAACTCCATGCTGATTTCCATAGTGGTTGTGCCAATTTACCATCCCACCAACAATGTAAAAGTGTTCCTTTTTCTCCACCTCATCTCCAGCATTTATTATTGTTTATATTCTTTTTAAAAATATTTTTTAGCCGGGTGCGGTGGCGCATGCCTGTAATCCCAGCGCTTGGGAGGCTGAGGCAGGAGGATCGCGAGTTCAAAGCCAGCCTCAGCAATTTAGTGAGGCCCTAAGTAACTCAGTGAGCCCCTGTCTCTAAAAAAATACAAAATAGGGCTGAGGATGTGGCTCAGTGGCTGAGGGCCCCTGGGTTTAATCCCCAGTACCAAAAAATATATATATATATATGCATTGTTGGGCTGGGGCTCAGTGGTAGAGCACTTGCCTGCACATGCTGGACATTGGGTTTGATTCTCAGCACCACTAAAAATAAATAAAGATAATGTGTCCATCTATAATTAATATATATATATACACAATTTATATACATATGTATACAAATTGTATGTGTGTGTGTGTGTGTGTGTATATATATATATATACACATATATATATATGTGTGTGAGCAAGGCTCAGGGAATAAGGAGTCTAGGTTCCTCATCATGTAGACCTCAGATTGTTTCTTAAAAAATCACCAGAAAGAGGCTTTAGTTAGAATGTGCAGATGTCCATATTTTCCCTCCGTGGTAAAATTCACATTGCATAAAGTTCACTGTTTTAACCATATGGAGTGTGCAATTTGGTGGCATTTAGAACCTTAATGGTGTTGTGTAACCATTACCTCTACCTAGTTTCAGAACATTTTCATCTGGATCTGGAATACTGTATCCAGAATAGGTAAATCCATAGAGACGGGAAGCAGGTTGTTGGTTGCCAGGGCCTGGAGTGAGGTGGGAATGAAGAAGTTTATTTACTTGGTATGAGGTTTCCTTCAGGGGTCAAGATGATGTTTTGGAATAAGATGGAGGTCATGGTTGCCCCACATTGCACTAAAGGTCACTGAATGGTTCTTGTTTTTTTGGTACTGGGGTGCTTTACCACTGAGTTTTATTCCCAGTCCTTTTTGGTTTTTTTAGATAGCATCTCACTACATTGCTGAGGCTGGCCTTCAACTCATGATCCTCCTGCCTCAGCCTCCTGAGTAGCTAGGATTACAGGTGTGTGCCACCACATTTGGCTAAATTGTTCATTTTTATGTGGTTTATATGGTCTGGGGATATAGCTCCCTGACAACCTGTGCTTAGCATCTGCAAGGCCCTGGGTTTGATGCAGCACCATTAAAAATAAAATGGGTAATTTCATGTTATGAAAATTTCACTCAATTCAAGAAGAAATGAAGAAAGAGAAAATAGCTTTGTGGCTTTGTCTATTCACTAGCACTTCAAAAGTGGACAGAAGCCAGGCGTGGTGGCGCACACCTGTAATCCAAGCGACTTGGGAGGCTGAGTCAGGAGGATCGAAGTTCAAAGCCAGCCTCAGCAACTTAGTGAGGCCCTAAGCAACTCAGTGAGACCCTGTCTCTAAATAAAATACAAAATAGGGCTGGGGATGTGGCTCAGTGGCCGAGTGTCTCTGAGTTCAATCCCTGGTTCCAAAAAAAAAAAAATGTGGACAGAAATGATTTAGGTCAGTTAAAGAGATAGCTTGATACGAGACCCAGCCAGATGTCTCTGTTGAATCTACTGCACAGAACCCTGAGATTTTTATTTATTTATTTATTTATTTATTTATTTATTTATTATTTTATTTATCCTGGGATTTTAATAGTGACACCAATTAGGCTATTCTTCAGCTTTGTGTGATGGTACCTTACTTCTCAAATTTGGTCGGAGAACCAGCAACCTCAGCATCACCTGGGGACTTGCTATTTGTTCACAATCCCAGCCTGTCCCAGACCATCTAAATCAGAATTGGTATTTTTAACACACTTTCCAGGTTGTTCGTTTGCACTTTAAAGTTTAAAAATCACAGTTATCAGATGGCTGAAGTAGTCCAACCTTATCCCACCCTAGACGGCCCAATAAATATAATTTCAGGTTTTTTACAAAAAACACGTGTTGCAACATGATTACCTGCTTAACAGCTTCCCATCGATCATAATTTGTGATCTCCTTCAGGCACTGGACAATTTATTCACCATCAAAAGATTTGTCCATTATTCTCAAGGAACTCAGCTTTCAGATAGAGAGTCTTGACAATCCAAATCACGCTCCAGAGGCCAGAGAAAGTTAATGTCGCTTCCAAATCAGCAAGAGACTGTTTTCTTATGTGAGATATAGCTTCCGTGCATTCAGGAAAGTACATGCTGTGCAGGATGTAGTGATCCACCTCTATGATCTCGGCTGTCATCTCCGGAGGCTCATGCAGGAGGACTGTTTGAGACCAGGAGTTCCGGGCCAGCCTGAGCCACACAGCCAGCCCCTTCTCTTAAAAAATACCATACTAAAGAAAAAAAGTCAACATTTTAGAGTTCCATCTCTGCATAGGATTCTAAATAAATAAATTTTACTTGGGACACCAAAGCAGAATTACAAACTTGAGGCCAGCCTCGGCAATTTAGTAAGACCCTGTCTCGAAAGAAAAAAGAAAAGGGGTAGAGATGGAGCTCAGATGGTGGAGTCTCCTGGGTTCAATCCCGAGCACCACGATAAACAACTTCAAGAAAACTCTTTCCTTGGTGTCGAGTACTCCAGTCTCTTCTGTGTGTCTCTATAGTACTTCTTCAGTCCCATGAACTTGAAAATTAAAAGGTACAAAGTCAACACAATAATACTTACATTCCAACTGCCTTTATGTAGAATTTGCTTGTTTTAGCTTTCCCTCAATAGGGATCCACTAACTAGTATATTTAACAAGTAATTATTGCAAGCCAACTGCATGCTAGATGCTGTTTTAAGTGTGGATGTGGAGCAGTAAGCAGAGGTAAAGGAAATATCTGAAGGACATGGAATTTATCACTGGGTTGTGGAATGACAATCAGGTTTACTGTTGTGCTTACTCCTTTCCTGTATTTAAAAAAATTCTTTTAGTTGTAGATAGACACAATACCTTTATTTTACTTATTTATTTTTATGTGGTGCTGAGGATCCAACCCAGTACCTCACCCATGCTAGGCAAGCGCTCCACCACTGAGCCACAACTCCAGCCCCATGATATAGTATTCTTAAACGTATTTACTTAATGATTTCCAAACTTTTTTTTTTTTTTCAGTACTGGGGGTTGAATCCAGAAAGGATCCACCACTGAACTACAACCCTAATCCTTCACTAAAAAATTCTAGGGCTGGCTTGTGGCTCAGTGGTAGTGCTTGCTTTACCCATGTGAGGTACTGGGTTCGATCCTCAGCACCACATAAAAATAAAGGTATTGTGTCCATCTACAACTACAAATATTTAAGAAAAAAAATTCTAAAATTTTCTTTTGCTGATTAAAATTTATCAATAAAGCTTTTGCCCTGAGATGCAATTTGGGTTGAAGAATAAATAGCTTCCCTGAATGTCTGTTCCCAGGATTATTCTTCTCCAGGCATGTGGATGGTGGAGAGCCAGGCGGGAAAGATTCCATAAATATGAGTTCATCTTTAATGCGCTCTCTGAACAAATTAATCTCATTTTTTTCCCTCTTGGTTAATGAGTTCCTTTTCTGAAGACTTTCTCCCTTTTAAAAAAATGTTCATTCTTGGGGTTAGAGGTGTAGCTAAGTGCTAGAGCATTTGCCCAGCACGCATGAAGTTCTAGATTTGATCAATAGAGCTGTAAAAAGTGGGGAGGGAGTCCATTCTTTTATTCATTAATTGACACAAATTAATTTCCTGAAACAAAGTTCTCATCCTTTCTGCTCTACACATACAATGAATAAAATATCTCTCAAAGAACTTAAAATTAACAGAGTATTTGAAAAGTTCTCTGGCAACTTAATTGCTTCTGTGGTTTAAGACCATTGGAAGCATGAAAATAAGAGGTGAAAGAATCATTCAGGTGTGTTTTCCTTCTTTTTTTTTTTCTTTCTATTTTATCTATTTATCTATCTATTTATTTATTTATTTTTGGTACTGGGAATTGAACCCAGGGACACTTTACCACTGAGCTACAACCCCAGCCCTTTTTCTTTTTTATTTTGAATCAGGGTCTCTCTAAGTTGCTTAGGGTCTCTCTCAGTTGCTGAGTCTGGCCTTGAACTTGTGATCCTCCTCCCCCAGGTTCCTGAATCACATGAATTACAGATGTGTGCCACATGCCCAGCAAGAATCATCCAGCTTTTAAGATTGAATGAATAAGGCTCAGAAGTTCCAGAACCTTATGAGAAACAGGAACTCCAATGCTTTGCTTTGGAAACATAAAACCACTTTGAATATTCTAATAAATGACAAGAACTTGTTAACCATTCCCTCAGAATCAGGTTAGGCATTAGATCAAGTGCATATTATATCCTGAGTTCTATAAAAACAAGGGTGTTTTTAAAGACTATGTATAAAGGGCTATGGATATGTTTCCAATTTGTTCTGATTTATCACTAAGACTTTGCGAAGTTAAATTCTGACTTTGATTTCTAATATTATGAAGTTTTATTCACAGCTGACCCCAATTAGAAGTGAGGAATATATTTGGGGGAAAGAATCAAAAAGGAATTAGGACAGTAAAACTAAAGTGATGAAATTTATCCCATAAATCTATTGATGTTAATATTTTTGTGATTACAAACTAGTCTCATCTTTTTCTTTTGGCTCCAACCCTTTGCTTTGCCCAAACCAGCTGAGGTTTAAGAACAGACTGATGGCAGGGAGACTCTGGAGGCTGAGGCAGGAGTATAGCAAGTTAGAGGTCAGCCTCAGCAACTTGGTGAGGCCCTTAGCAACTTAGTGAGACCCTGCCTCAAAATAAAAAATAGGGGGAAAAAAAGTCCCATTCTTTGGGACTTAGACCCCAGCAATGTGCAGGGAGTTGGGATGTAGCTCAGTGGTAGAGCCCTTGCCCAGTGTGGTGGAGGTCCTGCGTTCCATTCCAAGCACAGTTCAAGAAAAAAAAAAAAAAAGATGAAAAGGGACTTATCTTGAGTATGTTGTGCTTTTGACAATTCTCCATCTTTCCCTGCATCCGGGCTTTTTGCCATGTGACTTTGCAGCTCTGCTAGCTGAGGAGACAAAGACTGTTTCCCCAACCCTTGAATCTGCTCTGACTTACACTTTAGCCAGTAGAATGTGGCAGAAGTATTACCGTGTGGTACCACTGGGCTAGGGAGCAAGCTGCCTTCACCACAAGACACTCCCCGGGGCAGCTGGCTGGAGGAACAGAGCCACCCCAGTTGTCCCTAGCCACATGCAATCTAGATCATCCAGTCAGCCAGCCTCCAGATCTGTGATCCAGCCTCCACCCCCGACAGACAAGAGCAGCAAGGCTCCCTCGCCAGCCACCCCAGATGTGGGAGCAAGCAAGCTCTTTGTTATACCCCTGAAGTTTGTCACGGTTGTTACACAGCTTTATTGTGGGAGCAGAGAACTGATATTGTTGCCACTATTTGGCACTAGACATTCACCAGACTTCATGGGTCCAGACATTTTCAAAATGAAATGTCTGAAATTTTTACAAACCAAGGAATTAACATCCCATAAATAAAAGCAACCATGAAATAATGTTTTTACTTCCACTGAACGTTGCCAGTTACTCTAATATTGAGTATAAGTCAGGGTGTCCATGAAGAGAAGAGACAGATGAGTGTAAAATGCACTTGTGGAAATGGTGAATTCTCTTTCACAGATGATCACTGAAGAGATTCCCGAAGTGGGTTCAATCAAGCAAGTGACAAGATTTGACAGTGGAAATGTAAACTCAACTCCAGCTAATTGATTTGTGCATTGATCCTTCCAACTGCAGATGGTGATGTCCACCATCTTAGATGAAATAGGAAGTCCAGAGACAATGAGGAGAGTCCCCCTCCCCAGGAGTGGGGTCCATTGAGTTTGAGAAGCTGGAATGTTATCTTGGATCTGGAAATACTTTGTAATACTTGCCAGGCTAGCGATCAAGTTTCCTTAGCAGTTGAGTTAATTATCCAGAACTTTCTGTATTGATTGAGCCACGAGACTCTGCATGACTCCCTCAAAATCAGGGCTCATTTTATGCAATAGGAGTTATTTTCTTCCCTCTCAGCTGGGTTCTTTGGGATTATCAAAAGGCAGTGTTATGTATGCACGCAGGAGAACTGGCTTACTTACATTCCCCTTGTTTGGAGGAATTAGAGCCCTCGCCCATTTTCTCTAACATGATGTCTTAAAATTGCACAACCACCGTGGGTAGAGACTGTCACTCTCAGAAGTTTTAGATCTGATTAGCAGCAGCTAAGGCATGCTCTTCTGTGACGCTGCTGGCTTTGCCATCTGTAGTGGGAGCTGCATGTGTCACGTGAGCATTCAACTTCTGGTGAGCAAAAGGGAAAAAGGGCTCTACTTGCCACCGTCCTCACCGGGATATATAGTATTCAGAGATACATAAGATCATGACTATAAGCATCCATTACTAAGAATACCTTTTTTTTTAAAAATTTTTTTTTAGATGTTGATAGACCTTTATTTTATTCATTTATTTTTATGTGGCGCTGAGAATCGAACCCAGTGCCTCACACATGCTAGGCAAGAGCTGTACCACTGAGCCACAACCCCAGCCCCTCAGAATGTCTTTAAATGCTTGATAATTTTTATTTATTTTATAATCATGACATTTCTGAATGTGATGCATGATTAAATAGCGAGCTATGTTCCTGGTCCTCATTAATATGCAGAGTAGATAAATATAGAGAGATAGAGAGTAAACATTCAACCAATAGGTCAATAGGCACTGATTGTCTAATATGTACCCAGGGGAGGGTAGTCTAGGGGGCATTCAAAAGCTCCGTCCCAAGTTTGCTGAAATTCAGCCATTTAAATATTACATTTCGATAGCCGGGCGTGGTGGCGCACGCCTGTAATCCCAGCACATGGGAGGCTGAGGCAGGCGGATTGCTAGTTTAAAGCCAGCCTCAGCAACTGAGCGAGGCCCTAAGCAACTCAGTGAGACCCTGTCTCAAAATAAAATACAAAATAGGGCTGGGGATGTGGCTCAGTGGCCGAGTGCCCCTAGGTTCAATCCCCAGTACCAATAAATAAATAAATAAAAATAAAATAAAAAAATAAATATTACATTTTGTTAAGCACTACTTTCTTCTGCGGCCCTTTGAGAAGATGAAATATTTCTGAAATTTGTAGAAGTAGGTTTATAACATCAAAATACACAAATTTCCACCAACTAATCAGTGCATAAACAGAATGTGGTCTATTCTCACAATGGAATATTATTCAGCCACTAAAAGGAATGATGTACTGGGTGTGGTGGGGTACTCCTGTAATCTAAGCTACTTGGCTGAAGCAGGAGAAGAGCAAATTTGAGGCTAACCTTTTCAAGATGCTGTCTCAAAATAAAAATAAAAAGAGCTGGGGATGTAGCTCAGTGATAGAGTGCTCCTGGGTTCAATTCCCAGTGCCTGCCCCTCCTACACAAATTTAAAGAATCAGACTCCAAAGGCCACATGTCGTAGGATTCTGTTTATACTAAATATCTCAAATAGGCAATCCAGAGAGACAAAAAGTGGTTCAAGGTGGCTGAGGATTGGAGAGTGGGGAGCATGGGGAGTTATTCCTAATGTGTATGGTGTTCCTTTGGGATGATAAAAATGTTCCAGTACTAAGTAGTTGTGAAGGTTGTACATTATGTGAAGGTATTAAGTGAATTGCACACATCAAGGTGTTAAAATGGTAATATTATGCTACATGTATTTTTTAAAATATTTTTTAAGTTGTCACTGGACCTTTATTTTATTTTTATGCGGTGCTGAGAATCGAACCCAGTGCCTCACATATGCCAGGCAAGCACTCTACCAACTGAGCTACATCCACAGCCCTACATGTATTTTTTCACAATAAAAAGTTTGAATAAAAATACAGTAACGAGTCACAGAATTTTAGCATTGCAGAGAACTTAACATATCATTTAGTCCAAAGCTTTCACTGTTAATGTATCTAACCCACACTCAAGAGAAGACTAAGTGGTTCCCTGAATCATAGAGCTAGTTTCAAGGCCAAGACTAAAACCAAAGGGTTCTGATTCCCAGATGGGTTCTCTGCTATCTTATCAATCAACAATCTATGTAGGCTTAAAAAGAAATAATAATCTATGCAAACCTGTAATCCCAGTGATTTGGAGGCTGAGACATGAGGATTGCAAGTTCAAGGCCAGCCTTAGCAACTTAGCAAGCCCCTAAATGACTTAGCAAGACCCTGTCTGAAAATAAAACATTAAAGAAGGCCTGGGGATATAAGCTCAGTGGTAATGTACCCCTGGGTTAAATCCCCAGTACCCAAAACAAATGATAACAACAAAACTATCTGAATCACATTTTCTCTGAGTTTGTTTCTCTTTGTGGATTGGACTTGTTCTTCCTATGGTAGGTCTTTTTCAGGCAGCAAAGAATATGGCATCTACATCCCTGCTTAGCAATCTCAGAAAAAAGAGAGCGCTTCTTTCTCCAGAGTCCATAGAGCAATCCCAGAGAAATATCTGATTGGCTCTGGTAGGGCCACATGCCCATCCTTATATCCAGAGGGGAATATTCTGGAACTATGCAAATTAAAGACAACACATTTGCAAGGAGATGGTAGGCCATGGTAGGCAGACAAAAGAAACACACACTGAAGTCCACTACCAGTTATAAAGCCTTGTTTCCTTTATTGCCTTGGAGTGCTGCTTTGAAATGTTAGTGAGAGGGAGGCTTGTCTCCCATCTCTGGCAGCAGGTCCTTCTTGACTCGTGGAGACTGAGACTGGCTCATCAAGGCACTTTTGGCTAGTGTCCTATGACACTGTCTTTCCTCTGTGAAGTCAAGTACCTAGTTTGTATATTCACTGCTGTGATTCTGGAACTGAACACAATGTCTAGCACATAGTATTTACTCCAAAATATTGGTTGCATGAATATTGAGGATTTGTAGCACATCTGACTCAAAGACATCTTGGCAATAACTGAGAGTATCCTAGATGCAAAGACTGAAAAACACAAGCAGAAATGAGTTCTTGTCTGTCAGGCACTCACAGTCCATCAGAGGAGCTAATTACTTATACAAGCAATTTTATAAAATTACGCACATGATAAATGAAAAAATGGTAGAAAGATGCTCAATAATTTCTGAGGAAATAGAATAAATTTCATTTTATTTATTCATTTATTTTGGGGGTGCTGGGAATTGAACCCAGGGCCTTGTGCTTACAAGGCAAGCACTCTACCAACTGAGCTATATCCCTAGCCCTGGAAATAGAATAAATTTCTAGAGGTTAAAATGTTTTCAGACTTTTTGGGGGTTATCAGGGATTGAACTCAGGGGCACTTGACTATTGAGACATATCCCAACCTTATTTTGTATTTTATTTAGAGACAGGGTCTCACTGAATTCTTTAGTGCCTCACTAAGTTGCTGAGGCTAGCTTTGAACTTGTGGTCCTCTTGTCTCAGCCTCCTGAGCTGGTAGGATTACAGGTGTGTGCCACCTCACCCAGATGTTTTCAGACTTTTGATAATATTTTACCATGTTCTTAAAATCTGATAGAGCAGTCTCTCCTTATCTGTGGTTTTGCTTTGTGCAGTTTCAGTTACTTATGGTCAACCATGGTTTGAAAATACCAAATGGAAAATTCCAGAAATAAGCAATTCATAAGTTTAATATTGTGCACTGTTTTGGGTAGTCTCTCACCATCCTGCTCCATCCCAATTGAGGCATGAATTATCCCATTGTCCCGGGTATCCACACTGTATAGGCTACCTTCCTGGTAGTAATATAATAGCCCTCTCTGTTGCTAGATCAATGGTCAAGTATCACTGTACTTGTACACTTTGTTTGGCAGTACCTGAGTTTTCAGGCATCTACTGGGGGTCATAATAAAGGGGGACTACTGTATATACAAACAGAGAAGTATAAAACAGGAGTTACCAACTAAAATGATGGCTGGTGAAGCTGAGTCAGTGGGTAACAACATAAATGTGTGAAGCAAGCCCTCTCTTGAGGAACATTACAGAGTAATGAGGACTGTGGTCAGATGGGAACAGAGGCCTTCAATAAAGATTTCTTTACTGCTTATATCCAGTCAATTGTTAACTATATAGGAATGAACCATGTTGCCAAATTTTCTAATTTTTCAAGTGAAGCTGGACATAAAGATTTGGGGCAAGGGGAGCTGAAATTTCCCAATTTTAAGTGTTGGAAACATTATATGAGGCAAATAAAAATGTTGAATAGGTCACATTTGGTTCAGAGATCACCAATTTGCAACTTCTGATCTAGAAATTCACTCCTTTTTCATCCTCAGTACCTAGAACAGAGACTTGAATACAATAAAAACTCAGCACATATTTATTGGTTAAATCAGTGAATGGCCAGGCCTGATGGCCCTTGGCTGAGGCAGGAGGATGGAAAGTTCAAGGGTGGACTCAGCAATTTAGCAAGGCCCTAAGCAATTTAGTGAGACCCTGTCTCAAACTAAAAAAATTAAATGTGCTGGGATGTAGCTCATTGGTTAAGCACCCCTGGGTTCAATCCCCAGTACAAAAAAAAAAAAAAAGAGATAGAGAGAGAGAGAGAGAGAGAGAGAGAGAGAGAGAGAATGATTTGAAAGTCTTACAAGTGAGTTAAAATTGTTTAAGATTTTGTAAAATTACTTTACTCTTTCCATT
>JAJEJO010003473.1:615513-688758 GCA_020662805.1 Glaucomys volans | reverse complement strand
TTCCAAATAGATAAGCCTAGGGCTTGGCAGGGAGGTGCACACCTGTAATCCCCAGCAACTTGGGAGGCTGAGGCAAGAGAATTGCAAGTTCATGTCCAGCCTCAGCAATTTAGCAAGACCTGTCTCCAAATACATGTAAAAAGGACTGACGATATAGCTCAGTGGCAAAGTACTTCTGAGTTCAATTGCCAGTCCAAAAAAAAAAAAAAAAAAAAAAAACAAACCCCATAATATATAAAACTAGAAACATAACCTACGTGGGAAGTTATAATTGGCCAAGACTAATGTTAAATTCATAGTTATGGATAAAATTTGAGGTTTTTTGAACATGGATTGTCTTTATGTTGCATCCATGTCAGTGAATTCTATGTTAAAAAAAATAGTTTCTTCATGGATTAAATTAAAGCCAGTGAAGCCCTTGTGAACAGAAGTAAACTTAGAAAATTAGGAACTGCAGGGCTGCCTGAGAGCTCTACTTTAGGCTGTGTCCAAATGATAAATCTGGAGGTTCTTTTATAGGCAGCTCCAAAAATGCCCTATTAGGTGGTGAACTAGCTCTTCCTCTTTAGATTTAAGGCTTTTTAGTCCTCCCCATGTACTCAGATTGGTACTACTTTGTTTCAAGATCTTTTGATATAATGGAGGAACATTTTACATTAACCCCTAGTGACTCAAGTAAGTTGAGCCTCCAAGTAAATCATAGTACCTCTGGGAATAAGGGTAAATATGATGTTTGCCATCGCTGAAACTCATTATTATCTATTATAGAAGTTAACCAGCAGGATGGCATTCATATCCTAGGCTGAGATTTCTACAGGTTCTTTGGATTTGGAAGACAAGTTCTGAACTAGGATCCCAGAGTACTTTGGAATTTCAGTAGGATGGCCTGAGGCTCATTTTAATGTCTTTCTAGAACTTTGGTGAGGGCTTTCTGGGGAGAGAAGGTTGGGTGAAATCTCTGTGTGGGAACAAGTATTCTAAATTGTGGAGCTGGGTGGAGGTTCTGAGTAGGATTTTGACTTATAGGAAATGCTAAATTAAAATAATTTATAGTCTTTATGTTAATCAAGTTATTAATAGTTTTAAAACCATGTATATTATTGCATTGTTGTACTGTTTAAATCATTTGAACACTCCAGTAAAACTGCTTACAAAGATTAACTAAAACTAGGTTTTTGCTTTCTTTAGGTATTTCAACTTTACAGAAAGGAAGTATGTATAAATAATAATACTTAATACTTTCTTCCTAGCATGCATTTGGCCATGAGTAGTTTGATAAACTTTGATTTATGCATTGGACAACAGCTTTGTTAAAGAATTTAGAGTTGTATCAAATTTATGAAATCCATTTTTAACATTCCAGTTTGAATATTATTGATATCATTCCTAAATGTCAATTATGTGTTCTTATCTAGAGAAACTTCATTACATGTAAAGCTGTGGGCTGAAACTTTGAATTCTGAAAATTTGTAATATAGCTTAAATATTTTGAAGATAATTTTCATAACGTGTAATGCTTTATTAATTCCAACATGGTAATTTTTATGATTCATTTTGTCATATTTATTCATTTTATACTTTTAACATTTTTATTCTAAAGAAAGTTCTCTCCTATAAGTGGACTTGCCAGGACTTTTCCTCTGAGCAGAAGCTTGCTCCTCCTCTTTCAAGCTTCTAACAAGTATCACCCCAGTGACTTTTCCTGTCTTTATTTTGTAGTATTTCTTTGTGGGTGCCTTAAATAATCCAAAACGTATTGCCAACTTCATTAGTACATCCTGTGCCTACCCTGCCAAATTGCTCATTTTCTTCCTAGAACACCTACCTTCTTCCTCCTGCCTTTGCTTGCCAAACCTGTGTATAGCTTTCTGTGTCTGTTCTAAAGGCCTCTTTTGCCACAAAATTGCCCTTTGGTTTCCACTCCTACATCTGATTTTAAATTCATCTCAGCTTTTCTTTTTTTTTTTTTTTTTTTTTTGTTTTTTGTGGGAACAGGTATTGAACTCAGGACCTTGCACATGCTTACGCAAGAGCTCTACCACTGAGCTATACTTTCTTTTAAATTTTAAGTTTTAAGCAATCCTCCTGCCTCAGCCTCTCAAGTAATATGTGCTGGTGCACCCAGCCTTCTACTGTTTTAATGCTCTGTACTGCACAGTTTCCAAAGCTCCCTTTCTGTCTGTCTGTCTAAGGTGTTTGGTGTGCACTTGTCAGTGTGTAAATCCTTTGAGGGTAGGTATTGTGTCCTCCTTTCTGTCTTGACTTTCCAGCACTTATTAGAACATTTTATGGACAGATACTGAGTCAGTGATTGATAATGTGAATTGTTAACAACCTGTTGCTGAAATACCTTTCCAGACTGGCAGTGGTACATTGCCATTGTGCCATCTACAGAAATGAATTTAACTTTAATGAAATTATGATTTACATGATTATTAGATTAGAATGTAGTTATATAGAAACATAGGTGATTAAAATACCAGATCTTAAAAACGGTTTGAAAAAAGTTTAATAATGTAGCCAATACCTTTCTTACATACTAGTAGTGTGCAGATGCAGGTATGGAGAACTTATTCTCAAGGCCAGTGACTGGAAACAACAATAACATTAAATGCTTAGAAATAAATGAGGAAATGCATGATATTTTTAAGTTAAAAAAATGAACTTTAGTAAATAACAGTAAAGAACAGTTTGTAAACAGTTTGTAAAGTGTTTAGTAAATAATAGCATAGAACAGTTTAAGAAATTTAGAAACATTTCTGGATAAGAAGACTGAATATTGATTTTTAAGTATACCTTAATCCTAATTTTTCTTTTTGAATGACAGAATGATCTGTGAGAATAAGTAGTAAGAACAGTAGTGTCAGTTTCAAAAAGAAGAGTAATGAAGTGGCTTGAAGGAGGTTGGAAATTCCTTACCAAAGATTAACTGATTTGGTTGTATGAGATTTGAAATATTGGTGGTCGGTAATAGAGCCCCTCATGGGCCCTTTCATATACACAACAACTGTTTATAAGAAATATCATAAGGGAGAAGCTACTGATTACTTAATATGTATTGCTAAAAAAATTGACTATATAGAAGTGGGGAGGAATAAGGCTGTATCCTCATTTTTGTCTGAATAATCTCCAAAAGAATGTAATAGTAAGTATTAGAAAATAAAACAATCAGAAAAAAATAGATCTAATGGAATCTAAAAAGAGTTTCTAAAACTAAAAGCAATGGAAAAATTGGAGGAAAATATTGGTAATATTTGATTATATGAGCATTTGGAAACCTTATATCACAGGATAAAAAATGAACCAGACAGCAGGATTTCTTAAGCCCAGTAGTTTGAAGCCAACCTGGGCAACATAGCAAGACCCTAAATGAATGAATGCAAGAAAGAATAGGGACAATAAGTAAGAAGACACACAGACCAATGGACAGACTTTAGGGTAAAATATATGCTCATATAGTAGACCAAAGATTATCCTTACTACAAAGAGTTCTTATAAATTTGTAAGAAAAACATTTAACATATCAAGAAAAAGAGGGCAAATTTGAACAAATAAAGCTGCAGAAAAATAAATGTAGAAAACTCGTTGCTTTACATGAAAATAGTACAGATTAAATAATGATGAAACATTTTTACCCAAACTAAAATATATTGAATTTTAATAAGTTAGTAAGAATATGATGGACATACCCATGTTATTACTGACAGATATGTAAATTACTGTGAACATTTGGGAACAGAGCAGAAAGTTTTTGCTATTTGAGTTAGTAATTCTACCCCTAGCGATCTATCCTAAAATAACTGAGATGTAAAACGTATTAGTCTTTTATTTTGTTGTGTAACAAATTACTTCCAAGATTTGAGGTTTCTGTGGGTCAGGAATTCCTGTGCAGTTTAGCTGGGGCCTTTGACTCAGGCTTCCTCACAATTCTGCAGTAAAGGTGTTGACCAGGGCTGCAGACATCTTAAGACTTGTTTAATTTAGTCCACTTCCATCCTCACTCATGTGGCTGTTGGCAGACTTCAGGTCACTGCTAGCTGCTGGCCGAAGGAATCAGTTCCTTCCCATATGGGCCTTTTCATAGAGCTACTTAGAATATGGCAGCTGGCCTGCTCAAGAAGAGATGGAAATCCTGTTCTTGTAATCTAATCTTGGAAGTGACATTCCTCACTTCTGCTATAGTCTGTTTGCTAAGAAGTAAGCATTCAGCCCAGTCCACACTCCAGGGTAAGGAATCTCACAGGGCATAGAAACCAGGAAATTGAATCATTGGGAATATTTTAGATGCTGCCTTCCACACAGGTTAATATACAAAGGTTTTTGCTACAGTTTTGTTGGATTTAATAAATAATAACAAGAAAGCAAACAATTACATACATAGACACAAAGAAACAATGAATTTCTTCTGCATTTAAGGTGATGATTATTTTTATTTTGCAGATGAAAAATCATAAAGACAGAGTAGCTCATTGAGTTCTCAACACCAAAATGCCATTCTAGGGTTATCTGGCTTCAGGGCCCAGCAACCACACTGCCATGTAAGAATGCTTATGAATATTTAATGACATGAGGAAAACTTAAGACTTCTGATAAAGTGACCTGTGTGGATTTTATTTACATGTGAGGAAAAAATAGTCACAAATGTTCTCCTTCAGTGATAGAATAATAGAATGTTAAAAGTTTGTTTGAACTTTTTTTTCATCTTAAACGCTGCATTCTGTACGTATTTCCTTGATAATCATTTTTAAAAGTCAAGATGCAGCCGGACGTGGTGGCGCACGCCTGTAATCCAAGCGACTTGGGAGGCTGAGTCAGGAGGATCGCGAGTTCAAAGCCAGCCTCAGCAACTTAGTGAGGCCCTAAGCAACCCAGTGAGACCCTGTCTCTAATAAAAATACAAAATAGGGCTGGGGATGTGGCTCAGTGGCCGAGTGTCCTTGAGTTCAATCCCTGGTTCCAAAAAAAGAAGTCAAGATGCTTTGTAAGTATTTTAGTTCTTTCCATGCCAAGAAAAGCCACTAGCAAATCCTTTGACACACTTTTTTTTTATGTTATTTTACTTGGTAACAAATCATTCCCTTTACTTCTAGATTACTGATCTCTCATTGCCCAACTATCTGATGGCATCTTCAGTTGGACTGCTTCCTACCCAGCTTCTGAATTCTTACTTGGGTACTACCCTGCGGACAATGGAAGATGTCATTGCAGAACAGAGTGTTAGTGGATATTTTGTTTTTTGTTTACAGGTGAGTTTAAGACCAAGGGTGTCTCTCTTTTTTCTCTCTTATATATTGCCTTGCTGATTTAAACTTAACAGATTTCATTGAATGTAATTTAAGAGAGGCTTTTTCCTTTTTCAGTCTTTCCTGTTCCTTTAATACTGCTTTATATTTTGACAACATTTTTTAATTGGATATGTGGAAAAGTGTAGAACTGAACTAATAATTGTTGGAAGTCCTCTTGAAGAGGAAAATACAGAAATGATAAAAATAGGATTCTTTTTGCAGTGATTATTTTCACAGTTAAACCAATGTGGAGGACTTACATTGAGAAAAATTTTGTAGTATTTTTTGGCATTCAAGGAATCGTCAATTTTTATTTTCCTTTACTAATTTTTCCCCCAGAGTTATATTTTCTTTAGATATCTAGATTTAAAGGTTGGATTGCATTTGATTTATTGCTATTATTTCATTTTATCCCATTGTCCCAGATGTGGAACACCTACAGAAACTTAAATTGAGCAACTAATATGCCACTTATAGTGATTTTAAAAGAATATTCAAGTATTTATTAGGTTTACAGATTTGAAATCTTAAGACTTATCAAGTTAATATGACTTGTTAATCACATAATGTTAAACTTGCTATGCATTAAATCCACAGTATAGTATATGTTGTAATTTAATGTCTATGATCATCCCAAGGTGTTATAAAATTTTGACTTACACTGCAGTCTCATTTTGGTGAAGCTTAGCTAAAAGTTAGTAGGGTAAGTGTATTCATAAGGTTCTTATTTGCTAGAAATGAATCACAGATTTGCATCTTAGCTTATAGCCACCAATCTAAAAGAATCTACAGTGTCAGTAAAATTTTGGAAGCAAACAAAACAGACATTCAGAGAAATCCACAACTATTCTTGTCCTGATGTCCAACTTAGATTCCAGTCTATCTTTTTAATCACTCTTTTCCATGCCCTATATTTTTCTATGTTGCCACCAATCAAAACCACAATCCTGAATAAGTCCAACTTTGGTCTTTGCACCTGTTCTTTTGTGTGCAACATCATACAGCCAAACACATGGATAATGTTTAATTCATGATTGTAAATTTTCACCTGCTTTCTTAACGCTGTTGTGCATCCCGTTTTTCTGTCTTCTCACTCTTCTGCTGTTGTCTTGAAGTAGGTTGACTATTTCTAGCTATCTTCATTCTCCCCATAATTTTGATCCCTTTTCATTCTCAACAGATTAATTCTCCACTTAACAAGGAAATCAGACACTTTCAAATGACAAACACCTCAGTTTCCATTTAAGAAATCTGTTCTGCTTGTGCTCCGGCCCATACTCTTGGCCTGCTTTCCAGTTAATAGTAGAAGAAGTACCTGACTTTCTGTAGGATGCTTATTCTTCTGCCTGTTTCTTTCATTTTCATAGAGAAACATTTAGAAATACATCTATTCTGTGTTTTTACTGATTTTTTCTTCTTTTTGTTAATACCTCACTAGGCTAAGGAAGAAGTGAATGCATGTTAAATAGTCAGTACAGATTGTCAGGCTCAAGATCCAGGAGGGCAGCTAAGGAAATTGCTGTGTATAGATGTAGCCAGTTCATGCTTGCTGGAAGCCTGAGAAAGTTGTTCATTGGTTTTGAATTTAATCTCTGGCTCCACCTTGTCCTCCCTTCCAACTGCTGTTTCTGAAGTCATCATTAACCTTATCTAATTCAGATGCACATTCCATATGTAATCTAACTTGACCTTGTAGCAACCCAAAACTCTGTTGACCATGCCTTCATTATTAAAACTTCCTTTCCTTTACACTATCTTGTCCCATATACCCCACCCTAGCCTCACCTGGCTTACACTTGTCTGCAGGTCCTAAATCCATGTTTCCCAAGATTCTAGTCTAAGCTTTCTAGTCTCATGCTGAAAAACTTTTTTTTTTTTTTTTTTCCTTGACAAACCCAATTACTGTGCTGGCTGCTAGTGTGTTTATTTGTATAAAGAAAACCCCCTTCTCTGCCCCAGGACACATCTTTAGTTTAACCTTCTTTCCATAGCTTCAGATGTTCATTGACCTGGTCTGGATATCTCATAGGTACCTTAAATTCAGCATGTCTGAAATAGAATTTAGCAATCATTCACATACACTCACTTTTCTTAATTAACATTTACTTCATCTCTTTACATATTACTGTCTCCTCAAAAGTCTCAATCTTAAAAGAGTTTTCAGTAAGTATATCTTTGTTTTTTTAAGAGAACTAACATTAGAGAACAATTCCAAGATTTAAAAACCCACTTTAATAATACCTAAGTTACTTAGAATTTTATTGAGTAATGGAAATTCACTCAGTGGTATACTCCCTGAAGGTTCCAGGTTTCTCCTCCCCATCCCATCCCCAGCTCTATCCCATCTGCTTCTATCCCTCCTTCCCACCACTCTCAACACTTGGATTTAGAATTCTTTTTCCATAGAGTTAATGGCATAATTATGATAGATTTGATTGAAACAGGTGTGTGACAGGGTCGCTTTTGGTTATTTGTGAAGAACACCTGTTGCACCTGGTTTACAAATGAACTTCGAAATAAAAATCATTTAGAATATATGGAATGCATAGACATTCTGATGAACTGAATTCCTCAGACAAATGAGAAACTTAAGCCCAAATATTTTAAGGGACTTAAATTATAGTAATTATAGACAATGATAGTTGTGCTGATTTACATAAGAGTACATTAATTTACACTAGTAAAGTTTAACCAGCTGTTGCCTGTTATAGACATAGTTTGTTGTTGTCATTGTTCCTTCAAGGAAGTTTTTTGGTACAAAGAGACAAGTTAGACTTGTATCGAGCACACATCATTATATGTACCAAAGGGATGTGTATTTGTTGTGTGTTTACTTGATCCCATATAATGGCTACTTATAGATTTTGGCTTTCCACTCCTGGGAGACACAATAAAAGGGAGAATTAATGTGTTAGCCATTTGAAGTAAATAACCTCACCTACTATATTTAAGAAACATCCTATGTGAAGCATTTCTAAGCCAAGTATATATTATTTCTCTTTTTTTCTGTATATAATATTGATAATTAATATTTTATTTTTATTCACAGATTATTATAAGTATAGGCCTCATGTTTTATGTAGTTCACCGAGCTCAAGTGGAATTGAATGCAGCTATTGTAGCTTGTGAAATGGAACTGAAAACCTCTCTGGTTAAAGGCAATCAACCAAATACGAGTGGCTCTTCATTCTACAGCAAGAGGACCCTAACATTTTCTGGAGGTGGAATCAATATTGTATGATTCTAAAGAAATGTATGATTGTCAAGAGCCTAGCGTGCTGTCCAAGGTCTAGCAGTCACTTCACTAATGGGCAGAGACAAGTTCTATTTGTATTACGGCACAAACAAAACTGACTAATTTTTAATTGCACAGTTTTTTTAAAGCAGGAATCATTTTCTGGATATGTAAGTATAAATGTAGATGCAATTTTGGCTGCACCTCTTTATCATGCCTGTAATGGCCTATAGGTCTGCACTTTAGTGTTTTTTAATTATTTTATTTCTGGGTACTTATGAACAGAGAAACAACCCAAATATTTTTTCTGCTTAGTGTCTTTATTTATAAAGTATACATCTTCCTTACTTATGAAGCTGAGTTAAAGTATGCAGTCTTAAATGTGTAATATTATTGGATGTTCTTTGCTTAGATAGTCTTTCTAGAAGGAATAACAGTGTTTTTTGTTTTATTGTGTTAAGTGGGACCACTTCGTTTCTCTTTTCTGTGTTAGAAAACAGACATTAACTTTCAGTTGAATGTATTTTTTGCAAGCATCACATAATTGCAGGGCCATTTACACCTTTTCATACAAGCTTAAATCCTACATTGTGGGACTGAAGTGCTCTTAAAATAACCTTTTTATTTTCACTGTGTAATATGCAAAGCAAAAGGGAAATTATTTAGTGGGTGGTGGCTGAAAATTAGAACTCATGTTCTAATTTGATTACATTGGCTTTACCCTCCTTAGATCTTCCATCAAAGGGCTGTCCCATTGCAATTGTACTAAAACATTTTATTAAACTTTTCCTTTTTGTATTAATAATTAGGCTTTGAAATAAAAATATTATTCCTTTAAAATGGTGGGCTTGCCATCATTGAAGATGTCACTCAGGTGGCCTTGTTTAGCCTTTTTTAAAAATCAAGCTTTAAAATCATCTGTATAGTTCCATTGAAGTACTTATGTAATTGTCCCCATAGTCTTTGGCTTTAGAACTATAAATATAATATTAACTTAATGCCCAGATTTGTGTTATTTACCATACTATAGGTAAGTTTGTTTTGTTTTGTTTTGTTTTGTTTTGTTTTGGTACATGTTTTTCTCTGATAAGACTCAGGAATTCTGAAATGTGAAATTAAGTGTCTCAATTCTTTCTCTTGTAGCATGAATCAAGTATATTTATTAGTAGCACTTATGACTATTGACACAGTAATTCAGCATATGATTCATATGACGTGCAACATTCATCAGTCACCTCTGTTTTTAAAGTAGTTTAATTGTGAACTTGATGAGTTTATTTACAAATGAAATTTTAGACATTAGTGCAAATTTTCTGGTAGGTATCTCTTTTTTGGCTATGAATATTTAACTTATCAGAGATCTCGCATTTGCCTGTTAATTAGGGTGACACCTTTGCCCTGTTCAGTGAAATACAAAGTACTTTTTTAGAAACAAATTATTATATTCCTATGCTAGAGAATTTGATCATAGGGTTTTTTTTCTTTCCCCCTATTCAGGTATAATTGTTTTCCTTTCCTTCGTAATGAATAAATTCTCTTACTTTTATAATGGTAGACTTCAGTGCACAATGTTCTGAGAAGCACTTTGATCTCAGCACTTGATTGGCCTCCAGATCCTTCTATTATCAATAGAAAAAAATTACAGATAATATTGGAATATTCTTTTTCATTTATTTGAGTCCTAATGCTTATTTAGACTTTAAAAAAATGATTTTAGTTTAGCAGTCCCAGTGAACAATATATTTGATTTATTCTTTTCTGTCTGACATGGCAATGTTTTTCTTGTGCATCTTTGCTTATTGGTTAATTTTTGTTAAAGGAACCATTATTGAAGATCACGGTTTCCATACTTGTTTTATACTTCATGTATTTTGAAGTACATGTATTTCCTTTTAGTATTTGTGACTTGAATAACTTCACCAAAATGAGTACCTTTTGGTAGTTCATAGTGAGTTCTTTAAAATGTTATACTTTGCTTGGTACTTGTATTAAATATGTAAAGGTAAAAGAGAAATAATTTTTCTGTATTCTGCCAATCATTTTATATACTAAATCATCCATTGGGTTCTTAAAACACTATGATTTGACTGTTTCTAAAATTCTGATCTACAGCTGCAGCTCTCCTTAGTATTGCAGCCTCTAAGAAAGCAGCAGCCCTCATGGTCATGCTATTTGATAGGTAGATTTGGTTGCTGGGTGTTTGGGTTGTACCCATTATTAATTGTGCAAAGCATCACCATGCCTTATTCACTCCGTCTTTAACGCTGCATCCCAGACATGGCAGCAGCACGTTTCCAGAGGATACTTTTATGTTGCCCAAATATTACCTCCAGTCATATATATGTATTAAATGCTTCCAGTCACATGTATTTGTAGAAATGAAAATGCTTTATAATGAAAAATGCTTTATACTCATTTTTAAAAGCTTATAATCCATTTAATTTCCAAATCTGATGAATGATGTGTTATATCTTTAATTGTTTGAGTCTTTCCGTAAGTTTTCCATATTCTGGTTTATCAATAATTTTGTTTACCTCTTGCCAAATTTTGTCATGCAAATTACTTTAATAGCACCTCCCTTTAAAAATATGTATATACTTTACTATTTTCATGTCCATTTCTATTGATGTGAAACAACTTGAAATTTGTACCCTTTGTTTTGCAAAAATAATATAACCAAATCTCCATCATTAGAATGTACATTTTAAGTTTATGTTCAGAAGAGACTGTGGATTTATTCAGAGCCAGCCATACTCTCCCTTGATGCATTATGTGACCAGCTACAAATGTTTCTAAGGTGGCTTTGAATAGGGTTAGGTATATGACTAACAGATACCCTCCTCCCTGTGAAGCGATTAAGTTTAGTCATTACTCTTATTTGCTCTTTATGTAACTCAGCTAACTGGTTGAGGTACACACATATTCCTGGCATTGCTGTTTGTTAATGTGCAGTGCTAATTTGGACTATTCTTGGATAGAGTGCTGTGACTTAAATCTGTCAATATTTGTTAATTGTAAAGCTGTTTTTTTAGAAAGCTTGAGAAAGTCACTAGGTGTGTGCCAGGTTTGGTTACATGTATGGCAGATCTATACCATTCACTTTGCAAATAAAAAGACATTTTTACCGCCCTCAGGAACAAAGGTTTGACCTGGGTTGATCGCCTCAGTGGCAGAATTTTGTTTCATTCAGATGCTATTCCTTGTCTCAGAATGATGGTCAGTGTTATATTGTCCTGATTTTAGATTGGCTGTTGCTGATTCTGTTGTAATAAAGTTTTTAGCACATAATTTGTTTTAAGGTCATTGCTTTAAACTGAAAAGCCATTTAAAAAGGGAGAAGTATCACTGTTTGACAGGATATTCAAAACTCAGGAGTTAATAAGCTCACACATTGAACATAAACTTTTAACTTATTCCACAACTCAATTATAACCTGGTACTTCTGAACTACAAAGTGCTGCAAATTATTTTCAAAGGTGGCCGAAGATTTAAAGTAGAAAATTTTAAATGTGAATCAGTAAATGTCTTGATAATTGGTATCCAAAATCACTTGTGTGCCTGAGAAAATAAAAAGTAATATTTTATTTTCCTTTTCTCTTCTCTTTCTTTCCCATGGATGTAGAGACATGTCCCATGGGAGGGAGCAATTCAGGGAAAAGTGGGGATGTGCTCCTAAAAATGAGAATGCTGATAATGGACTCTCTGTGGTTATGATTATGGTGGAGGCCCTGTAGAGAAATAATTCTGGTGTCTTTTAAGTTAATACTCACTATTCAGGGATTTTCTCCTGAAACCCCTATTCTTTACATGCCACCTGCCAGTCAAATAATTGCTAGTCATTTCTCCTAGGCCTTGGTGATATTTATACTTTCATAAAATCAGAAGACTTTCACCATTCTAATTTTCTCTTGATTTCTGTCTCATTTGCATTGCTGTTTCCTTGAGGATGCATTCCAGCTGCCATAAAACTTTGTCATCTTAGCCCCCAGAATAATACCATCCTGGCTTATTTGTACCAGATCCAATACTTTTGTACACCTTTTGTTATCCATTTGGGGTCAAAAATGTCTACCAAAACACAGAGAAGTAACCCCATGCTACAGACTGCCTCCACCTGGGGTATTGCAGTGGTGTCCTCTTCAGAGAAGCATGTAGGCATTGCAGTGTGCCAATCATCAAAGGCTGTAGTATGTCTGCCATGGCTGCCCTCCTTGGCTGATGCCAGAATGCATATCAGCACTCTTAAGTGTGGAGAATGTGTGTATTAGTAGTGTACTGTATTATGACTTAAATATTGAAAATTTTTAAGCTTAGCATTTAAGTGCATGGTAATGTTAAACAAGGTGTGTATGTGGTAAGTTTATATTGAATCATTCTGCCAAGTTTTAACAAAGTTGATTATCCAGAATGAGTAATTATTGATAATCACTGTCTTAAAAGTGACTCAGTATTCTGTAAAGTAGTGTGCTGAGTAAGAAATTTGAAAATCATAAAATATGCAGTAAAATTGAATAGAAGAGAGTACATTGAATATATACTGAACCAAAATAGTAATTGTAAATTATAAAATTCTTAGAGTGGGTTTAGAATTATAGTGGAACACTCTAAGTATGACTACCATAACATAGTAGAGGTTAAGAGAGACCTCCTTGATTCTGTGTTGGTTAATAATAAAGTCATTTTCCATATCACTCTTTTGAAGCATGACATGAACACTCTTGTGTCGCTTCGAGTCCCATGTGAAGTTCATCTTGGCAGGAAGGGTAGGGAACATTAAATGTTTTCAGTTTGCTACTCTGATTTTAAATGATTTACCTGGTTTTGTGCCATACTATTTCTACTTTATGCAGTAGAACAGCTTTGTTTGGCATCAGTGTTTTAGGTAAGTTTCATAGCAGTGCATTAAATTATGAAGTGGACTTGGAATACATTCCAGAAACACTGAACCTGAGAACATCTTCCTTTCTTCCCTGCATTTGGCTGCTGGGTACAGATGAGGCCTTACTTTCAAGTGGGGTCTTGACACAGAATATCAGGACAGGGATTGCTCCTAGGTGGGTTGGCTAGTGTTGGTGGGCAGAGAGTCAAGATCCCCAGATGACAAGAAGGCTTTCACTTTCAAGTCCATAGAATTCTGAAGGGAGATTTGATATTGGCCCACCAAAATGTGTCATTCTCTCCAACCCCAACGAGTGGCAGAGGAGAAGATGAAAAGTTTTGGCTGCCCAAGAATTCAGGAAGACCAGAGGAAGAAAAGCTTCTTCCCAGAAACTCAGCCTTTCTTCCTTCCTTTTTTTCCTTCCTCCTTCCCTCCCTCCTCCCCTGCCTGTCTTTCTCTCTGTCTCTCCAAGGGTTGAACCCAGAGGTGCTTAACCATTGAGCCACACCCCTAGCCCTTAGGGCCTCTCTTAAGTTCTAAGTTGCTGAGGCTGGCCTCAGTCCCAAGTTGCTGGAATTACAGGTGTGTACCACTGCACCGGGCTTCCCCACTGGCATTTTTAATGGATTACCATATGGTAAAGACAGCATTATGTTGAGTGTTAAACAACTGGGAACAAAGTGAACACAGTGCATGAGGAAAGGGTTGACAATTATGAGACGTCTCTACCATGGAAGAATGAACAGCCATTAGGACGGATGAACTAGATGTATACGAGTGAATCAGTGGAATTTCCAGAAGCATTGTTCTGTGAAAGAAAGAAGATGCAGAAAATTGTAAGAGTAATGCATGTCTGAGAAAACTCATATTTCCCTGTCATATGTGTGTGTCTATATTACCTCCATGTAGGATTAAGTGACTAGAGATAAAAATACGGAAGGAAACTGACTAGGATAAGTTATTTTAGTGATAAAAAGCTGGAGTGGGGGCTGATGTGGATGAAACGAACAGCAAAGTAAAAGCAATAAAGTCAAAAAAAGGAAAGGAAAAAAAATCACAGTTTTTAAAAATGAAATGGACCTATATTCCTTTCATTGGTATGGTAGTCAGCCTATGTTAAAACAGTCCAATTGGTCTGGAGGTGTAGTTCAATGGTAGAATGCTTGCTCATCTAGCATGTTCCAGGCCCTGGATTCCATCCCCAGCACTGCAAGAAAACACAGCATCAAAGTAAAAACAATTGATAGGCAGTCTGTTCAGTACTTGAGATAAAGCAGTACAGTACTGAGGAATGCTCCTTCTTAAGGCCAACCAACTACTAGTGTTCCATTTTCAGGGTCATTGTTTCTTAGATACATAATCCTAAGAAGTTAAGTTACTTAATTTCTCTGTGCTTCAGTTTCTGCTTCTGGGCAGTAATAATTACCCCTTCATGGGGTAATTGTGAGAAAAAGGTTGAGTGCAGAGAGTAACACGTGATAGATAGTAAGTATGCATGAGTGTTAGCTCTGATTACCCCAACCCAACTCGGAGTTGAAAAGCACTTTGTGTTTCTGACAGACTAAGATGAGCTGGTCATTTAGGCGCCAGGGCAAGGGAGAACAGAACTTTTACCTGGTTCCTGTCTTTACAGAGCACACAGTGAAGTTAGACAACATATGAATAAAAAGACTTATTCAGAACTTAAAGCGTAAGAGATCAATATAAAAATACTCCAGCATAAACAGTAATTGGCGAAAGGAGGGTTTAGAGAAATTGCATTTGGGGAGTTTCTAAAGACACATTTGTTACCTTGTTTTTGCATTTTGCAGGGAGGAACCATGGTACTCAGAGGGATCTCAGACCAAAAAATGATTAAGAAATGAGGTAAAAGGCAAAAACATTGCACAAACAGGAACTTACTTTGTTGTTTGATGTAGGAGTTTTCAAGTCAGTACTATTTTCAAGTCAGGACCTCTCTCAAGCTTTTTAAATATAACTTGGACTCATTTGAATTTGTATCATTTGAGTTATGCAAGTTCTTTCCTTCATAAACAGTTGATACTAAGCTTACTGCCTTCTTATTTGATGCCAGTTTTTCTTTTGTCAGCATAGTTTTCCCCTTATGTTAGTTAGAAAAGTAAGACTTAAATTTTCTGAATGTCCATTCGGTCAGTCATTTCTTCAATAAATAGAGAAAAAAATCAGCTAGATACCAAGCACTGGCTAGACTTGAGTATACAGAGATAGGACTGAGACGAGGAATTCCCACTTAGGGAGGAAAGTAGAAAGCAAAGACACAATGGCAATACAGTGTGAGCAGGTTCATGATAAAGGCTTATGCTGTGGCCCCAGAAAGAAGGATAAAGTAGAAACAAGCGGTGGCAAGGACAGAAGTCACTGGGATGGGAGGGGAAAGGACCAGCGTTGGAAGGTATGCCACAGTTAGTGATTGCTGACTTGAGATTGTGAAGATAAATGCAAACTGTCCAAGGGAAGAGGAGGAGGAAGGGCATTCAAAGACAAAAGCCCAAGAAAGCATGGCAAATGGTTCAGCACAGCTAGAACATAAAAGGAATGAGGGGGATTATTGATCTGAGGCTAGAGAGCTATATAGAGATGTTGTGGAGGAGGGTATGAATGGATCCATATGCAATATCAAGAAGGATGAGTTGGGATTTTTTTATTTGTTGCAGTACTGGGGATTGAAACATGGGTGCTCCACCACTGAGTCACATCCTCGGCCCTTTTTTAATTTTGAAAAAGGGTCTCACCAAATTGCCA
The DNA here is from genome assembly GCA_020662805.1 of Glaucomys volans. Taxonomy (NCBI): domain Eukaryota; kingdom Metazoa; phylum Chordata; class Mammalia; order Rodentia; family Sciuridae; genus Glaucomys; species Glaucomys volans. Next base: position 672,596 of record JAJEJO010003473.1, on the reverse strand, counting down.
AGGCAAGCTATAAATTTGTGATCCTCTTGCCTCAACCTCCCTAAAAGCTGGAATTACAGACATGCGCTACTTCACCTGACTGAAGTATGGGTTTTTATATTTATGGATAAGGAGATTTAAAAGTAACAATAGGTGCTGCATTTGAAATCACACTCAGCAGTTTGGAGGAATTGAAGAGGGTCAAGTCTACCGCCTACAGATTAATTAGGGAAAAGGGAAAGTCAGAAGTAAGACACAGTAACCCAAGAAGTTATGCTTGAGAAGTATAGAAATTAAATTTGGCAAGTATAGGATGTAGGCTGGCCAATGAGGGAAGAGGCCACAATGGCTCCTCATTTTCTGGTATGGAAGGTGACGTAAGAATGAGCAGTTTGGAGGTAGGGAGACAATACTGAGTTTGAAACATCTCTGGAACATTGAGATGAAGAGAAACTGGGTAAATGGATTTATGGATCTGAAACTCAAGAAGCAATAGGGACTGGAGGTAGAGGTTTGGGACTCTTCAACGCACTTAGTATGTGAAGGTTTCAGTATGGATTTGGTACCACATGAGAATGCCAGTAATTAAGAATAGAACCAGCTATCAGAAGAGTCCCGCAAAGGAGACTGACAGCTGCCTGAGAGAGAGAATCACAAGCAAGAAAGAAGAAAGTTTCTCAAAATAAAATGTGTTGAACACAACAGAGAGGTGGAAGACATTAAGGACTTAAGCAGGTCCATTGAACTGGATAATTTAGGCAAATGTTGGTGGCTTGGTGACAGTCATTACAGACAAGTAGGAGCTTAGAAGCTATGCTGCAGTGTGTTGAGATGTGTGTGGACTCAAGGAAGTGGAGGTTGACAGGGAGGTGCTCCGAATAACCTTGGCAGGTGAAGCAGGAAGAATAGAGTAAACCTTGATCCTAGTTGAGCGGGACCTGCTTTTCCAAGGGATTTGTATTTCTTTACCCTTTCCTCTAAGTTTTGCAAGTCTTTTAAAGCTTTTATTCAGGTATTCATTGTCATTTAAAATTTTTAAAGAGACACACTGAACTACAAAGGAGAAAGTAGTAACTGGGGAGTGGGGAAAAGATAAAAGACTATTTAGTTTTCTGTATAGTCTGTAAATTCCCTAGGGAATTTTCCCAAATTGCCCAAGCCTGCTCCTTACCACCTATTAATCATGATGTCACCAGGTGGGACCTAGGCATGGTCATTTTTTCTCAAGGGCTCCAGTTAATTCTGATGCCTAGTAATGGTTGAAAATCACTGAGAAAGGATTTTGCTAAGATGGAGTGACTGAAGCCCATTTAAATACTCAGGGAAATGAGCCATCAAGTAATTTATATTACTATGTTATAGCTCATTGATTTGAGCCTTTGGCTTATATCACAAGATGCCAGTATTATAGAAGTAAATAGAGCACTGGCCTGGGATTTGTGATATAATTCAATTTATTTTTGTCTGTTGCTCATTTAGCTTCATAGTTTTGTGCTGATCAAAAAATGTCCACATGTATACAGTATGGAGGCTATGATCATTTTCCTAAGGTCTGTTTCATTCTTAATGAGATGCATTGCTTTTGCTTTTTAATCTAACAAAATGATGCAAAAAATCATCTGCAATAAATGGAAACTGTCCAGGAATGTTTTTTAAAAATGTTAGCAAAGAAGCACTTAAAACTTTCTTCTCTGGCAGAATCATGACTCTCTAAACAACCAGTTCATATCTGTGGCAAAGTATAATTCCAACTCTAATTAATTCTGGCTGGTTTTTACTGTTTATTCCATCTCTGAAATATCAAAAAGCTCATCGGATGAACCTGATTTAAGATCATCCTTAGAGAACTGGAAGGCTTATAGAACACTGATTCTGTGTTCTCCTCTACCCTCAAGGTTTCTAGGTGAATGAAATTTATTAGGTTAAGTGAAATAAGCCAGACACAGAAAGACAATCACCACATGTTCTCACTCATTTGTGGAAACTAAAAAGTCAATCTCATAGAAGAACCAAGTAGAATAGTAGTTTCTAGAGATGAGGAGGGCAGGTAGAAAGAAGTTCAATGAGAGACACCAAAACACAGGGGAGGAATTAATTCTGGTTTTCTAGAGCACAGTAGTGTTAGGTTGCAGCCATCTATGGCTTGGTTGTAATAGTAGAGTTTGTTACAACAATCTCCCATGTATTTCAAAATAGCTAGAAGAGAATGAAATTCCCCAAACACAAAAAGTTAACCTTTGAAGAGATGGAAGTGCTTATTTCTCTATCTCATTAAAAATCAAATTTTCAAAAAAAGGTGTTTTAAAGCTGGAAGGAATAAAAGATTATCATCAATTCAGTTTTTCTCAAATTGAAGAGAGGGTATGTCTTGGGAGCAAAGAAATTTAGTGGCAGAGCATCTTCTTGCCCCATCCTAGCTTTCTGCACTATGGCAGAAGGCAGCCTGGGAAGCAGGGACAGAGCATCCAGCCTGAGTTGCTTTAGTGAGATGAGGAAGTCCTGGACACAAGACCCAGGGAACTGATTTAGTGAAAATTTATTCCACGATCACTTTATCTTGGTAGAATTTGATTAAGGATCAATCCTTTAAAAATAGCAAGTCCTACAAAATTACATATATGATAGTAACACATAGTTTAAGACATGTATCTGTATGTATATTTCAATCTTTTAGTTTTAAATTTTTTGTCATTGAGAAGTATGATTTTTATAACACTTAAGATAATACCACTCAGAAATATTTGTCCTATTGCAAAGCAGATAATGATTTTCACTCAGAAACACAATCTTTGGAAATACAGAGACATTTGTAAGAAATCAAAAGGAAAGGAAAATTATTCCTAAGTAGCAGTTGCAAACATTTTCTTATCTCTCAGCTTTATAGTAGAACCTAAGATTAGCAAGAAACTAGTTCTGCTCCACCGTTAATCTAAGTCCAAGATTGATGATGAAACTTTTGTAGTTCAATGTGGCCATAAAAGGCTCCACGGTTAAAATGTGCACTTAACACTCAGGAGCAGATTAATTATTAATGTTCACTTAGTTTGTGAAACTTTTGTACTTATAGACAAAATTAGAACCAAAATAATATTTATTCAAATAGATCAAAAAGATCTGTTTTACAATTACATTTGACTTATAATTGGAGGGAAAAATTGAAACACTTAGAGAGACTACTTTTACAAATCCTTTAGCCTGAAGTTCTGAATTAACATGTCATTAACTAAGTTAATTCTAAAGGCAGGAAAGTGACAGTGTGACTTCTTATTTAATTTTTGTGCTACAGACCCTCCTCCCAAAGTTAAGTGATAATAACGCTGCAGAATCAGGAAGAGACACCTAAGAAATGGAAGTTTCTTCCTCGCTGCTCCTTTTTCTGTAGTGACAGTTAATTACCATTTGCACAGGGCATGCAGTAGGGAGAGGATCCAGTGGAAAAGGAGGCCCGGTATTTTCACTCAGATATAAGAGACTGAATAATTTAAAATTATGTTTCTGTTGGGTGCTAGAGTTACTCTCTGTTCAAAAACAAGAATGAGCCAGTTGAGGTGCAGCTGCACCATTTGAGTACTCTGAATGTCTCGGCTTGATACTTTATGGCAAATGAGCTGAAAATCATTGATTTAACTTAAAGTCAGTTTAACTTCAGAATTGATAAAGCATTTTAATGTAATCAAATTACAATCACCTTTTTCTTTATCACTTATCCTTTCATATTACTCAGAATAAAAAGGAAAAAATTATGCTCCATTTTTTTCCTTATGAGGATTGTTCTGTATAACATCAGTGCTAACTTTTAGCGGGGAATGGATGAGCAGGACTATGCCCATACAGTAAGGTGAGAGAGGCCAGCTGATGCCTTGGTCTGATCGCACATTGTGCACGTTCAGATTAGCCTATCAGGTTGGTCTCTACAATGACTATTCCAAAGCATTGTTCTTGTTTGTAATTTCACAAAATCATGCAAAGATCATCTACATTCAGTGGTTGGAAATGATCAGGAGAGTTTTGAAATGCTCAGAAATGTTCAGGAAAAATAAGAAAAACTGATAAAGAGGGACTTCTGGTACCAAAATTTAATATGTAAAGTCATTGATATCAGAAGAAATAGATTAATAGTCATAGATATCAGAAGAAATTATTAATAGATTAATAGAAGAGGAAGTCTAGAATCAGACCTATGTGTCCCTAAGAATATATTACATGAAAAGGTGATATTAATAATTTCACTGGGAAAATAAGACATCTTTTGGAAAGATTAAAGGCATATTAAAAATTTTAAATGGAAAAATAAAGCAACCATGGATAAATTTAAATTTTTCAATTTGAAAATTTGAGCCTTACTTTGACCTTCCTTAAAATTAATTTATTCTTTTTAATTATACATATTGCTTAATGAGGAAATATTTGTTCATTACATTTTATATTGTTTTATCTGATGTTAGTATAATTACCTTCTTATATGTAAGCAGCATTTTCAGTTATTTGACTGGTTATTTTAACAATCCTTTTTTTTTGCAGCTATACATAATTTACTGCCAACACTTTATGTAAAAGCCTTTGGAGTTTTTTTCTCTTTCTATACAAATATGTAAAAATATGTGTGCATTTGCTTCACTGACAATAATGGAAATATGCCACAAAAACTATTCTTTTTAATTTTTCTCTCTATAATATGTTGTAGAAAAAGATGACCTTTAAAAATCACATCATCTAATCATCAAGTTCAAAACATGAAGCTCTGCTCTAAATTTATTTGAAAATCAAACTGTAAAAAGTAGTTTTTTTCTAAATTAATTTCTAGTTGGCATTTAAAATTTTTTTACTTTTTACTTTTTACTTTTAGTTATCCATTTTCAAGAACGTCATTGCAGATTATTTGGATTTTTATTTGATATTCTAATCATTTTATGATTAGTTTATGCCATTTGCATGTATTCTTACAATTATACTTTGTAAAAATGTATACTTTTCTCACTTTTTCCATAATGATATTCTATGTATGATATATATTTTGTTTAGTTAATAAATAATTTATTTAATAAAGTTTAGAGGTAAATATCCTATTTTCAAATGAGCTGAAAAAATTCACATTTTCATGATGTTGTAATTATTAATTAGTAACCGAGAATACTATTTTTTTTCTTTTAAGGAGAGAAAAATAATCTCATGCTCTTTGGTAATATTTTCTGTTCCTTCATTTTGCATCATTACTTAAATGGGAAGGTCTTTCTTGTCATTATTGATTTGTTTTATTCCAACTAATTATTCAGTATTCCTAATAATTAGCAATACTCCTTGTCTTTCTGGAATAATCATACTTATGCTGTTCTGTCAGTAATTCCATAAATTTATGGTTGTTGTAGAGACCGAATTCATTTCTCAACTTCACAGGACTTACCATAAATACTCAGCTGCCTCTACTTAGAAACTTTTAATCCCTCCCTGTCTTCAGAGTCCTGAATATCCTAAAGATATTTACAGGAAGTATATGGTTGGTTACTAAATATTACATGTCTAAATTTTTTTCTGTACTTTTACATGCATATTATAGCTAGACTAAATAGATTAATTTTGGACTGCATACTTTATTTTTAATGCAACTTTTAATTTTAAGATCATAGTAAATTTACATTCGGTTGCAAGAAATGTGGGAGAGGCCATGTACTCCCTACCAGTGTCTTCAAGGGTAGCATCTTTCAACACTAAAGTCCAATACCACAACCAGAGCATTAACCTTGACACTGTGTGGATATAGGACATTTCCATCCTCACAGCTGTCCCTTATAGCCACTTTCGTGTCCTTCCTGGTCACAACCTCTGCTGTATCCCTGGCAACTATGAATCTGTTCTTTGTAATTTTATCATTTCAATAATGTGTAAGTTATAGTGTACTGTCTTTGAAGATTAGCTTTTTACACTCAGCATAGTTCTCTGGGTATTCATCCAAGATGTTATGAATATCAATAGTTTCTCCTGTGTTTTGCTTTCTAAAAGCTTGGCACTTTTGTTTTACATTTAACTGTGTGAGTCATGCTTGACATTTAATAATTTCCTAAGACATGTTTGGATCTTGCTTTCTGCTTGATTATTTTCTTTTTTCTTTTTCTCTGACAAGATGAATTTTTATTCCAATTTCATTCTTTACTGTATTAGAAGTCATCTCCAGTTGTAGCACTCATCAGTGATTGTTTTTATGCTTGTGTCCATATCCCTTTTTCATTGTCTCCTATCCTGATCTTTGAACAGCACCTGGCACTGAGTAGGTACTATATGATTATTTACTAAATGATTAAATCAGTGGATATCTCTCATATCTTTCAGCCTGTCTGGCACTTTTCTTACCTATTATTTTCCCTGTGTTTTGTGTTTCTTCCTTAAGTTTCTATGCTATTTTACTAAATTCCATTTGGATAGTATTGATTGGACTGTTTGTTCCAGTGATCATATGAGTTGTATCAAAACCTTGGTGTTTCAAAAGCTTATTGAGATGGAATGCAGCAGTGTCCCATGGGGGAGGGTGAGGAGCTGTTCAAGGAAAGAACCCACACTAGAATGGCGACCTAACAAGGTCATGAGATGGTTGGTGATGAGAGGTGAGAAATACACTGAGTAAAATGGAAGGTGTGTTTCTCATTATAAGAGGAAGGAATTACAAATATGCAAAGCAGAAAACTTAGAACTTTTTGGTGTTAGACTGAATTTTAATCTCATGGGTTTCTAAATAGAGATTAGATACATAGTTAGACAGACAGATAGATAGATTTGTTTAAAACTGCACACTGAGAGGGCCTAGGAAAAATGATATGCCAATGAGAATATCTATTACCCAGGTGATGGTTTCAAAATGCTCTTTGAAGAAAGGGCTAAGTGTAGGGCCTGAGCAAGAGGAGTACAAGTGGATTATGCAGCTATTTTCTGTGCCCAAAATAAGAAGTGCTAGAGGAGTGATAGGATATCTCAGAAAGATACAGGTGCCACCGTGAGGGGACTCACTATTTCAATAATGTCCATTGATGCAGAAAATTTTTAATCTATTTGATGAAGTCTAATTTATCTATTTATTTCTTTTGTTGCTCATGTTTTTGGTGTCATGTCAAAGAATCCATTGCTAAATCTAAAGTCAAGAAGATTTACTTCTGTGTTTTCTTGTGTTTTGTGATTTTTATTCTTATATGTAGGTTTTTATTCCATTCTGAATTACTCTTTGTAATATATTACTCTTTGTGTATGATATGAGATAGGGATCCACCTCATTCTTTTACATGTGGATGTCTATTTGCTCCGCTCTCATTTGTTAAAGACACTGTTTTTTTTTCTTCAATGAGTGCTTTTGGTACTTATTAAAAATCAGTTGGCCACAGATATACCGGAGGTAGACACTTTTAACTCTGAGAATTTTGGCAAATCGTCTTGTGCTTTTATTTTCTCACCTATAAAATGGGAATGATAAGCTCTTTATCTCTAAGGTCTTGTCAGGATTAAATGAGTTGACATAGGGAGAGTGTCAGAAGTAGTATCTGGCAGATGGTAGGTTCCCCATGAGAAAACACCTGTGAAAGAAAGAAGGGAAGACGCAGGGTAGGCAGGGAGAGCCTTTAGACCTAAGTACTGGCCTGTGAAAAGGGAGAAGGGAGATCCTCCAATGGCAGTACAATTCTGAGAAAACTTCAGGTAGTCTGCTGGGACAATTTGTCAATCTGAACACCAAAGAAAAAAACGAGAATAACTCACCATTCAGCAAAAACCATGTCTATAGTGGAGAAACCTGGCAAATACCACCAGTGACTGTCACCAGAAATGATATTATCAGAACTGTGTACGCCTGTGCTGTGGCCAAGAGGTGCCCTGCTGAGAGCGCCTCCCTGAGGACTTGCCTTGAAGGACACCAATGTCCCCATGAATGCTGAGGTCATACTTTTTCCAGGATGCTCTAAGCCAATCACTGTGTGTGTTCATGCCTATCCATTCCTGCCTCCTGTGGGATTCCTCCAACAGGCAGCATTTGCTTAGGGACACCCCATTAGCCTACCTAAAGTTTTCTCAGAACTGTACTGTACTTCTCTCTTTTCACAGTTAGTTTAGGACCTTGATCTAAAGGCTCTTCCTGCCTGCTCCGGTTTGTTCACTGTCTGTCACAGGTATTCTCTTAGTGAACCTCTTCTGTGTTGAATCCATCTTGGCATCTACTTCTTGGAAGACTTGAACTGACACAGACAGATACGATGTAATGAGAGAGACAGAGAGAGAGAGAGGAGAAGAGGGACAGAGAGAGGAGAAGAGGAGAGGAGAGGAGAGGAGAAGAGAGGGAGAGAGAAACACATTGCATCTATGAAATTTCTTCCAGAAAGACATCATCTCAATCTTTTCATGAGGAAACACTAGATGCAGACTGAAGGTCATTACAGAAAATAACTGGCATATTGTCTTAAAATGTCAGGATTGATACTAAAATTTTGGAACCATTGAGATTGAAGAAGTCTAAAGAGACATGACAACGAAGGGACATGACAACCAAGTGCAACATGTGATCCTGGATGGAATCTTCCAGTCAAAAAAGACAGTATTAAGATAATTGGGAAACTTGAGCTGGCCCTTTGTATTAGACAGTAATAGCATACTCGTATTTATTTCTTGGTTTGATGGCAGAAGAGAACACACTCACTAAAGAATTCAGGGATAATAAATGGGATCATGAAGTCTGAAACCAAGTTAGAAAAACTGAGGTCTTTGCACTGTTTCTGCAACTTCCTTGTAAATTTGGAAATCCTATTTTTCTAAAATTAAACCTGGTTGAATATGGAAAATGGATTGGAAGGGGTCCAGAAGGAAAGGTAGGAAACTATTTTAGGTGTCTAGATTAAAATGTACCAAGAGTTTTGGCAATCAGAGATTCAAAAGTAGCTTCAAGTGACATAATTAGCAGAACTCATTAACATATTGGTTATGGGGGATAAGAAAAGAGCATTGTTACAGATAATTATTTTGTTTCTGGCTTGAGCAACCTGGTGAATGCTAACCATTTAGTGTAGTAAGGGAGAATAGAGGAATAATTTTAGGAGGAAATTTCAAAGTTCTCTTTTATATGTATTTTAATTGAGGAAACTAAGATATTTGAGATGAGATATTAGCAGGCAGTTGGTAATATAGGTCTAAAACTTAGCATAGAAGTGTCAAGTAGAGATGTAAATTTAGGAATTATTAGCATATCAAGCCATTGAGATGAATGAGACAACCTAGAGGGAAAGAGTAGATGTAGGAAAGAGAGGCCTTAATTAAACCCTGAGGATCTCCAACAATCAGATGAGTTAGAAGAGGAAAAGCATCTGAGAATCCAGTAATGATGAGACAAGTTTAAATAATAATTCATCAATTCATATCCTGACATGCAGTAAGGGCAGTTGTGGCATGTTTAGCCAAGAGGAAGGCCAACTGGGTTGCTGGATTTCTCAGCCCCTCTCTTCTATTCTATTATATAATTTCCCTCTATTGTATTGTATAGTTCTATTATAATTTTCCTCAGGCTTCCTGGCCCAGTCCTCCATTCCATCCATCCTCCACTGTAATAGTGACTGAAAACAGTGAAGATGAGTTCTAGACCTGGTTTTAAGTTTGCACATTTAAGAGTCTCACTCCTTAAAAGAGCTTTGAGAATTACTCTGATGCTCCTGGAGTTCATTAGAATTTTCTTGGGTTAACTAACGGGTAACTCTTGCCTTACTAAAGAGAGAAGAGTATACTCATTTCAATTAAGGGGCACTGTAATCATCAAAGGGAGTTGTGAGAATTTCCTTCAGAAATAAAATAAGCCTGTGAAAGTCCTCTTTCACAGAATATTCTCATTTAAAAATTTCTAAGTGATGTGTCTTTGAAAGATAGGGAACAGGTGGGTTGGTCTTAAATAGTCTATTTTGTTATGCAAATTAAATAAAATAGCTGATGTTCTGCAGATTAGAATAGGTGATAGACATTTTAGGGTACCTCAATAACAGATTAGAGAAGGAAAGACAGAAGTAAGTAGGCATGAAAACATTCCTTCTGGGGAGCAGTAGAAACGGAGTCAGGGTGTCCTTGATGACATTTAAGCAGAGAGTTTTAGGAAGATGGCACCAAGTATTCATAGTGACTCCAAGGAATCTGTTTCATTGTCCTGCCAGATACATACCTAGTATGAATCCTACCCAAGATAGTCTGGAGAGCACTTCTGAGAGTCAATGTGGAAAGATGTGAGGACTCTTACTTGATCTACTGGTTTAACAGAAGGACTTCTGTCTAAGCTGTCATTAATAGGAAAGCCTTCAATAAACGGACTTGGGCCCTCACTTTTCCCTAGGTTTTGATCCTTCTCACTTTGTAAATACAGAGTTCTTGGCTCCTAATCTTCCAACATGTTACTAGGGAAATCTCTACTAGTAGGGTATTAGGTTACTTGGATGATAATTACCATTTGTGTTAGCTTTTCATCGATGTGACCAAAATACCTGACAAGAACAACTCAGAGGAAGAAAAACTCATTTTGGCTCATGGTTTCAGAAGTTCAGTCTATGGTCAGCTGACTTCATTACTTTGGCCCAAGGTGAGGAAGAGTGTCATAGCAGGAGGATGTTGAGGAAAGGTATTCCACTCATGGTGGCCAGAAAGGACAGAGAGAGAGAGAGAGAGAGAGAGAGAGAGAGAGAGAGAGAGAGGAAGAGGGAGGAGCCAAGGGACAGCAAGTTATCCTCAAAGGCACACGCCACCAGGGACTCACCTCCTTCATCCTTGCCCCCCCTGCCTGCAGTCACCACCCAGTACAGTAGTCCTTTCAAATTAATATTACATCAAATGGATTAATCCACTGATTAGGTCACAACTCTTCTAATCTAATCATTTCACCTCTGAACATTTCTACATTGGTGGGGATACCTCATATCCAAACCATAACACCGTTACACAGAACAGAAGAAACAGCCAACTAGAGAAAGTCTGTCTTCCTAGCCCATGCACAGTTGCCTTTCTTACCTCTTTTGGAGTAGACTAGTGACTCCAAATAGGGCTCAGATGAATCAAGTATATGGAAATAAAACATTGCATGGAGTGTTAGAGATACATGCTAAACTACACTCAATTCTCTTATTGCAACACTCTGTCTTCGCAAAAGCATTGTCTTTTCTATGTCCTGTTCGTTACTTTAGGTCTGCACTCACTACAGTGCCTGACACCTAGTATATACACTGTGCTTGTTCACTTGCCAAATGGTAAAATTAACATCATCATGAGTAGATGGAATACTATTTGCTTACTTTATTGAATTTAATAAATATTTTAAAATGTTAACACTAAATTATTTTTCAGTTTTCACATATGATAGAAATACCAGGAGATATAATTTAATGTTCACAAGGATCCTGCTTTTTCTAGGTTACTGAAAACAAAAACATCAATTACTTGCAAATTTGATAGAGAGCTCCTGTATTTTTTTGGAAATTAACTAAGAGATATTATAGAGTTCAGTATAATGAATATGGTCAATAGGGCTTAGAAATTAATTTTCTTGTTTTATTTTCAGTACTTCAAATTTTAATTTTTAATTTTCAGCTTCAGTATTTTTCTTTTTCTGTGGTACTGGGGATCAAACCCATGGCCTTGTGCACGCTAAGGTAAGCACTCTACTACTGAGCTACATACCCACGATATCAAGTGTTTATTTTAAAAAATTACTTTTCGATAGAAATTTTTATATTTTATGAAACAGGAGGTTATATTAATGCATAGGTCCAGATTTTTGGAAATGAGGAGAAAATACATCAAATACCCTGAAAATATTATTCCCCAAAATACTATTCTAAAACTGCAAGCATTCTTTATAGGACTAGAAATTCATGCTAATTAAATGGATTCCAAACAACCAAGTATTATGTTTCTCTAAATGATGTCTGGGTATATACAATAACAAAATAATAATTCATTTAGATCATGTTAATAATTTAAATATTATCCCTTTGTCTTAAAGATAAATTTCATTTGCTGTTTTTTCCCCCATGATAATAAACATAATTTAGTAAAAGGCAGACAATGTGTGTTACCATTGGGTTTTGGTCATTGTAGTTTGATTTCTTCATTCTAAAAGTGCTCTTATTTTTTTCAATTAAAATATATATTATATTTAAATGTACAGAAATATATATATGAGTGTGTTTATATACATATATACACACACATATATATAAAGAGAGTGAAAAATCCAGCCAATACTAACAAACAAAAAAATAACCGAAATATTTGTGACTCTATCAAGGCAGATTTGAATAAATCCTATTAAACACTCAGATTTTCTGTCACTAGAAATGATGACAACAAATGTATTTTTCTAGTATTTTTGTCCATGTGCTTTTATAACTTAATGTTGAAAATGTCCATCTTGAATTTTCTTCTTTTTTGTAATGCTTCTTGATATTTACATTATTCCAGAGTAGAATTATTTCATAATTTGTCAAAGAATTTCCTTTTTAGCAAATTTTCCATAGGTGAAAATATAAACTCAAAATAATTCTCAACAGATTGCAAATATCAATCGTGTGTTTTATTTGATTGGAAATAAAGATCTAATTTAATCTTCCTGCTGTAGAACATATTAATTGACTAAATGATACTAATTACATGTAAATGTAGAGATAGAAACTTTGATAATCAGTTTTAATCTTTGTTAATACTCCTTTATATTAACAAACATTCTAATTCATAAATTATCACTCTTTTAAAGGTAAGTAAAATTACTTCTTGACTTCATTTAATTTGCATTCAAATTTATAAAATCTTCATAATAGTTATTGTGTTGCAAAGCCCATGTTATCATAGGCTCTTAATGAGAAGATAATGGTATGGTCAAAATAAGAAGTAGCTTAAGTGATTTTTTCTTTAGTGCAGAAATGGAGTCCTTTATGAAATAGGAATTGGTGCTGTAAGTCTGTAAGCTAGATTCTGTTTGCTCATTGACTTCCATTATACGTCTAGAGTTATTCCTTGGAAAAATGTATGCCACTTTAGTTACCCATGATTCTGCTCTTTAGAGCAGAGCAGGGAGATTGCTATAGTAACAATGTAGCCTTTTCTCTAGTGACTGGCCCCTCATCTCCTGGGAGGCCCAGTGCCTTTCTACTCACTGCAACTGATCTGGTTTACTCAAAAAACTCTACCTTTGTTGGATAGCTCTGGGGCTTGAAAATAAGGTAACAGGTAACCTGTTCTGAGATCCCACTGTGGATCAGGCACAATTCCAAGCATTTTACCGGGATGACTTAACTCTATAAGGCAGAATTTATTAGCCCTCTTTGCAGATGAAGAAATCTAGGGGGAAGTGGATTCTCATGGCTAGGAAGTGTTTTGGGACATAGTTTAATTCCAGAGCTGAGTTTAGGATCACTATTATTGCTTTCCTACTTTCTTGACTAAAGCTTTTCGATCATGAATGTGCCACAAATTTACCCAGATATCAGTCCCTCAGCCCTTGGAGTTGCTGGGCAATTCCTGGAGCCCAGCATCCCAGATCTCTTACAGCTTTAAGTGGTGCCATCCAGTTAAACCAGTTGCTACACAGAGATGATCGTTCTCACCCATGCCAGGGTGTATGAAATTTTGACACACATGCTGCCCCAGAACAAAGAAAACATTTATAGGCAAATACATTGACTACATTTCTTCATCTGTAGCTGATATTAAAATAAATGTCAGACTCAGCAGTCCTCTGACAAGGGATAACTTGTATAAAGCTTATATAATTCTTTATTTTGCTGCTTGTCCAAGTATTACATATGGAAAATGGTTTAAGAGCAAAGACAATTTCTTCCATGAATATTGTGTTGTTCTGAATGTTAGTTAGTCTTAACTGTTAATTAGGTAATATAGCCAAGCTAGAGTTCAAATGAAGTCATATCACTAAAACTGAATTTATTCAATTATATTTAATAAATTATTTCTTACCATTTGTATGAACTACTTATTTTCCAATTAATCAGAATTGGAAAATGTTTAGGCTTGAATACTGAGGTCTATGAGGTACATGAAATTAAAAAGGGAGTACTTTCAAAAGCAATACTGGTGAGCTTTGTCATAGAACTATGATGGAGATAATCAAATAAGGAATGACATGGGTTGCTTGAGAGTCCTGGAATAACACTGAAGAAATACTGCAGACTTCACATCACTTTAGTATCTGGAATCAACAAAAGACAAAATAGTTTAGAAACCCAGGGTATAATAGGAACAGCTTAGGGGAACCCAACTGACTTCAATAAAAATGTAGTGATGCATAAGCATTTGCACCCAATGTTTTCATTACATTTAAAAGGATTTGCTCACAATGCATTAATCATAGGAGCTTTTCTGAAAGTGGCTCGTTTCTCCAGATTTTGGCTCAATAGAAGTTTTCAGGTAAAAACAAACCACATTGCAGATGAGTCAAAGAGGAGGAAAAGAAGAAATATTTTCCTTTTGATTGTCATGGGGACTTGATTGCAATAGCCAGAGAATGTTGCCTACTTACATGTCTGATCCAGTTTAGTACTTTGGTGGGGACCATCTTGAGAGCGCTGACTACTGGCCATCTGGTCTGCATTCTTGAGTACACACGAAATGCGAGGGCAGGGGAACAAAGGTGACTCTAAGGTTGTGAGCCTCAAGCCCTCAATAATAATGAGCCATTGTCAGAGAAGTATACCAGGAACAGGAGCTGGTTGGACAGGTGTGTTGGTGACAGGGAGGATGATACATTCTTTGTGGACATGTAGACTAGAGGAACCAGATGGGTACTCAAGTGGAGAATTCATGAAAGTAGTTGAAATGTCCTGCCTCGGACTGCGTGGAGAGATTAGGTTGGAGGTTGAGTTGAGCACTCAAATACTCTAGTCATAGGTATTCATAGCATAAGGGGAGAGAGAGAGACCACCTCAAAGGAAAACATAAAGATAAGCTAAAGGATTTCATCATGTTACCTGGGTAACCACTTTGAAAGGAGAAATTCTGGCAACAAAGCAGATGGGCTAACTGGCCTCCTAGATGTCCCAGAACCCACCAAACAACCCCCTGCCAGGACCAGCCCCTTCTTGACCCACTAGAATGCTCTACCCTCAGAGGCTGAGGCACTTCCTTTGTGCTACCATAATGCTCTCTGTGTTCTCAACACTGCGTTCCCAAGAGTATACTTATTTGATCTGCTTCTCATATCATTTGCTACACAAAATATTTACTGAAGAAATGAGTGGGAGAAGTGGAATGTGAAGCAGTTGTGCTCTCTGCCTCATTTCAGAGATCAAGATCTTGGAGTTCTGATAAACTGGTCTGATGACATGATATTTCAAGGAAAATATAATTGGACTCCCATTGTGTACCAGGCATTCTTGGAACAAAGACCAGATATTCCTAAAGTCCACAGGACTGCCTTTTTCTCCTGACTCTGCTTTTCCAGGAACTGGAATCATGTTCCAGTTCCATGTTTTTTCATTCAAGAGCCAAAATTCACACCTCCAGATTGATTCTGTCCCTGGTGGCGTCCCTTGCCTACCAAGTAAGTGGGGCCTCTGATGGTGAGACTGATTCCAGAAACCCACTCAGGAAAGGCTACAGCTTCGAAAGCAGGGTGTGATATGGGGACAAAAACAGTTCCAGAAGTCTGTTCTAGAAACCATAAAGAGATTATTGTGTGTGTGGCATAATGATCTGAAACTAAGAGCAGAGAATGGCAGGGAAAAGGGTGTAGATTCACTTTCCTACTTCCCTATCTATTGCCAAGGTTACGATCTACATCAGAGAGAACACAAGACTGGAATTGCCTTTGCTATGTGTGAGGCTCCATGTTTGGAATGTTTAGAGAGAGAAAAAGCCTCTGAGGAGAATGAAGCCTTTTGCCAATGTTAGAAGGTTGAGCCTCAGGGTCTCCCTCAAACTTTGCCCATAGTTTGATATGAAAACGGAAGTCAAATGAGAAATTCATGGAAATGGTCCATGAAGTTCTATAGAGTTCTAGAATATTTAATGATGCAAGTAGAACATGGGCTGTGGAAATAGAACCGAGGCTAAAGTCAGCTCTACCATTGGCTACTGGTGTGGTGTAAGCAGATGACTTAAGATTTTGCATCTCATTCTCTTTAGTACTTACCATAGGGGTTAAATGACATGAATGCATGAAAAGCATTTAGCTTCTGGTCCAGCACCACATTCAATACTGGTCAACATTACAGACTTTACTGTGGCTTAAAAATTTCTTGTAGGAGAACACACACAGTATAAAACACCATTTTAAGCATACAGTTCAGTGGCGGCAAGTACATTCACGCGTTGTGCAACCATCATCTTCATCCATCTCCAGAATTTTCCACCTCTCAAACTGAAGCTTTAACCTCTTTCAAAAATAACTCCCATTTCTCTCCTCTGGACCCAGAAAATCACCATCCTGCTTTCTGTCTCTATACGTTTACCTATTCTAGGTGCCTACTATAGGTGGAATGATACCATATTTGTTCTTTTGTGTCATGCTTACTAAGAAATGTTTTGGTTTTAATAGCAAAAGCTTTATCTAGACTTTTTGGTCATTGATTTCTGGGGTTTCTACTCTGCATGAGTCCCAATCCTCTGCATGGGGCACCATCTTCCTGATAACATCTAATTTCAGACAATAGTATCAGGAGAAAACATCTCTACAGCACATATTTAGGTGTCCAATTTATTCTAACAAGCATCATAGAAGCAGATACTTTTTTTTAGAAGACTGTAGAAAAGCTGAAGACATTTCTGAAATGTAAATCTTAAATTCTTGAGTGCTTTCCTTATGGATGAGGATGAACGTTTTCAGTCTGAGCACAGGACCTTTTCACTTATGAGCATCCCAAACTGATTGTTAAGTTATGTGGTTGAGAAGCAAATAGTTGCAATGAGGAAATATTGGATATATATTAAAAACGATGAAAGCCCAAGCCAAGAGATAAGATTAGTTATTCAGGAAAAGCTCCATTTGAAAGAAAATTTCTCTCACAGATGTGTAGTAATTATACAACCTGTTTCTTTTTAGCATGCATATGAGCTAAATGAGCCTTTTCCCTGCCTTGAAAGTGTGCACTCCCTCAGTTCTACAAATGACGCCAATTTGTGGACATGGGTAAGAATCAGGAAGCCAATAACCCTCAAGTACCAGTGAAGTGGTTTCTGTAGTAATGAAGCACCCACATGAAATCCCTTAGGGTTTTTACCTTCTTACTCCAATAATCTTCTGATCACTGTGGCTCTGTCAGGCCAGTGGAATGTCTAAGCCTGCCACCTGGAAATCTGAGGGCAGACTCTTTCTCCTGACTCAGCTCCTTTATACCTGGTCTTTCTGATGGCCATGACCTAAAGAGATCATGATAACTTACTATGATCCACAAATGCTATTTCTGACTGCAGTTTTTGTTTGCTTTATAGCATCTTGAGCAAGCGGTTTAGTATCTCTGAACCTGGGTGGTTTCATCAGTAAAATGTGAGGATAAAGCTAGCTTGTGAAAATGCCTGACACAGTAGATGGCTTGTACAAGGTGCACAGGTGAGTTTTGATTTAGGAGAACAATTCAAAAGGAGTGTGTATGTTGTACTTGTCGAGCCTTCTCCCTCCTTCAGACTTTCTCATTGCTCTCCTAACAACCCTCACACAACTTCTTGCTCCCATTGTGGGAACTGAAATTTCTACCTCATTTGCCTGTGAACCTGCAAGGCCTGTCTAGTCCCAGGCACTGACTACCTTAAGCTAAGACTTGTACAAACCTCTGTCCTTGTGATTTAATTATTTTTATCTCACCCAGGCCCTTGGCCTTCAGGATGCCGGATGCTGCTCTGCAGAGCAGGTTTGCTAGTCTCTTATCTGTAGCTTTTAATCTAAAAGTTGATTCGGACAGACATTTAAAAGCATGCACTCCCTCAGTTCTACAAATGACACCAATTTGTGGACATGGGTACGAATCAGAAAGCCAATAACCCTCAAGTACCAAGGAAGTGACACTGTGATCAACAAGGGAGAAAAATATTCCATAAGAACAGAAGCAAAAAAGTGTATTTACATGAATCCTGGGCTCTGTTAGAAAAAGCAATGTTAGGTTCCGCATGTATTTTTATTTCCTTGAGCAGTTTTGCTAACATTGTACATTTCAACAGCTCAGACCCTGTGCGAAGCAGCTCACATATTTTATTTAGTCCAACCAGCAATCCTGGGAGGTAGATTCTGCCTTCATCTATCTTATAGGTAAAAAATCAAAGACCTAGGTGAAATAACTTGCCTACAGAACTGTTTCAAAACAGAACTGAGCACCCATGGTCTGACCACCTTACCAGGTATTCAATGCCATGTTCAAATACAGTTACTCGGTCCAGAAGATAGTGCTGAGTTATTCCTCTAGGAAGCATCTAGAGGGCTTTAAACGATGGTCTTTGTTATCACACATTTTTGCAGTCTTACCCTCTTTATTTTCCTTTTATTGAGGCCCTCAGGGTTAATTTTTAAAATATTAAACCCATTGTTCTTCTCTGTTCCTTGTAGTAAGAAACATAAGGCTTCGGGAGGACCACACAACTATACACATTTGAAATTCCTTGTCAAGGACCTGGTGACAAAACATGTTGAATCCATTCAAGAGTAAATGGTGACCTCAGTGATTCTAGAGGCTGGAAATTTTCTTTCGTAATCAAAACAGTACAACCAGAGAAACAATAGCTGTACTCCATTTGTGTTCAATGAATCAAAAATTAAATAAAAAAAAAGGAAAGTTCAGTTAACTCCCTGTAAAGATGTGCCTGTAAATTACGAATTAGGAATGCTCCTTGCCCAATACTTTTTTTCTTCATGTCAGAAATTGAAAGTCCCATGTGTAGAATTTACTGCCGATACGAAAAAAAAAAAAAATCAGGATTCACTTTATTAGGTTTCATGTGGTTATTACTGTGGTCTCCAGAGAATTTCTATTTCTTCTACTAAAACTTCAATTTCTTCTTTCCTTCATTTCTTTTTCTTTTCTTTTCTTTTTCTTTTTTAATTTATTTTTTTGGTGCTGGGATTTGAACCCAGAGGCACTTAACATTGAACAATATCCCCAACCCTTTCTTTATTTTTTATTTTGAGAAAAGGTCTTGCTAACTTGCTGAAGACCTCACTAAGTTGCTGAGGCTAACCTCGAATCTGCCATCCTCCTGCCTCAGCCTCCCTAGTTGCTGATTACAGGCCTATGTCATCACACCTGGCTGAAACTTTTAATTTATGTTATTTTTTTCAGTTCTTTCATTTTTAATTTCTATTTTTATATACATTATAAAATGTCCACAAATGGCCTACATGTTCAATAGTTATATGTAATTTATATTTAAAATTTTATACAATAGCAAACACCCACACTCATACACCCATACACATATGGTATAATACCTGTTCAAAAATATTTTGTTGATGAAGCAAGTGATCAGTCTCACTGGTATAGTGATCTTTTGAAAGTATAAAATATTAGGAATGCTCATAAATTTGGCAGTTAAACTTCCAACATTTCTAAAACATAATAAGCATTCACTTTTTGTATCCAACTGATAGTTCACATATCCAGAACTTTAAAAGAAAATACACTATTTGTGTAAGAAAGAACTAAACCATTGAACATCCATCGGACGATAAAGTTAAAAAGCCACTTGCACAACACGATAGGTTCATCTCCATTAAAGAATAATGATGATTAAAAGCCATAACAGCATCTTTAGTGCTTTGCCAAGTTTTTAATTATCTTCTAGTCTAAATTACCTTAATTGCTTTCAGTCTAAAAGTAAAATTATATTTAGTGCCAGCCATTGGTAACTGACTTGATTTTTTTTTCAAGTTATTTGTTTATAATTTCAGTGACTCCCCTTGTCCCTGGTATGGTGTATGGGACCTTCCTGTGTCCTGATGCTCCAGTCCTACCTCATTGCTCTCCTCTTCTTCCCTCAAAGTCGCCGCTACTTTCATTTCTCCTTTAACACTCCTTGCTTTCTCAAAGAAACACTCTCCCTGCTCTGTGCCTGGTTAACTCCTCCTCCCCCTTTCAGTCTCAGCTGGAGTACTTTTCCTTCTTCCCCTAGCCTGTGGCAATTGTCTCCCCCTGTGTTCCAAGGCATCCTCTGCTTTGCTCTCTTCAGGGCTTAGCACATTACTTGTTCAGATGTCTCTCTTCCAGCTCAACATTTATAACACTTTCCTTACAATTTTGACAGATTGGGCTGTCTGGTGTCCCCTGGACCCAAGTCTAAAGGAGAAGTGCTGGTGTGTGATAGAAGCCTCTTCCTGGATGCGTCCCTCCACCCCATAATTGGCCCTGTCCTCTCCCTTGTTAGTGGTTTGAGCTTTGCACACTGTGTATTGGGTGCTTTGATATCTTCACTTCAATCAACCATTTCCTCACGAGCTTCCTTTTTCCCTTCCCCTCCTCTTCTTCTCTTCTTTCGTTTGTTTGTTAGACTAACAGGTTAACCTTGCTAATCCTTCTGGACTTCCTCCATATGCCTACAGTCTACAGGAAATTAATCTACGTTTTCTGGGCAATGTCATCAAAACTTAGGTGCTGGGGCTGGGGATATAGCTCAGCTGGTAGAGTGCTTATCTCATAAGCACAAGGCCCTGGGTTCAATCCCCAGCACCGAAAAAAAAAAAACCCAAAACTTAAGTGCTGACCCAGAGAGGAGCCAATTGAGGAGTGCTGCTCAGCAGAGCAAGAAGAGGCGCCAGGAACAGGGGAAGGGCCAAGCTGATTTAGACAGTCTAAATTTGAAAGCTGATCCTTTGTCCCTGGATCCACCACAGATCCAGATTGAACGCAGATTTTCCCTAATTCAGGGAAAGCAACAGATTTTTCTTTTTCAGTTCCTAATCTGTTTTTTTCTAAGCAAGAAACTGTATTTTCTCTATCCTTAAGTTCACTTTACTCAAGAGAGGACATGCTAGAAATTCTGCTGTCAGCAAAATTATATTTGATTTGGAAGACAAAAACACTGATGAATTATTTGAAATTCTATTTTGTTTATCTTCTAATGAAAAATGACCTTGACTTTGTTTAATTGCAATACATTGTGTACTATAACCGTTCATCAGTCATTTTTCTGGATCATAAATTTAGATTTATGTTTTATTCCTGTTAGATTACTTGAAAAGTTGTCTTTGGGTTAAACATTTCTTTTGTAGAGCCTTCCTCTACCCCTCTCCAACTTACACAAAATACATAGATGTTTGTAAAATAGGCACCATCATAGAGATTGATTTTTATGAAAACTTTGTTGCTTCTAGTGCTATTGTTGGTTTAAATATCTTCTCATGATAGTGCCTTACAAAGCATAGAACATTAAGTTTGTTGATTTCTTATTGTCCAGAGCTTTTCTTTAGATCTGTAATAGGAAAGATTAACCACCTGGAAATTAAAGTGTGAAATTCTTATTTAAACATTGTTTGCCTTTTAATGGTATTTACATGATAAAGTAAACATCCTCAGGCTCATAAAATTAGAATTACAGTATTTGTCAATAATTTATTTCAATTAAAGGTACAAATGATTGGGAGTCCATGTATATGCAGAATCGTGTTTTGCTAATAGTCACCTACAATCCAACTATCTGGAGATGACCACTGTTAATATTACAATATAAGTCTTCTTCATGATCTTTTAGTCTAAAATTTTGCACACGCAGAGGGTTATAAGTGGGGGAAAAAGAAATAGTAAACAAGTAGGATGTATGAATTACCTATTTGTTAAAATGAGAGAAAAGTCCTATACACAGTCACATTCTTATCAATTCTTTTTTTTTGATAGAACTCATCCTAGTTTTTAATACTCAAATTTTTTGGAATATACACAGATACATGTATGTTATATATATGTACATACATATAGTCAAAGCTTCTTGAGCAATTTTAAACAAAAATACATATTTATATCCTCAAAACTAATTATAATAATTTTAACAAAGCAGTGTTAATTGATCATTTGTATTCATCGATAAATTGCTTGATGATAGCTTGTACATTTGTCTACTAGATTGTTTATCTTGATTATTGATTTGAAGAAGAAGCTTAATATTTTCTGAGATACTGTTTGCTTTTGTCTATGGCTCATGTAGTTTAGCTGTATTTTACTGTATGTATATTTCAAATTTTTATGTAATCAAACCAGCAAATCACCAAATATTTCCTATGTGGCAGCTGAATTCTAGGTCAATTTTGGAAAGGATATTTTATCTTCAAGATTACAAAAGTATTTACCTATATTTTTCCAATATAGTTATATATATTTACATATATATGTGTTTATCTGTATATGAAAATATCAAACTCAACATATACACATATATGTTATATGTCACTATATTAAATTAAATATTTAGTACATATGAAATTAATTTTCCTAAATGATTGGGGTAGAGATCTGTGCTTTCCAAAATAGTCCATTTGTCCAAACACTTTTCCTAAGTGTAATCATTGTTATATTTGATTTTCCATATGTACCTGAGTCTATTTTGGACTTCTCTATTCTGTTCTATTGATATATTTATTTATTCTAGTACCAGTGCCACATTTTAAAATATTTGCACTATTATTTTATATTTGTAAACCCAGTACAACAACTTTTGTTTTATTATTATTTTTAAAAGTTCTTGAGTAAGCTAGAATGTTTATACTCAAGCTGAACTTTTGAATCAATTACACATCTTACACAAGTAAGTTTTCTGATTCAGATATGTATTTGCATCACCACCAATCTGAATTTACAGTGTTATTTGAAAATGTTTTAGAGCTTACCCCTAGATATTTTGCATCAAAGTTGCTGTGAATGAAATCTTTTTTTACTACTTACATTATTACTTGGATACAGGTGTGATGTAGGGACGCTATTATCACTTGCAGTATCTATTGGGGAGACTATCTTATCTAACACGGCCGTTTCTAAGCAGATGATTTCAGTTCCCTGTCCTATGGGAGATTGAAGGGGAAATGTCAGCAAGTTGGACTACCATGGAGGATGCCAAGATTTTGGCAACCTCTGTCTCTCTCCAAGTTTGCTCCAAGTACTCTGTGATTTTATGTGACCTATTAATGCACCAGAAAAGGGAAATAAGGTAGGTTCCCAATACTCTTGACTGTTCCAGGAAACTCTGAGGACCAAGAAGTGTTGATAACATACATTTTAAAGCAAATTAACCACTAATTGAAAATAAATTAGGATGTTGGCATTGCATTCTCAGAGGGCAGCAGCACTCAATTTAAAGATCTGAGGAGAAGTGAATATGCTCTCTGCTAGGAAGGGTTGTATTAAGAGGCCCTGGTTTGAAGTGCAGTATGATTCAGCATTTTATTGAGGTGGAATTTTAAGAAGTTAATTGACCACCAACTTGAATCAATGAAACATTTGTTTTTATACATAGCAATGGGATCACAATACAAAGTGAAAAATATGAAAGCAGCTCATTTATAAGCAGATTCTAACGAACATATTTATTATAACCACTGAAATTTTATAGATCTTTGCAGTTTACATTCCTCTTTTACATTTTTGAGGTCATTTAATCTTCATAAAAATCCTGTGAGTTGAAAATGGAGAATCTAGTGTTGTTCTTAGCCAATGAAGATATTGAAATTTAACAAGGATAAATAGTCCAAATTTGTATAACTCTTAAAAGATAAAGTCGGGTTTTATATTCAGAGTTCCTGGTACATTGCACTCCACACTGCTGCCTTCCCCAAGACTCAGCTTATTTTAAAATGAGATGTGTGAAATATCCTGTCTTGCCTTTGATCAGCTCATCACATAGTGGTGCATCCACACCTGACATTAATATTGCAAGCTGCACATAAATGCTTTACTAGGCCAGTCTAATGACTGATTTCTGCCATGGCCAGTGAAAGATTTCGTTAAATTCCTCCAACCTATTGGGTTTATTTTGTCTACCCATTAACTTCATGCTGGACAACTGTGTGCTGTATTATAACCAATTACATAACTGTAATAAAAAAATTTAGTTTTTGCAAACTAAGTTCAACGACCTCTACCCTGCCCATTGGTATGACAATTTGAGACTGATAAAGATTTTGTGAGTTTTGAAATCTAGAATACTTTAAACTGTACTTCTAGTTTTTTATTTCCCTAACAATTTATTTTAATTGTGAGACTGTAAAAAGCCTGAGTATTATTTTTCCTATCTCAAATTTCTTCTCTGGTAGAAAGGATATAGGATGAAAGAGAGTGAAATATTAGGGATGACCCTTATCTAAAATGGTCTGCACTTTTTTTTCAGAGAGCTCCAACAGGTATCCTTTGGATGGGGACCATAGTTTGAAATAAATTAAGCCAATGGAATTATATTTTCTTCAAAATTCTTAAAACTCAAATCTGAGTAACGTAATAAGACCTGGCCTGTGTGTACTTATATCTTGAATCATTCAAAAATTTTCTGTCTTGTTAGGATTTTTACCTCTTAAATTTTATTTTCCCTCTTCTTCTCCATTTTCATCATTTTCATATCACTTTTCCCTCAAAATTTTCAACAGATCCAGAGGACTAACCAATTTATTTGAAGCCATCTTTGTTTAAAGAAGTATTAGATGACTGGTGTGAAAAAAAGATATCGTTGCTAATATTTCAAGTTGAGGAATTTTAAATGAAAAAAGAACATCTTGTTAAGGATTAACTTTAGGTTTCTCTTTTGTGCTTATTCCTGTCAAGCTTCAATAATTTGAACTTTGAATAGAACACACGACTGAAAATTAGTAATCAAAGTGAAATTTAAAAAGTACTCTTTTGGTGAAACTCTCAGAAGATTCAGATCAAATAAGGAAAAGCCAATGAACCACATTGTGTTCATCACATTTTCCAGATTCCACTGTAGACTGTCAACCCAGATTAGGACTGGGTGAAAAGCCTTGTCCAGACCTGTGACTGCAGTAGGGACAGAAGAGAAATATCACATTGAAATGCTTTCTGTTAAATAAAAGACCCTCATACATAGAATCTCTTAACCAAACCCATCTTCATTTCATGCTTACACCTGAATTCACTGTAGAATAGATACATTGCTAGGTATTCTCCAGTACCTCAGAGAAAATGTTATCTTACCGAGATAAACTACCCATTTAGAAATGTTGTGCAATGAAGACTGACATGTCTTTCTATACCATTTTCTAGCATGTGTATAATTTTCTCATTTATTTCTCTGAGTTGTTTACTATTTATTTGGCTGAAGAGTATGATATTATCATAATGGGCTAGAATAATGTATTCCCTCATTACCAATGAAGAATTCTCTAAGGATTTGGTTTCTTAGCATCAGGTTTTACTTGGCTGTTAGTGTTAACAAGGTGCTCAGCTGTCTTAAATGATGTTAGAAACATACCATTAAAGGTTTTAATTAGACAATAATTTTGATATGAATACCCACTCCCTATATTTCTCCACCAGTAGAATATGATAAATGGTTGCTTTACCATTCAGTGTCCTTTTGTTTTTGTTTTTTTTTCTATTTTTGAAAAAGTGAGCTTGCTCAAAATAGTAATTCTTCGAAATATATCATCATTTAGTATTTACCAGACACTATGCTAATTTATACCAGTTTTACAGCTAAGAATCATCCTAATGTTGTATAAGGCAGCAAAATTAGTAAGTGGTAGAAACAAGATTCAACCAAGGTCTATTTCAACTTAAAGCCTGTGGGCTAATCAGACACACAGCTACAGGAGAGTAGAAGGCTTCCTCAGAACATACTCCTCAAAAGATTTCTTCTCTTTTGGGGGTGCCAGTGATTGAACCCACAGCTTTGTGCATGCAACTCAAGTGCTCTACCACTGAGCCATATCCCCCCAACCTTTTAAATAATTATTTTATTTTGAGACAGAGTCTTGCTAGGTTGCTGAGGCTGACCTCAAACCTGCCACCATTCTGGCTTAGCCTTCAGAGTAGTTATCTTTTAAACAAGATAATTAGAACACGATGGTGATGTCGTGGTGGCTATGGTTATGACAGCAACAGCAGTGTGGGAATGATATTAGAAGCTGGCAGCAGCCTTGTTTCCCATCGCTACACTGTGATGCTTCCCAGGACACTGAATACTTCATCATGAGGATGGCTTTCTATTTATTTCCCTCATTGTGTCTGTCTACCCATTATCTGGTTATTTATTTATTACTATTTATCACCTCACACCTGTTTTCTAGTTTTAGAAGTGAATCAGAAGTCAGACATAGTTTTTTTTTTTTTTAAACTCCTCACATTTGGAAAGGAAATTTGTGTTTTTCTTTAAATCTTAGAGTCTCTGGAGGGACTGGATAGTTTTCTTTCCCTACAGTCATGATCCCATCTTCCATATGAAGATACTGTCAGTAGATCATGAAAGGGAGTTTGTTTTTCCTGCTGTTGGTGGAGACTACACATACAGTCCTACCATTTCTCTTTGTAGTGGCACATATTTTCAGGATATAAGGTAAGATTCAGTAGACAGAGAAGCTTGCAAATAACTTGGAGTTTTTAGGTATAATTTTAATGGATTAAATATGAATGCTTTCATCCAAGCATCACACTGGAAAAAATTCAGACTGTCCCACATATTTAGAATCTCATTCATAAGGCTTAGAAGCCAAGACTTTCTGCTTCTGAGTAAATGATCAAGGACTTGGTCAGGAATTAAGTACAAGCTAGTGTTTGTCACATGCTTGCTTAAGACATTGGACAATGCCCCAGTCATTCAAGCAGATGCCCTAGGTCTGAATTGGTGTAGAGACAACTCATTTGCAACTAAAACATTTATCCCACCTCATTTTGGTCTGTTGAGTGTTGAACTGTACGTCCCTCTGCCTAAATTCCTGTTGAAATTCTAACCCCCAGTACCTCAGAATGTGACTTTGTTTGGAAATAAGGCCATTGAAGATGTAATTAGTTAAGGATGAGATTATACTGGAGTAAGGTGGGCTCCTAATCCAATATAACTGGTGCCCCTTTTAAGAAGAAATTTGGACACAGAGATGTACATGTAAGGACACCAGGTTAAAGAAGAATTCAGGGTGCTGTGTCTATAGACCATGGAACCCCAGATCACCAGCCAACCAAAAGAAACCGGAAGAGCAACATGGAGCAGGCTTTTTCTCACAAATTTCAGAAGGAACCAATCCTGCTGAAAACAAATTTTGTTTTTTCAGTACCGGGACTGAACCCAGAGGTGCTCTACCATTAAGGTATATCACCAGGCCTTTTAATTTTATTTTTAAGACAGGGGCTTGCTAAGTTGCCCAGGCTGGCCTCTGACTTGTGACCCTCCTGCCTCAGCTTCCTGAGTTGCTGGAATTACAGGCCTGTGCCACTACATCTGGCTTGATACCTTAATCTTAGACTTCTGGCAATAAATTTCTGATATTTAAGCAGCCAAGTTTGTGGCACTTTGCTATGAAAATCCTAGAAACTGTGTATGTGATTCTTCACAGAAAGATATTTATTGATTTGGAATGAAATATATTTATCTATGCCTTCAGAATGCTGATATGTGAATGCTCTGTTTAAATAAGACTTTTTATTGTGGCTCTCCCTTCTTCCTACTTCCTGAGCTGAGCAGCTTTCCTCTGCCACACCCTTCCGCCATGATGTTCTGCTTCACCCAGAGCAATAGAGTTTGCCAACCATAAACTGAAACTCTGAAAGGGAAAATGAATGGAACCGGAAAGCATCAAGTTAAGTAAAATAAACCAGACACAGAAAGACCCTGCTGCTCAGAGAGGTCCTGGTACCCATAGCATCAGCTTCACTTCAGGGTTGGTCACAAAGGCAAAATTTCAAGACCAACCAAGACCCACTGCATCCGAATTCATCATTTATCAGAAAGTCCACATGATTCGCATATGTAGTCAGTTTGGAAGCACTACACTAGCAGACGGGAAGCCTCTTCTACCAGCTGCATACTTTACTAAATTAGTTCCTAAGGGAAGATCCACAGCAACATTCCAATCTATGATCCATCCATCATTAGAGGATGAGAAATTGCTACATAGCCTTTTAAGCCCCTAGACTGTTCAAAATTTTAAATGTAGCTCCATTATTATCTGGTATAGTAAATTACACTGGAAGTAATATTTTTGAGAAAAATGGAAAGAACTTGGGGGATCCCCTTGGTTGGATCCTAATCCTATCAAGTCCTGTGGTTGAAATTAATGAATAATAATTAAATTTGAAAGCAACCACGATATCCTTAAACAGGTGAAGGGATAAACTGCGGTGTATCCATACAATGGATATTACTCAGTGATAAAAGATAAATGATATCAAGCCATGAAAAAATATGGAAGACATTTAAATTCATTTTGCCAAGTGGAAGAAACCTATCTGAAAAAGAACTGTACTGTAAGATTTCAAGTATATGACATCCTAGAAAAAGCAAAACTATAATAAAAAATACAATAAAAAGATGAGTGGTTACAGGACTTGGAGTGGGTAGGGAGATTAACAGATGGAACATGTGGGACTTTCAGGGTAGTGAAACTATTCTGTATGATACTATAATGAAAAGTACATGACGTGTAATTGGTAAAACCCCTAGAACTCTACCACATGAAGGGTGAACCCTAATGCCAACTGAAGATTGGGAACTGAGGAGAAAGACTCTATGGGAACTCTCTGTACTTTGTGATTCATTTTTCTGTAAACTTAAAACTGTTCTAAAAAATACAATCTAGTAATTTTTTAAAAAGATGTATATTTTGTAACACTATTGTTAATATACCAATGTGCTATAATAAAGACCATTATAAAAAATTCCTACTTGAGTTTAGTTGCAAGAACAGTTTGATAGGCTAATGTATATGCTTTTCTTTTTCAAAGTACTGACAGTCCCTGATTTAGTGATGGTTCAACTTATGAGTTTTAAAATTTTGCTATTGTGTAAAAGCATACCCATGCATTCATTCTGGTTTTCAATTTCAGGACAGTATTCAGTGAATTGCATGAGGTATTCAACATTGTATTATGAAATAGTCTCTGTGTTAAATGATCCTGTGTAGCTGTGGGCTAATGTAAGTGTTTTGAGAACATTTAACATAGGCTATGTTATGCTGTGTAGGAGGTTAGGTATATTAAATGTATTTTCGACTTGAATGGTATTTGTAATGATGGGTTATTTGGGATGTGACCACATCCTAAGTTGTGGAGCATCTGCACACATCTTAATATGCTTTCCTTTTTACTCTAGCATACACAGAACTTAGAATCAAGCACATTGCCTATCTGTAGTCCACTGCACTAGTGTGCCTGAAAACATTGGTTTGGCTCCTTTAGATATTCTCCCTAATAGCCTTATTGTCTCATCTTGAATTTATTGAGAAGCAGTTTAAAACTGTTTCATAAATAAAAGAAAAAATTCAATTTTTAAACAAGAAAATGATAGCACATGTTCTCTAGAAGTTTTTAATGATCTGCAATGTTTCCGGAGGAATTAGCTAAAGAATAGCATTTGGATAGTCTTGAGCACCAATCAACTACTGATTTTAAAAAATAGAGAAAACATTCAACCTTTGACTTTGGGGTACTGTCTTATTTCACTTAGCATCATAGTCTCCAGTTCCATCCATTTATGGTGAGTAATACTCCATTGCATATGTATGCCACAGTTTATCAATTCATTGATGGGCATTTAGTTTGATTTCATAGCTTGGCTATTGTGAATTGTGCTATTATAAACATTGATGTTGTATTTGTGCTACTATAAACATTGTGGTTGCATTCCTATAGTATACTGATTTTAGATCTTTGGATATATACTGAGGAGTTGGATAGCTGGGTCATGCTGTGCTTCCATTCCTAGTTTTTTTGAGGAGCCTTCATATTGTTTTCCAGAGTGGTTGCACTAATTTGCAGTCCCACCAATGTATGTGTGTGCCTTTCCCTCACATTCTCACCAACATTTACTATTGTTTGCATTCTTTTTGTAATTATTTTTTATTTTTACAGACTGCATTTTGATTCATTGTACACAAATGGGGTACAACTTTTCATTTCTATGGTTGTGCATGATGTAGATTCATATCATTCTTGTTAATCACACATGTACATAGGATAATGATGTCTGTCTCATTCCACCATTTTTCATACCCTCTCCCCCTGCCTCATTTCCCTCTATGTAATCTAAAGTTCCTCCATTCTCCTCTTACCCCCCACTCCCCAATCCGATTATATATCATCATCCATTTATCAGGGAAAACATTCAGCCTTTGGATTTTGGGGCTTGGCTTATTTCACTTAGCATGATAAGATAATATATACTGGATATATTGTTCATGTCAGTTCCTATAGTTGCAAATTCCTTTCAACTGAGTTGTAGCATTCTGGTCTTTAAAAACCAAAGTTGCATTCTTGATAATTGCCATTCGGACTGGAGTGAGATGAAATTCCTGATTGCCAGAGATGTTAAAATGTTTTTCATGTATTTGTTGACCATTTGTATTTCTTCTTTTTAGAAATGCCTGTTTAGTTCTTTTTCCCATGATGGGAAAGGTTTTGGGTTTTTTTTTTTTTTACTTTTTATTTTTTGGTGTTAAGTTTTTTGAGTTCTTTGTATACTCTGGACATTAATGACGGATCTGATGAGCAGGTGGCAATGATTTTCTCCCATTCTCTAGGTTGTCTTCATGCACTTGTTTCCTTTGCCTTGCAGAAGCTTTTTAATTTGGTGCCATCCCATTTATTGATTTTTGACTTTACTTTTTGTGCTTTGGGGGTCTTCTTAAGGAAGTTAGTTCCTGAATCAATTTGTTGAAAGAGTTAGGCCTACATTTTCTTCTTTAAGGTGCAGTGTTTCTGGTCTAATTCCTAGGTCTTTGATCCATTTTGCTTGATTTTTGTGCAGGGTGAGAGATAACTTTCATTGTATTACATGTGGATTTCCAGTTTTCCCAGCACCATTTGTTGAAGAGGCTATCTTTTCTCCAATGTATGTTTTTGTCACCTTTATCTAGTATGAGATAACTGTATTTAGGTGGATTTGTCTCTGTGTCTAATTTTTTCTCTGATAGGTAGAAGCTATTCCAAAATGGGTTGGGGGAGAGAGAAAATGGGGGGAAAAAAAGGGAGAGGGAATTTAATCAAAATACAGGAAAGCTTCATAGAGTAGATGAAGGGGATTGAGGAGGAGAAAAGAGGGATGGGAGAAGGGAAGAACAGTGGAATGAATCTGACCGGATTTTTGTATGTACATACTTGAATATTGCAAGTGAATCCCAACATCAAGTATATACCAAAGACAGTCATTAAAAAAACTATAAATAGATTGCAGAAAGATAGACCAGTAGGATCAATAAAGCAGAGGGAGAAAACCAGAGGAGGGGAAGAGAAAGGGGAAGGGCTGGGGACTGAATTAGAGCAAATTATATTCCATGCTTTTGTGATTATGTCAAAATGTATCCTAACATAATGTATAAGGATCAATGGGGTGGGGTGTGCCTTTGTAGTCCAGGAACACTCCTGTGCAACCATCCATAAAAAGCAGATGAGATTTTTTTTCCCTCTATGGTAATTGGTCAGTTCCCAGTAGAATTCCTTTCTGAATTCATTCATGTCTATAAAAGGCCCACCTTTTTGTGTACATGCTGAAATGAGTAGAAATGGTGCATGACTGAAGTCTTTAGGAGAACAAGAAACACGCAGTCAGAAGAGTAGGGAAACACAATGGTGATTGCAGAGCTGCAGATGAACAGCCAATGATGTCAATAGTCAATACTGAATACCAATGGGACAGATCTTCAGTCTGGTATTGAAAACTGCAGCTGGTGCCCTGAACCGAAGCCCATTCAGCCAGGTACACAAATCAGAAATAGAGAGCATCAGTAGCGATGTCTCACACCCACGTGGACAGGGAAGATAGATCGGGGTGTCAAAAGTTTACCTGAACTTAATAACTCAGGTGACCATTGGAATGTAGATAGTAGGAAACCAGGGCACATCAACCAACGTGCCTGGACCCCCCAGCAATCTGGTGATAGAAGCAGAGGTTTGTAATTACCCTGTGACTGAAAATCCACTAGCTGTGTGGTCACTCCATGTCATATTCCCTCTCCTTCAGCCACCAGTGCTGCTGCACAGAGGGCTACATGGACACCATATATTCCAGGCAGCTGGTCTCCTGCAATCCTCATAGTATCTGATGAAGCAGATTGCATTTAATAATGCTTTAAGCTAAGGAAACTGTGGTTCAGAAAAGTTAAGTAACTTTCCCCAGGGTGACCTAGCTGTTGAGTGGCAGGACAGGAATTCAAGCTTAGGGCTGTTAGTAAAACTGTTCCTACTCAGCCTTTCCAGGGGAATAATCACTGCTATTCATAATGTTAACTCTGTCATTGTCACAGTCCAAAAATCTCCATATTCAATATTGTCTTACATACTTTTCTCCTTTGGGAGAGTATCAGCTCCTTTCAGCATAACGCCCTGCCCCACTTTCCAGTTATCTTGCTATCTCATTACTATTACTTATTCCTTCCCTCCCATGGTGCTGTTGACTGCAGCTGTGCTTTGGGTTCTGAGGGCTTTCAGGAAAGGACAGGTAATTATGCCCCCATTGGAATCAGCTCTAAGTAGGCCTCCTGATTTCTACACAGCATCTCAGAATGACTAGTTTTGTCCCGTGTGACCCTATAGGCTTACCTCTTTGCAAAGGCAGGAATCCAGAGTCACGTCTAGTAAGGTCTGAACTTGTTCTATGCAGAAACTTCAGTAGATCTAGGCTGACACAGTAGACAATGACAAGATGGGCCTTAGCAACCATGGGACACGAGTCAAGGAATGCAGGGATGCAGTTTTAGAAAGTGTAAAGGGCAAGAAAAGGGATTCTCTTCCAAACCCTCCAGAGGGAGGGTAGCCTGGCCACTTCCCTGATTTTAGTCCTGTGAAATGAATTTCGGACTTCTGACATCCAGAATAGTAAGAGAATAAATGCGTATTTTTTTAAGCCCCAAGCTATGTTCATTTGTTAGAGTGACCATAGAAAACCAATGCACTCAGATTTTGAGCTTCGTATAGATTGGGTCTAAAATATCTGGAATGTTACCATCTGTTTTATTAAGAGCCCTTAAGAAAATAACAACTTTACAGCATTCCACTCAGTTTTACTAAGAAGGGGCTGAGTAATTATCACTGGAAGCCCTGTAATGGACCTTAAAAAACATGTCACCCCTCTTTTCAGGAAAAGAGTGAGTTATTATGAATCACAAACTTTGCTTTTCTTCGGCTGGCATTCTGTAGCTGGTTGTCATGTTTGCAAGATGTGGCAGAAAGAGCTCTTGAGTGTCCTTGGGTATGTTCCCTCGGGGACCCATTAGTGCTAAGGGCTGAGCTACAAACTGCAAATGTATTTCTGTGTTTAGATTTCGTATTATTCTCTTCTGTACAACAGGTCAGTATTAGCTGCTTATTTCTAGTATCTGGATCAAATAAGAGGTCTGGAAAAATGCCAAATGGCTCTATACAAAGGTGGAACAGATAAAAGGCTATCAAAGAATGCCAAACAAATGTACGTACTAATTACACTTCTTTTTGTGCTTACTGGGTAAACCAGTTAGCATATTACTATTTTTTCTTCTGCCCCTTCCTGTGGCTTATAGAATTTTGTAGTTAAACCTCTATTCCAATTAGACTTCACAAGAGACCTTTGGGTTCAGTTACTTTCCTTTTCAAATTTCATTCTCAAGAGAGTGGAGTTAATGATTGCAGATCACGGTGGTGGATATTTTAGAGAGGTTCTTAGACTCTGACCCAGTTTTGCTGCTACTCAGATTTCTAAATTCTACTTGGAGCTTGGCCAAAATCACCTCAAAGTCACCTCCCTTCGCCAGGGTCCAGTGGTTCAGGTTTATCTCAGGAAGGCTAGTCCCTTGCTCATGTAGACAATGAAAAAAGAAACACAAAGCTGCTTTCAAACCTTTTTAAAAATGACTTAGAGCAAGATGCCATTTGTTCTTTGTGGCAAATGCTCCTGGTTTAAGAACATGGAACTCTAAGCAGTCTTCCATTTATTTTTTCTCTCTCTCTCTGTATGTGGTTTTGGGGACAGAACTTGCTTATTCTCATCAGGTATTCTACCCCTGATCTATACTGCCAGACTTGGTCTTCTAATTTTAACTAATAAGTTATTTATTATAATTCAGAAATTAATGATTAAAAATCTTTTAGCACTTTGTCCTCATTAATGACTATGTGAAGATTTGCTCTTATCTCAATTGTCCCAATAGAGACACTTGAGTCAAATGGAACTCTGACCACATTTGAATCTGCTATCAGTTAAGCTTTATGTATCAGGCACTTGAATGCTGTCTTCACTGTGCAACTTGAAAAGCAATTATCAATTTGGAGCTACAGTGCATGTTCTGGGTGCATGGTGGAGTCCTTTTCATAATTCCTTGTGTGCACCCTTCAAGGCTCGCGGAAGTCTGGAAACACTAAGGAGTAAAGGAGAGATAAGAGACTTAGCCTATGGGCAGAGTATTGGGTAAGTTCAGTTAGACCATAGGAGGTATGGGCGAGGCAGAAGGGCTCAATTCAGAGAAGAAACTGCAAATACACACACACACAAAATGGAGGAGGATAATTAGATACACAAGTTCAGAAGAGAAAAGGGGCTGCTCCGGGAGGTGAAACTTGTAGCAGAGGAGGAGTATGTCCTTGCAATAAGAAAAGGGAAAGGTGGAGATAAATATCAATTTGACAACTTTTGAGATGAAAGTTGAGGGATCTCAGATGACATATACTGTTTCAATAAGAAAAAGACAAGTGAGACTAGAGTTTGAAGAGTGGAGGAGTTCAATTGTAATACTTGTAAGTAATAAGAAAGAAATGAGACCATTGCTGAGCAGAATGAGTGCTGGGGTGGACTGCATACAACAAGTCTGTCATGGAACCATCAGACCATGCTTCTCAAACTCAGGTGTGTGCTCCCTTGGGCCTGTCAGCCTTGTGCTTAGGATACACAAAGCCACAAGGACACAGCACCTTTCTCTAGCACCAAATTTTACTTGAAACATTTGGAATGGAATTTCAATTGCTTAACTAAATACTTTAAAGTTTACTTTAATACAAAAGCATGGAATAAAAACCAAGGTAAATTTCTTCAGGTAAATGGGAAGTTTAAAATAATACCATGGTAAGCTGCTCTTGGTTATATCTCCCAACTCTTCCTGGACTGCCATGGATGTCTGATGAGTCTCTGCTGCAATTGCAGGACCTTTGTGGACAAGTTTGAAAAGTTGGAATTCTGTTCTGCTCAGTGTATAGACAATGTGAGTAGGAGCAGAAAAAAAATGGAGGCTGTGTTTTAACTTGGGGTTAGCAGCAGCCCTGTGGCTCTTAGATGGAAGAGCTGAGGCTTTCCAAACTGCTCGTGTAAAGCACTGCAAGAGGTCCTTTCTTCCATGGGAAAAGTGGTTCTCACAATCCCTCTGACTCAGATGTTTCATTGTCCCTGTTTGGGAGGTTTTGAACCTGAACCTCAGAGTGGTGAAAAATTTGCCTAAGTCATACCATTGATCAGTAGCAAGGGAACTAACAATGTGGCTGGGAAAACTCTAGTGGCTTTTGCAAGACTGAGGTGTTGGAGGAATTGCAAGATTGGCCTAGGCAGAGCATGGCCAATGCAGAAAGATTGCAAAGGGAGACAGCATTATATATTGGAGGGTTGATGTGAACGTGATGGCTCAGATTTAACAAAATTCTGTCAGCCTTCTTCAAAACTTCACAGTGGCATTAAACCTTCAACCAGCTACTCAGAGCACTTGTTCCTCTGCTTCCCCTCCCCTCTCTTCTTTTTCAACTGACAAGAACTGCAGTCATGCTGAGGTTTCCTTGATCACATGGAGGTTTTCATCCTCTGCATGAATCACAGGTTATACAGACTTTAAGAAACTGGAGTAAGCTACATGGATTAGTTTTAAGTAACTCAGTTTTTCTCCACACCATCTACTTAAGGAAAAGAACAAATTCTAGCAAATTATATCTTCCTGCTTCTCCTCAATAAAAGGCATACGTAATGCTCAGAATTTGGGGCTCCAATCCCCGAGCTATGTATCACTGAGCCTGGTCTGTGAGCAGATTCTTTTATAACTTTAAACAACCTTTAGCATGTTAACATGAGAAGGAAATGTTTCATTCTCTTGGAATAATACATTATGGTTGTTGTGCATTTAGTACTCCTGAATACAAGTTCCATTTCCTACATTTTGCTACTTTTTTTTTTTTGAAAAGTCACCAAGAAATATCTATAACTCAAGGATCATCTTTAGCTGCTCCCTAACCTACTTCTAAATCAGCTCTGAAACCATTTGCTTTCTGATACATGGAAATTCTAAATTAGTAAGGTCAAAACAGACGTAGTGATTCTATATCTGCTAACCCCACGCGTCCTTCTCCAGGGAGGCTGCTGAGACTTCGTGATGAATGACTGCCAAAAACATCCCTCTGACAAGCTCAGAAGAGGTGAGGTGAATGCTGGTTAGAAGGTCTTGTCTTTTGTGAGCTCAACATTCTTTATTGAGAGCGAAGAGTAAAGTAATCTTGGTCTTTGTTTTTTTTTTTGGAACTAATATTTCCAGATTCTTTGGATATATTTTGTCCAAACAGGGGAGGGTGATTGGAGATATGCAACTGATTTTCAGATTAATCAAGTTAATTATTAACCTAGTACAGATTTGGTTAACCTAACAAGCATGCATCTGAGTTGACCAAGATGTCCTCACCTCACACAAGTCAGTTTTCATGTCGAAACATTTTTTTAGAACATCATTTTGAAAAGACATATGAGTTCATTTTTAATGGAAAATACTGAGCACAAATAAGGCTAAGATGTGAATGATTCATGACTGGATTTTTTAAAACAAGTTGGTAAAAGCCCCCAAATTATTGTTATTCAAAAGTAATAGTTCAGAAATGTCACAAGGATCGTAAACATTGAATTCATAAATTACCATCTGACAGACATCTCAGGGGAACAGCAGCTCTGTGATTTAAACAATAGCAGCCGCAGCAATAAACCCGGGGCCTCCTGTACTTTTTGCTGGAGAGCTGCACACCAAGTCTGAGGGCGTTTTCACAGATGGTTTGTAAATTTATTAACATGACTTTCTCCTCCATGGATTCTATGGAAGGGCAGAGACGCAATTTCATGCCATCCTTGCGTGTAGTTATTGAGGTTAAAAATCTATAGAAGCAACATCTTCAGTAAGCATTTCAGTTTGTGAATTACGTTCCAAGCATTGGACTAGCTCTGAAAACCTACAAATTCTATTTTTCAATCATTAAATAGAAATAAGGGGGTATGAAGAGTGGAGCAATGTGAAAATAACAGTAACAGGTATAAATTGGGAACATAGGAGAAAAACCAAAAGGATCCCTAACACCTGAACAAATTCAGGTATGCATAGGATAGGAAAATTAGCAATAAAAAATACCATGTGACTAGGTTAAGTCTGTTAGCACAGGTACAAGGGGAATATCATTTTTTATTAAGCCAAGTTAGGAACATAAGATTTTTACTTAAAAAGAATAAGAATGACAAGCATTAATTGAGGTCGTCTTACTGTGAGCAATTACTGTTACCTTCCTTTACCTCCAAATTCTGTTGGCTTTAGACTTGCTGGGTAGAAATGCTTGTTATAAAGGTGCATTCCTGTGGATTTCAATTTTCTCTATTCCTTTTGGAGACGTCCAATAGTAGACTGTACTAGGGAAAGCCACAGTTGACTGATAATTGAAAGTCAGTGGTGAGGGACATATCACTCAGCTCTTTCGGGTACACCTCACTGTGTCCTGCAGCCTTAGGGTCATGATAAAGCACAAATGTTAGAGCCGTGGCTGCAAGATGCCTCTTAAATCCACCAGCCTTTCAGGGCATGCCCCACTTTAAGGCAAAAAGCAATATATTCCTGTCCTCACTGAGGAATTGACCTTTAATATAACAATTTATTCTAAATTTATACTTCACCAACTTTACACTGGAGACTAGAGATGGGGTTATAATAGCAACTATTTAACTTTTGTTAATCTCTGGCATTCAAAATGAGAGGTCCCTTCCCTTGAGCAATTTGTCATCTAACAGGTGGAAGAAAATTTTAAATGGGAAAGACATTTCAACACTATACTTGAAAAGGTTTTCTAAGTGAGTAACATTGAATGAAGATGGTGACAATGAGAAAATGATAGCAAGGAGGAGGAGGAGGAGGAAGGCAGGTGCTAACCTGTGTTCTTGTTATGAATCAGACAGAACCAGGCTACAGGTCACAGGGGTCACATCTTCCAGCCTTCAGTTTAACCTCATGAGGTTCATCCTGTTGTTTGAGTTCTCAGGTGGGGAACCTGATGTTTAGGATTAAGCATCTTTGCCCAAATCCCACAACCAAAGAACAGTGGAGCAAGAGCCAAATTCAGGCTGTGTGCACTTATCCCTACATTTCACTTATTTGTGCCTACTTGCTAGGTTGAAGGCAAAGGGAAGTAAGGTATTATTATAAAAAATGCACAAATAGTATCTGGGAGAAAAGAGAAGGTCAAGATGTGAAGGGAAGACAGATGGATGGAGAAAGAAGGAAAAAGAGGTCAAAACAGGAGGAGGGATGACAGGGCAGAAAGAGATGGTTCCAGAATGCTGCTGGAACCACAGGAAGATGTGGGTTCCAGTGCTACCCCTGCTCCTATGTGTGTCTTCCTGGGACATGTTATTTGATCTCTTGGGTTTGTTTCCTTATGGGAAGCCATAGGCCTAGTTCCATATCCCAGATAGGTGGCAAAACACTTCACCTCTCAATATCTTAGTTTTCTCAATTGTAAAAGAAAATAAAATGAGTACTTCATTCACAGGGTCATTATGCAGATCAAGAGGCCACATGGAAAATACCTAGAACACGCAGTATATGTTCAAAGAAAGTTCAGATTCTTATATAAAAATTGGGACTCTCAGCATTGGACATCATGAGGAGAGTTAGATACCAAGTGTACAGCATCAAGTAAGAATACAACCAAACATTGTCGTTTCTGTGCTGAGGTTTAAATCTGCCTTCTTCTCCCTCCCTTCTTCCCTCCCTTTCTTCCTTTTCTCAAGAGATCTTTTTCTATGCTTAAATCAATGTTTGCCTTCTTTTTGAGTTGAACATTTTAAAAATCTGTCTTCACCAATGTAATATCTAATCTCTGTACATGATCCTGCTCTCAGTAAACCAGTTTGACAATTTAGATTTAAAAGCTCATATCAGTTGATACCACCAGTCCCCTCCCACCATAAAGTAAATGTTGAATGAAAATAGATTAAAGATCTGAGCTGACCTCTGCCAACCTGTGACAAAGTTATCTATGCCTCACATTGAGATCTTTTTGTTTTTATTTAGCATGTCATAGAAGATGCAAATCAGATTATGATAGAATAGAAGTGGAAGAGGCTCAGAGGGGCAGGTGAGAAGAAGACCTCCAACCAAAAGAAGAAAACAAAAAACCAAACCAAACCAAAACAAACAAAAAAACAAACAAAAAAACCCAAAGAAGAAGAAGAGGAGGAAAATGATTCAAAGAGAGGTGAAATTAATGTAAAAATAGGAAGAGACAATGTGTGCATCGTGAAAACACCACCTGGTCTTCATTCAAATTTGAAGTAAACAATAATGTGACGTAAAGCTGAAATTACCTTTTATTGGCCAATTAAGTTCACCAGCTAGAATTAAATGAACGTATTGCATGCAATGTCTGGCTTAAAAGCTGGATGGGGAGCAAACCACAAGCTCTTGAGGTATTTCCAAAATCTGATGCTTGATGGTTGTTGGAACAAAATGCTAGAATGTTTAACTGCATCATTACTTCTGTAACAGTTCAGGTGACCCACATTGCTGTAAATGGTACCTGGGGCTTTTGGCACTGTTACCAGCAG
Organism: Glaucomys volans; assembly: GCA_020662805.1. Classification (NCBI taxonomy): domain Eukaryota; kingdom Metazoa; phylum Chordata; class Mammalia; order Rodentia; family Sciuridae; genus Glaucomys; species Glaucomys volans. The sequence continues at coordinate 632,705 of JAJEJO010003473.1, read as the reverse complement.
GAACTGTGGTGAGCTGTTCTAATTGTTTGACTCTGAAGTAACTTCTCACTAGATTTGGGCAAAAGATGGGGAGGGAAACACTATTGAATAAAATTTAGAATAATCATTCTGGTCCTTCAGTTTTTTATTGACATTCTGTTTTATAGGTCTAATGAAATGTAGGTCTAATGAAATCCAGCATGAAATCCGTATTCTGAAAATAAGAACCTATTATCTGACTCTATACTAAGGCTGAGCTACAGGACAAAAGATTGGGATGATAAGAGGCTGTATTCCTCATGAAGCTCATTGGCTACCTACAGTCTTTGAGATTCTTACATTTTCAGTTAAAGTATCAATTTCAATCTGTTAGTTAAAAATCAGTGACATATTTAGAGTATTAAAATAAGATTTTTTTTCCACTTGGACTTATAATGTTTCTGTTCACTCAAATGGAAAATATCTAACTTCTTAAGATGTTACCTTGTGATTTTGGAAACTAATGACTGGAAATACCTTCCAAAAATTAAAAAAAAATCAAAGCAGTGTATGTCTAGTGACAACATTGCTATTTTAGGATTCAAAGTCAAAGGGAAGTTTTTTATTTTAAGATGAAAATATTTTCTACTTTGGATTGCTTCTTTACATTCTGAATTGTTTTAAAAGTTACTTCACTTCTGTTTCTAACTGCACTTTTGATAACTTGGGACCATTCACATAAAAATTCCAAACCAGGCAATGTGGTAGTACTGGACAAAACCACAGGATGGCAGGATGCTAACACGTTTGACTACTTCACCAACCCTTGGTTTCACATCTTTGAGAGTTCTTTTCACTAACTTTATTTTTTCAGAAAAGGAGAGTTTAAAAGAATATATACATATGCACAAATATAAATGTTTGTGTATTAGTTATAAGTGGATAAGTGTAATGACAATCAAATATTTGATTTGCAGGAATGCATTCTTACCAGTCCAGACACAAATAATAAATTTTTATGCATCTTTGGACCAAATGCATCCTTATCCTAAAAATCCAAAGACCAACCTACTTGGAATCATTTGTGTGTCAGTTAATTAGTGGAAGCTATTGCGCCATTCCTCAGGTAAGTTAGAAGAAAAAGAAATACATTTATTGATGCTAAATTTTAGTGTTTTCCTAAGGAAGAGAATGAGCATTTGCATTACTTTCATTTCCAAAAGGTGTATTGAAAAAATATGATTTTCATTGTTTCCATGGAAACTGAATTCCATGTTACTGAACTGATTGAAAAGCAGAAAATAAGACACTTGGATTTCAGAAATAAGCATCTCGACTGGGTTTTCCAAGGCTCAGGATTAAAAAGCTTAATGAACTTAATTTAATGGGATTTTGGGAAAACCTGAGTTAAACTAGCATTATGTGTGAATCACTCTTTGCAATAATCTCTTCTACATCTGGTTAGAGTCTCAGTAGTTTTCTAATCTTTTATACTTTGCACTAGTATTTTATGAATAACAGTTGGAAAAATAAAATTCTATTTAGAAAAATATTTGAATGAAATAGGAGTACTAGCATACAAAAATCAAAGTTATCTGAACAATGTAGCATAAGACTTTATTTTGGTTATAAGTTTTCCTAAAATGACATTATTTTAAGTTTTATTAGTTTTATTTAAACTGTTGCAAATAAGACATAAGGATAAGGAAACTCAAAATATTTAATACACAAAACTACCAAGTAGAGACCAATAATGAAAAAATAATAATGAATAAAGAAAAGAAAAAGAAGTTCAAAATTGTCATGAATGAACTTATAAAAATTCAGTTTCATATTTTTACATTTAGTGTACATTAACTTTATGTAAATGTTTATGGCATAAATATATGTTTTGATATGTTTATATGTGTGGAGTGTTAAAATTGTAATATATAGTGAATCTGAGTGAATCTGAAGTTCTCTGAAGATAATATATTTTTGATTCATTTATTAATTATAAAAGCAAGAGAATGTCCACAGAGGGTAATCTATTTATAGGAATGTTATGTAACATTTTTTTCAAATCAATTTTTTAGATGTAGATGGACACAATACCTTTATTTTTATTTATTTATTTATTTTCATGTGGTGCTGAGGATTGAATCCAGTGCCTCACACATGCCAGGCAAGTGCTCTACCACTGAGCTACAGCTCCAGTCCTATGTAGCATTTTTAAGACAGTATATTTTAAAAATGCAAAGCTCTTCTATATTAGAACTATCCTTGACTTTTGAACTATGGAATACATTTTGTACTTTTATCTTGATCATATAGTTAATGTTGTATATTATTTGCAATGATTTAAAAATATGAAATACCTATTTCCCAATTCTTTTCTCTCCTTAGTTTTGTGTATTTTCTGTAACTGTCCTAGCATAGAAAGCTATTTTGCAGAAGTGAGAAAGAAGTGACTGTCTATCTGTTACATAGTCTCAGCTACAGTTGCATACCCTGCTGCTCTCTGGTCAGTCACTTATCACATGCTATGATCATGTATTCATCTCTGGTCTGTCTGTTCCCCTTACTTAATGGTGAGCTCCATTAGGCCAAGGCCATATCTATTTAGTCTACCATTGTATCACCAGTCTAGTGCAGTCCCTGAAGCTTAATGAATGTTCTCAAAATGTTTGTTGAATAAATGGTTCATGATCAGTAATCATTGCTTAAGAATGATACAATATAATTTACTTCTAAAAATTATCACTGACACTATCAACTCCCTTTTCAACTCTCCCAGGAACGCTGCTCTATGAGAAAGTAAAGGCAGTTAGTAGGCTTTTCACTATAAGAATCCAAGAAACAAGTATTGTCTAGGGAATGAAAATCAGTTGGTCATTCACACCTCTGTACCCACTGCTTTTATAATACCTGGAGATAACCAACTTGCTTAGGTTGCTTTTCCTTGGAGAAGGAATGCTACTCTGAGGAAAGAAGAAAGAGAAACAAAAGCTGAGCTATGTGCTTCTGCTTTCACCTTAACTATTCTATATCCTTTCTTAATGCACCTTTGGACACCTGGCCCTTTGATGGCTCTCTGTCACATACCATATCCAATCCATCAGCAAATCCTGCCAGCACTTATACTGCTACCCTCTTGGTTGGAGTTACTATTGTCTCCCACTCAGAATACTCCAATAACTTCCTGATTCAGCCCCATGATTCTGCTGATGGTCCTTTTTTTTTTCTTTTCTCAACACATTACCTCTACTTGCTTCATGTCCTAGCCAGACCGAAAGATCAAATTGACATAAGATAAATTGACAGGAGTAAAGAATACAAATTTTAAGTTTTTCATGATGTGGAGAAACTCATTCAGAACCAAAGACCCAAAGAAATGGCAAAACCTCCATGCTTTTATGTTAGCTTGAACAAAAGGAGGCAATTATGGAAAAGCCAATTATGTAGGGAGGACAAAGGGCCATAAGAATTCTTTTAGCAAGGCCTGTAATTCTCTCTGCTATGGCTCTCCATTGAAGCATGATTCATCCTCTGGCTACAGGGAGAGCATCTTTCACATGGGGGTCTGCCTGCATTGTTTGCAGGAAGGAAGGGGAAGATTAGAATGCTCTACTTGCTTTCAGCTCAAGTAGTTATCTATGTCAAAGTGGCACATTTTGGGTGGCATTTTCTGCCACCCTTCAATAGTGTGACTCAAGGGCTGAGTCAGAGCAGCACATGATACTTTGACAACCTTTGTTGTCAGGTCATCCTGCACACAGCTTAGAAAAAAAGGATCCCTCTCTTAGTTTTGCTGGGTCTTCCAACTGGCATCCTGAGTTGTAAAGAATGCAGAATTTGCTGTGATTCTTCTGGGAATCAGATAGGCTACTGTCAGAATCAGTGGAAGCAAGGGTGCTTTCTAGTCCCTTAAAGAGATGAAGGAGATGCCAGGATCAGGTGCTGTTCAATGTCTAACTCTTTCAAAATGTGCAGTCTCTAGTTCTTTTCCAAGTTAGCTTGACCTAGAACCTCAAGCGAAGCTATTGCCAACACTGAACACTCCAGGTAAAAATGATTCAGATGGGAAATCTTCTAAGCAAGAATACTAAGTTATCAAAGAATTTACCCAGGTCTAAACTGATATTGTGGCCAATGTGTAACGGATTGTATAACAGACAGCAACTAACAGAGAGCACGTGATGCCCCTGTCACCCTGTGAGGACAGATTTACCACAGTGGAAACACACATCTGTTAAGAAAGGAAGCAGGAGAGCTATTTCATCTCCAGGGAAAGCAGAGGGACAATGGCAAGGAAGAAAAAGGGGCAATGCCACCAACTGACCTTTAAAAACTGCTGTTGTCATCTTTGTCAATGAATGAACAGAAGCATGCTGGATACTCTTTTATTTGGTTGAGGAACATGGACTTCAGAGAAAAGGAAAGCTCTGAACATCGAGGTGTGTAAAAACATGGGAGGGAGGTAAAATTGCCAGTGACCAGGGCAGAAAAGGCAACTTCATAACTTTACCTAGCCTGGGTCCCACTGGTGCCTGGTGGGGATTAGGTTATCAACTTCTCACAGGCTTTCACCTGAATGCCACTCCCAGTAAATTTTTTATGGTTTCCTAGAGCACAGATTGAAGACACAAACATAGAAAAGATCTCTACTGTCCAAAAAAGAGTGTGGGTGACCAGCAATGTATGTCTAGGAAGAGCAGGAAGAGAAGGATAGTTACCAACCTAACTACCAGCAGTTTGGTGGAGCTTTTTATTTATGAATAAAGTGAAGCACACAAAGTTTGTTGTTGAAAGCATTGAAAGTGGTCACTGTATTTTTTTTTTAACTTAGAGGTCTTGATGTTCATTTCACAATAAATCATAGTATCTACCAGCAGGATAGATACTATGTGTTTGCTTTTTCCTTAAGTTGAAAAAGTCAAGGAAGACATGAAACCCTATAAGAATATGCTGGGTACTGAAAGGGAGCCCTGTGTTTAGAGTTGATGTAATGAAGACACATACATCACCCAAGGGTTACATCCATCCCACTATTTGGTGCAATTGTCATGAGTGTATGTTCCAGGAGCCATGGCATAATAACAGGGCATCCAAGGTCAGAACCTTCAGCATCAGCAGCCCATGTGCTGATTCTTTTGCTCTGGGAATTCAGTCTCTTAAGAATCCATATTGCCTTTCTCCCAAACTTTGCACTCCAGTTTGGAAGTCTCTGTTCACTCCACCATGCTCCTTTCTGTACAAGCCTATTTGCATCTTGCCTACTCCATTCTTCAGGGACCTCATGGGTCCAAGTTACCTAAATGTGTGGCTTCCCCTTGCTTCCTCCACCTTGCTCTTTACTCTCTCATCAAACCCTGTCCAATCTCTTCTTTCTGTGCCCCAAAGAGCCATCTAATAAGCCTATCACTCCAAGGCACAGAAACAACTAGAGGTGTTACCTCTATCTGAAATGGTAAACCAGGAGTTAGACTACGCCCTACCCAATGTTAAATAGGGGAGAAGGGTATTGGGCTGAAGGCATGCTGCTATGGTACCTGTTGGTGCATAGACCAGCCTTTCCAGCACCTCTCCTGATGGCCAGAGATCACAAGTTCCTACTGCAAAACATTAATGAACAAAATATTCTGTTTTCCTCTTAGAACTATGTGTCAACATAAGCTGGAGGCAGAAACAAAATTTCTTTAATGTTTTTTCTATTTCTTTTAAGTACCTCAGGAAGCTTTTGTAAACTACTGGAACATGAGTTTTAAAATGTTCCCTTCTGTCTTGGTTCCCTCACCACAGAAAAATCTTCAAAACGTTTTTGGGGAAAAAAAGGCAACTTGTCTATGAAGAAAGGATTTTAAAAACTAAAGAACTAAAAAGAAATCTGATTTTAATGATGAAAAGAGGCCAACATTGGAAGAAATTGGAAGATTTAGCTTGGAACGCAAAGCAAAAAATAGATGTGAACAAGTAGGAAAGAGAAGAACAAAGAAGTAGAACATTAAGGCACTTCCTTTATAAATCCAGAATAAAATAGAAACCTGGACATTATGAAGAGAAGCAAAAGGAAAAAACTAAAGAGGAGGATTTTGGAGAACTCTTTAAGAAAAACGGCATTATGATAGTATTGTTATAAATCTTTTGAATTTTTTAAATGAAAATGCTAAATATATGAGGAGGTTTAAATATGTTGAAGGTTCAATTAGATTTGTTTGACTGTAACACTGTAGATTTCTGTTGAAAATTTGAACCAGTACCTGACTAAAAACCCCTTCATGAAAAGACAACAGCTCTAGGAGAGGAGATGACTTGAAGGAAGGCAAATTAAAAAGAAATAACAATGTCCTAATTATAGAGGTTGATTTGCTGCATTTGGGAGAAACAACTGGGTAGTGGCTGACATTTTTGTAGTTAGCTACATCTGATTTAAATGCAGACTCTGGCACCAAATGGCAGTGTGGCCTGTGGTCAGTTTGTTTAGCCTCGTCTGTCTGCTCAGCTCTGAATTCTCTGGCTGGAACAGGGCCTGCCACACAGAGGGAGAGAAATTAGTGTTTGTCAAATAAATGGGTACATGGATGAATGAATGACTTTTACAACATGTATACGAATTCATACCTACTGGGGTTGGGTAAGAATCCACTTGGAGAATATCTACTAGCTTATTATGATTAGACAATATTCCATTCTGGGCAATGTGGAGTTACATATCATGGAGCAGCTCTTCACAGGCCCTTGACCTGTGTCCCAAGATCCAATCATGGGCTACATGTCCCTCAGAGCTTCTGCTATGTCATCACCTCATGGATGGGTCATTTATTCCATCAACCTCTCACCCCGTGCTGGACATGGATAAATAATACACATCTCAGATATCATGTTTAGCGCACATGAAGTGCTCAGGAGATGATATGAGTGAACAGAGGAAGTTAACAGAGAGGGAGACAGAGGTGTTCAGACTCCATTGCCAAGAATCCCCTGGTAGCCCATACAGCTCTTGGCTGACTGCACATCCTTCACTTGTTACATCAGCACAGTGGCAGTGTGGTAGGTTGCCAGACACTGGATTCCTAAATATGCCCCTCTGTACTCAGATTACACTTTGGTTAAGGTCCAGATTACTAGTTCCCTTAAATCTAGTCATTAACTTCTGAGGTAAAATCAGTTTGGGAGATTGTGGAGCATAGATAGATAAAAATACATGAATTCAGGGAAGTTTGTTATTAAGGGAATGAAAACTGACACAATACATGGGAATTCAAATAAGTGGCAAAATCCTTGTAGTTGAGGTGGACATGAGCCAGAACAATAGTTGCATGTCCTCCTAAACCTTTGAAAGGCTGCTTGATAATTATGGAGGCAACATGGTGGACTCAGCTGATGTGGGAATTGCTGATCTGCCCCTCTGCCCTGCTACTCTATACAAAAAGAAATGCAAAATAAAATGTATATTAAAGTTTTTTTTAGATAAGTTCAAATACAAGAATAGCACTAACTAGGAGTCTGATACATGATGAATGGAAGTTGAAGCCAGTGATCCTTGGCCCATGTGGGATGGGATGATCTTTCCACATCTATGAGGCATTAAGAAGTTGGAACTGTACTCTGAATAGCAGACCTTTGAGGGCATTGTCAAGTCCATGAATTATGAGTGGATTATTCTGCCCATCATTAACAGCACTTGGTCACTGTGGGATGCCAGATAACTCTACTGGGCTATAAGATATAGACCTTCACAAGAAATCTGAGCAAAGAGCCTGTGAAGTCTGAATGCACACTTCTTGTACAGGACAGGGATCTGGCTAAGAAGCCAATGTTAAAAACTTGTATGGAACAAAACTTTGGTGAAGCCAAGTGTCAAACTGCTACCCTCTACCATTTCAAAGCACAGCAAACATTTCCACAGATTCCACCAAAAATGAGCCCAGTCACGTTATAAAACAAACAAGAAAATTCACCAGCAATAGTGATTCAAAATACAAACTACTGTCATCACTCAACGCCAGACTTTATAACTCATAGAATTATATGAGATTGTCAAAACAAACATTTAAAATAATCAGAGATAAAGGAATGAATGGAATCTATAGGATAAATTCAGCATATTGGAGAAAGTGACAATTGGATTTATTAAGAACAAAATAGTAATTCATAGGATAATTGAAATGTGAGCCCTGAAATTAAAAATAGTTAATAGATAAACAGTAGTTTAGACCCAGAAGGAGGAAGCGTTTGTGAAGAACCTATATCAGAGGAATTGCCTCAGAATGCAATACAGTGGGAACAAGAAATCAAAAACATGAGAAAGAAGTTATATGAGACAGAGAAACTAATTAAAAGCAATAAAAAAGTTCTGAAGGTGCATACAAGAAGAATGGAGTTTAAGCATTGTCTAACAATGGCTAAAACTCTTCCAGAATTGAAGAAAAATAGACAAGGACAGGGAAAGGGTTCCCCTCAGGACTTGATTATTTCAGAGAGCCTTACCTGAGCTACCTGTTTTCCAGTTATAGGCATTTTTGTCATAGGTCCTAACACTCTTTGGGCTCAGGGGTGACTTCTTATTTATCATTTATATCAAAAGCCTAATATGTTTAGCACATAATAGAAACTCAATAAATGATGTGGAAGAAACAAGAAAGGAAAGAAAGGGAGGGAGGGAAGGCAATTGAGGGAGGGAGAGGGGAAGGGGAGAACAAAAGACTGATACATGGACAGAGAAAGAATACAACTGATCAGCATTAAATCCAAAGACTCCTTGAAAATTGATATGTATGTATATCTATGTATATAACACACTCATACACAATGGCTATTGCATAACAAAGCTGATTATTTTATATATGAGTCTATTAATTGTTATATAAGAGACTTTATTTTTAGAAAGGTGGAAAAACAGTTTCCAAAATTGGAAATGCTATATATGCAACATCTTTTCAAGGTGCAGTCATGATGAATAATTATGAGTAATAGGAGAGCAAAAATTAGTTCAAAACTTAAGTACAGTGAATGCTCAGTGCTTGCTTTGCAATTGACATGCTGCCTGACCTTTTGAATGTATCTTGTAGTTTCAGGTGATTGAAGTATTTTAACTTCCTGTTTAAAAGTAAACCAAGCTGTGTCTGCATACCATTTAAAAACTGACACATCCTTCTTCAGAGACTCTTGATGTTTCAGTGGTAGTTGACTTGATAAATACTGATGTTCAATCTATAAAAAAATTTGATTTAAAGAATGAAAATTAGAAGTTATAAAATTCATGAGGAATTTTAGTATAATATTAGATAAATTTTATCTTTTATATATTTGGGAGTTTTTACTGATGCATTGTAATTATACATAATAGTGGGATTTGTTATTATAGATTCAGACATGCACACAGCATAGTTTGACTTCATAAAAGTATTTGGAAAAGTAAACTTCAACTATTGTAGACTTCTATATTGTATTCAATTCACATACCTTATATTATTTATACTTGCCTTAAATTCTGCTCTTAAAAGAAGAAACTGAGGCCAAGGCCCATTGTGTAAATTGTCTAAGGTACACAGTGGAATGAAGTAAGTTGATAGCACATGGGTGTTTCCCTGTATCCTTTATCATGCACAGGTGTTTCGCAGATTATCCAGATTGTTATACCAGTCAGTGTGAGTGGTGATTGATATATAAATGTGGATAATGTGAAAGTGGGATGTACTTTTATATTCAGCGATGAGGGAGTACCTGATGGAAACCTGTCCTCCCACATAAACACCAGCAAAACTAGACAAAATATATGAAGCAACCCTTTCAGACATTGAGCAGAACCAGGCAGTATAGGACCACAGTCTCTGAGAAAGTGTGGCTCACAACTAGCACTTCTGGGAACAAAATGTGGGATATGGAGTCTGAGCAGAGTACGGAAGCCTCACTGAGCTCATGTGGTGGAGACGAGTTCAGAAAGAGAACAAAGTGGGATGAATCTGGGAGTGGTGGATTGGAATTGATGTATTAATGTGAATTCATGGTTATAATACCTATAAAAATGCATGTGGGTATAAATATGTGTAGGTACACACATATGTTTCCTAGCACTATCTACTGAGTGGACTTTGGAGCAGCATGACCCCCAAAGCAGACAGAACTAGAGTGCAAATCTTGCCTCCAGATAACCTTTTCATCTAAAAGGAACCAGAGTTTCTCAGAGAAATGGCTGCACTCAGGGCTGGATTGGGGAAAGTGCCACAACAAGACTGAGACATCTTGTACCAAAAAGCACGAAGAATGCTGGGGTCTGCCCAAGGAATGCAAAGCTCATGGCAAAGAAAAGAACCTGTCAAAAGACACACACATGCTCTGTTGGTCCAAGCAGGGATAATTTTGAGCATGAAAAACAATATAGACAGTGGTAGATTCTAAGTCAAGGAAGAAAGTAAGAAACCACAAGACCATAAAGATAAAAATGAATGAAGAATGAATTAAAGTTTGATGAAGATTGGCACATTTTCATAGCTTCAAAAGCTTCCTACCATGGAAAATACCTTCTAATTACAAATGGGAAAAGAGTAATTTCACAGTGAAAAACCTGGCAGAATTCTAATCAAGCGATCATGAGAGAAAAAATTGGCAACATGCCCCATCCAATACAAGAAGACCTCAGTGCCACCTGTGATACTCCTGCCAAAGATGCTTCACCCAATGCAATCCTGATGAAGCGTTAAACAAAACCTAACAATGGGGTGGGCATGGTAACTGGCCTATAAATATCAAAAGTGTCAAAGCCATGAAAGTCAAAGAAATTCTGAGGAACTTTTCCATACTGAAAACTAAAGAAGCATGACTAAAAAAAAAAAAAAAGTAAATAGTACTTCAAACTTGGCCTCCATCCTGAAAGGACATTAATGAGACAATTGGAAATTGGGCTTAAGTTTTCATATATCAATATTATCTTCCTGACTCTGTGATTGTATCTTGCTTCTATAAGACTGGAATAATCCAAGTATATTCTCTAAGCACAAAATTAAAATGGAAATCAATGACAATGACAACCACAACAAAAACCTTGCAAAATTCCCAAATATTTAGAAATTAAGTAATACATTTATAAAATAACCATAGATCAGGGAGAAATGGTGAAGAAATTATTAAAAATTTTCAAAAATGATTAAGAATAAAGACAAAGATATAAGTTGGTAAATCTGACAAAAGACATGAAAGAACATGGAATAAAATTGAAATAATGTAAATTTAATCCCTGTAAAGTATATAATTAGGTGGCATTGGTACATTCACACATGTAACCATCACCTCGATCTGGTTCCACATTTTCATCACCACAATAGGAAACCCAAATCTATTGTATTGTCCCCACCCATAATCCCTCTCCTAGGCCCTGGATACCAGTACTCTCCTTTCTGCACCTATGAATTTGTTATGTATAATTCACACAAAATCATACAGCATACAACTTTTAATGCTGGCTTATTTTTATTCTGGTGCTAGACATCGAATCTAGGGCCTCATGCATGCTAGGCAAGTCTGGCACTAAGCTATGTCCCCAGTCCTGTGCTAGATGACACTGACAAAGGTCTTCACCTTCCTCACATCTACTTCATTATCCCTGAGGTCAGGAGGAAAGGAGTTGATTTAAAAGTCACACCATCAACGTAAGCCAAAATTAGGAGTTCTGACTTGAGCCCCCACCTTGGGGAATTGGAAGCAGAGTTCTCAGCATCTGTCTTAGAATTAGAATGTGATGAGGACCAGTTGGAGTTAGTGGTGATGGTGGGGGTAAGAGTGGGAATGGACCCTTCACCTTCACCAGGCCATGAGGTAGCCATGAAAGAATCAAACAGTGATTGGAAAGGGAGATCCAGGACTCAGAGCAGAAGGCAGGCTTTTGGGTACCATTTTTGTAGGCATTTCAACAGTGTGGTAGAGACAACATTTGCAGGGGAAATGGACACATGGCTCAAGCCACTAAATCAGCAAGTGGATGGGTTGCTCCACTCCATCCTCATCCTGGGTTTCTCAAGTTTGATGAGTGGAGGGACTACATCATATCCAAAGTCCTTTCCTATTCTAAACTTGAATTTTCCCAAATGGAATGTCATTGGCATAAATGAATAAATAAATAGAGTGACTTATGTGAGAACAGACATGGTGGCCTGGAGGCTGGTGGCCAAAGAAGAAAATATCCAGTTTAAGACCATTATCAAAGAGCAATTCGTTTTGAGGAAAAGAGAGATGCATATCAGTATAGAGTTACCATTCATTTAATGTTTTTGAGTTACTGTGCTAAGCACTTAGAAGCATAAACTTATTTGTGTCCTATAACCCTGTGAGATAGAAAAAGTTACTATTCTTAATTTCAGGAATTTGAGGTTCAGAGAGATTGACTTTTCAGACAACTGTCAAGTAGGGGAGCAGGAATTTCATTCATTGTTTATTTTTTCAATGTGCACATTTAATCACTATGTATTAATATGTATGAATAAACAAAATATTTTAAATAACTCATACATCCATGCAGTATACATAGAGCTAGAGGTGAATCTACTGATAGGGACAACTGAACAGATTAATGTTGACAATTCAGTCAGAGCTCTTAAGGGTGGTCATATAAGACAACCTCCAAGCCTTGAAAATTTCAGGCACTCGACTAATACTGTTCAAAGTTTACATGAGGAGGATTCTGGGCACTTTCTATGGTCCTAGAGATTTCAATTAAGTGTAGTGGTTAGTAATTATAACCCTTAAATTTGACTCTGGAGAGCACCAATTTAAACTCAGTCCCTAGTGTTTGTGTGTGTGTGTGTGTGTGTGTGTGTATGAGAGGAGTGCCAAGACAATATTATGTATTTTTTTCTATCACTTTATTTTCTTGGTAGGCACATAAGAGGATGCTTTCCAGGTCCCTGGCATCTAGCTGGAGCCACAAAATTTGTTTTTGCCAACAGAATATGTGCAGAGTAGGGAGCACCCCTTTGGGGTCCAGTCTCTAAAACACCCTGCATCATGCTCCATGTTCTCTGAATTCACCTGTCAGTTGACTAAATGAAGGTGATCTAGGGCAAGACTCTGAGGAAGCTCTAGGTACTGTGAAGCTCCATAATGGAAGAATGGCTGTCACCACTTGAAGAAGACCTGTTCAGGAGTGCAGCCAATGCAAGATGATATGAGCAAGGAATAAACCTTTGTTTTGGCAAGCTGCTGGGATTTGGCAATTGCCTGTTAGAGCAAATGACATGAATTATACCAACTAATACAAGAGAGTCCATTGGATTCTCAGCAAGGGAGTAATACAATCAAGTTTTTATGTAGCAAGATTACTCTAGCAGCTATATAAAGGATGAAGTAGAGGAGGTGTGGGAAGTTGGAGGCAGGGAGGCCTGTTATGTGACCAGTGTAATAATCCAAACAGGAAATGAAGATATCTAGAATTATATTAGTGACAGTGGAGATGGAAGAAGAAGCTGCAATTATAGGATATTAATAGGTCAGAGTCAAAGTTCAGTCACAAGTTTCATAGCTCAAGAGTGGTGTTTCTTAATTTGGCTGTACTCCAATCACCTAAGGAGCTTTTAACAATGTGTGTTGAGGCTACACCTGAGATCTATTAGACAAGAATGCAGGGATTTTTTAAAACTCCCAAGGTGATTACAATTACAAGGATGAACCACTGGTATAGAACAGCAGTTCTCAAAATGTGGTCCACGGATCAGCAGTATCAGTATCAACTGGGAATTTCTGAGAAATGCAAATTCTCATACACTATCCTGCATGAACAATCAGTCTGGTATACCTGAAGGGCTTCAGAGAGAAAAGATTTTTAGTGCTAAATCTGAGAGTCCCAGGAAACCTGGGATGGTTGGTCAGTTGGTTGCCATACCAGATCTACCAAATAGAAACCCTACGGTGAACCCAACAATATGCATTTGAAGACTCTGGTATGGTGTACGTGTGAGACCTATACTTAACCTGCTGACTAACAAGCTCATGGAAAAAGTGACCTGAGGAGATTGATTTAAAGGGAAAATTATGGGTGAAAGGAAACACTTTTTTTTTCAACAGAACTATTATGGAAACAAATTGTAGCAAGCCTATTGTGTTTTTAAAATGTTCCTAAATGGTTGGGGATGTGGCTCAGTGGTAGAGCACTTGCCTAGCATGTCCAAGGCCCTGTCCTAGTTCCACAAAAAGAAAAAAAAATCCTAGCCTTATTACTTAATATAGTGAAACCAGCTAAAGGCTAACATGTGTCCAGGTAGAACTTTGATTTCCTGAAATTGAACTAGCCCAGTGAGGATTGTTAGTGACCATGTGGTTTCAGTTCTCTCATTTTACTCAGACTTAGAAAAGCTAAATGGCATAGCCAAAGCCTCACTTCACACAAATGGCAGTGTTAAGATCAGATTCCAAAGCAAGGGCTATGTCTTCACTAAATTGTTTCATTAGCCCATAGGATCTTATTTGGCACTTAATAAGCAATTGCCAGTCTGTTGAATAAGTAAATGATTGAAGATTCATAGATCTCCTACCAAGGCTTTTTGTCCAAAACCAGGATCTTTAACTCGGAAAACACTGTCCTCAGTCCCAAATGGGCTGGAGGTGCCCAGGTTAGATTTTTAGTTGTTGAGGACTTAAATTGAAATCTAATGTGGGTTAAATCAATAATTTTTCTTTCTAATTGGCAATCTTTCTTGGGTGATGTTTGTGCTTTGTTTTATTTGGCATAGTACTGGTTGCCTGGGCATTAAGCCCAGTTAGAATTAACTTGTGTTTTGTTTTCTTTTGCACAAGGCTTCCAAATTAATATAGATGCGTTCAATTCACAAATTATTATTATTACTGACTTCACTTACTATAATGAAAATCTGTGTTCTAGGCACAGGGTTAAGAGGTCAGACCCCAGTGTTGTGCTTCGTACTGAGTAACTGCTGCACATGTGGATAAGCAGTCCACCAAGCAAACACAAACACACCCACTACAGCTGGGAGTGGGTTCGGGTGGAGTACCACAGCCTCATTTTGTTACATAAGAACAGAAACTGTATTCTGTGGTTTACCTGGGAATGTGTTCCCAATGTAATAATTAATAGTTCCCCTGTTCATTTTAAGTGTCCCCATTTGAATGATTGATTATATAGTCACCCAACATGAGGAATTTGAAATCTAGAGAATTGATGTGACCTGATCCTCAGACGTGCAATAGGTTAGTGGCAGGACTGGACAAATGAAAAAGTATATTGCTTTACCACTTAGTGTATTAATATACTTTCCTAACAATTCAGAATGGGACAAGTTTTAGATTCCCATCTCAATTATGAATATTACATGTGACTGTGTCCAGTTTGGAGTCCTAGAGGATCCCACACGGATGTTTCAACCTAATGATATTGAATCTAAAATTTCTGATTTTAAAACCCAACTTACATAACAATCTCATGCCAGCAAAAAGATTCTGTAGCCAGGTGCCTGTAACCACATTCCAAATTTATCAAGAATCATCCCTGTGACTTCCACTATTTCATGACTCATTTTCTTTATTTGTAAACCAGAGATGATGATGGTAACAATAATAACTAATTCCTAGGATTTTTGAAAACAAAATAATTATATGTCACTTAGACTGTCACCTGCCACATAACATAGCAAGCACCACACGTGTTAGCTCACTGTTTTTTATTTTTTTTATCAAGATCTCATCTGCCATGAAGCGCCCTCTCCTCTCATCATTATTTAATAGTCCAGCAATGATAATCTTTAGCTTAGTTAATGTTGCATCATGAACTTTGAATGACCTAAAAGAGTGCCAACAGGGGCAGACGATATGCCTTGGGGGTTACAGATCCCATGTTACCAGGATGGAAATGGCAACAAGGCAGGCTCTTAGCATGTGGAGCCTGAGTCCATGAATGAAAGAATGAATAAACGAAGGGACCTACAGGTAAGACAGGCCCGTGTTCTAATCTCCCTTAGAAGTTCATCACCTCTCTTAGAAGTATCCCACAAACCCTGTGTTTGCTACAGAGTCCTGATTCAGAAGTGGAGGAAGAGAGGCTAAAGGACAGTAAGGGACAATAACTCTAGAGACAGAATCCAGAGGGAAATCTTCCCCTTCCTGGGTGGTCTATTACTCACATATCTCTGGAATTTTAAGGTTGTATTTTTCTATATCACCTGCATTTCTATCAGTTTGACAATAATTTAGATTAAGAATTATCTTTCTTGGAAAAGTGAAACTATCTATAGGGAAGGCAGAGGGCTATTTTTAAAATATCCATACATTTTAGTTCAATCTGGTTACATTTTTCCTGGTATCAGTATATCAAGAGAAATTCACTTATTGAGTGATGCTGACAAATAATAATTGTATATATTTATGTGATACAATGTGATGTTTTGACACATGTACATTGCAGAATGCTTAAATAAACCCAGTTAACATATTCATCATCTCACATATTTATTTGTGGTAAGAATATTTAAAATCTACTCTTTCAGCTATTTGGAAATGTACAATACATTGTTAGTCATAGTAGGCATTCTGTGCAATGGATCACTAAAACTTACTTCTCCTGTCTCACTGAAATGTTGGCCCCTTTCACAAACATCTCCCCTTTCCTGATTCTCTCTCCTTGCTTCCCAGTCCCTGGTAACCCCTGTTCTACTCTCTATTTCTTTTAATTCGATTTTTTTAAATTCCACATGAGTGAGATTAGGCAGAATTTGTCCTTTCATGACTGACTTCGTTTACTTACTATCCTCTAGATTCATATGTGGTATCAAAAATGACAGAATTTCCTTCTTTTTACAGGCTGAATAGTATTCCATCGCAGTTTTGCAGAATTTAATGAAGATTTTGATTGTGTAAGTGGACAAGGTAGAAGGAATGTTTTGGTTTGGATTTTTGGTGCCTGCTCCCCCCAAAGTTTATGTGTTCGGCAATGTAGCAGTCTTCAGAAGTAAAATGATTAGAATATGAGAGCTGTAACCTCATCAGTGATAGATTAATAATTTGAATGGACTATTGGGTGGTAACTGAGGCAGGTGGAGCTTGGCTGAGGGAAGTAGGACGTGGCCTGGACTACATGTATCTCTGCCCACCTCCTCTCTCTGTCTCTGTCTCCGCTTTCTGACTGCCATGTGCTGAGCAGCCATCTGCCATGATATTCTACCTCACCTTGGGCTTAGAGCAATGGAGTTGGCCAATCATGGGCTGAGACCTCTCAAACTATAAACTGCAGTAAACTTTTAATCTTCTAAGTTGTT
>JAJEJO010003473.1:586762-612042 GCA_020662805.1 Glaucomys volans | reverse complement strand
CCTTCCTTCCTTCCTTCCTTCCTTTCTTTCTTTCTTCCTTTCTTTCTCTCTTCTTTCTCTCTCTTTCTTTCTTTCTTTCTTTCTTTCTTTCTTTCTTTCTTTCTTTCTTTCTTTCTTTCTTCTTTCTTTCTTTCTTTCTCCCTCCAGCATTGAATTTTGATAAATAATTTTATTTCCATTGAATTTTGTAAAAATATCTTAAGTACATGTGCTGAAGTTTGAAAATTCAGAAGAGAAATGTCTTGTACTGGAAAAGGCACTCTAGGTTTTACCAACAAACATGTAATGTAGAAATAGTTTATTTCTGCATAGGAGGGAGAAAGGAACTTACTTAAGGAGTGCCTAATAGAATCTGTTCTAAGAACAGGCATTTCCCTGAAAAACTCAGTCACCAATGAAGTATATTATCTTTCCAGCAAGATGGGAATGGAACTTTGTGCCATTTTGTTTTGGTTTTCCTTGCTATCTTGGAAATATCAAATGTATATGTTTTTTCCTCACTTCCCATCCACCCTGTACTTCCTGGGAGAGTTTGAGGATTATATCCTTCTAGTTGTGAATGAAAAAGGAGCTAGTTTATTTTTGGTTGATTGTAAGGACCATTGTAAAGGACCATTAAGACCAATTAGGAAATAAACAAAAGTAGAGAGATTTTCCAAAGAAATAGATTGAATTGGAAGGAGAGGGAAGAAGATAGAAGCCCCTCAATTCACTCAACTATTAAGAAAAAGAGGGTCCCTGCACTAGTCTGGGATGGGGAATGGTCTGGTGTAATGGGGTATTAAGAGCACTATTCCATGGAAGCAACCCTGGGAATCAGAAATGCTCCGAAGAGTGGCTGGGTGATCCAGCTGGAACTGAGAATGCCAGGGCTTCCAAATGGATGCTCCCTGCTGACCAAGAGGCCCTTACCATTCCCTAGCACTTGACTAAACCTTAGACCATATACTTGATTCAAGCCCCTTCCCTTTTGTTAGAGCTTTTCTTTTAAAAATCTTGAAATTGTAAATTCTTTTTCTTCCCCTTTATGATGTAAGGCTTTTCCCAGCCTCTTGCCAGTTTCATACCCCAGGATTGTCTTTCTCAAGAATTTGAGAACCATTCTTTTGATATCTGATCACCAAGAAAGATATGGTCCCTACCAACTTCCCCTCTAACATTGTCCTTAACTATCTTTCTTCTTGATCAACCCTTAAAATCTCTCCTGCTTTTTATTTCAACAAAGTTAAGCTCAACATCTCTTCCCCAATGTGTCAGTCTTAAGCCTTATTGAAATAGTCTTGAATAAAGTCTTCCTTACCCTTTTAACTCCTTCTGATAGAATTTTTCTTTGACAATATCTCAAGGCCTGAAGAAAAGAACACTGATAAGGGACTATGTGGAAATCAACAAGCTAACTTCAGAAGTAAATATGGATAGATGACCAACAATCAAAGAGACCCTCTTCTTAACTCATCAACACTGCAGTACAAAATGTGACACAGATTGGGGGAACTGTGTTAAATGACCCAAATGACTGTGTTAAATTTCCTACCAGTCCAGCAGACTGAAGGCTCATGGTAAAGATACACCACATAAAGCTTCCTTTTTCATTTCTACAATTTGGTATATGCTTGCCACTGCCAAGAAGCTCCACTACTACTGATTCAATACTGTGCCCTTCCACAATTAAGATGTTGAAGTCCTAACCACAATGTGATGGTATTAAGTGGAGCCTTTGGGAGGAAATTTGGCTTAGATGAGGTCATGAGGTTCGGTGCCTATGATAGGATTAGTGCCCTTATGAGGGGAGGAGGCAAGAACTTGCTCTTTCCACCATAGGATGACCTTCTCCACAACCTGACCCTGTCCTGATCTTGAAGTTTCAGCCTCCAAAACAGTGAGAAATAAATTTCTGTTGTTTAGGCCACCAGTCTATAATATTTTGTCATAAGATGCTTTTCAATGGAGAAAAAGAGCAAAAGGAAGTTGTGGGCAGTGGTGCATGCCTGTAATCCAAGTGACTTCCCAGGTTGAGGCAGAAGGATTGCAAGTTCAAGGCCAGCATCAGCAATTTAGCAAGATCCTTTCTCAAAAGGGAAAAAACAAACAAACAAACAAACAAACAAAAAACAAGCTGAGCATGGAGCTCAGTGGTGGAACACTCTGGGGTGGAGAGAGTCAATCTCCAGCCCTACCCTATCCCCAAAACAGAGAAAAAAGGCAAAAGGAGACTCAGATTCACTTTATGGCAATGGGGTGGAGCTCAGAGCATCTTCAAAGGAGAATCCAAGAACTGTCAAAGAGATTAAGTAACAGAGTAGAAGATGATAAATAATGGCCTTGGAAAGTGGAAGAGTTTATAGGAGGTAAAACAGGAGAAGTTACAAGAGACGAGTCACTTGTAGAGAATGATGCTTAATTCTGGAAAATGGGCAGGATCTGGCCCAGAATTATTTTGAATATGTCAAGTTGTTCTTGCATCGTGATATCAGCATCATAATCATGGTGATATTAATAACATATGCTCATTGAGGAGCTCCAGCAGTCCAAGTTCCTGCTTTGCATCCTTTATCCAACAATAACATGAAATTTAGATAGCATAAGACAGCATATTAATCAGTCCACCATTCAGTAGCTTTGAATCCTCTCTTCCTTCTCAGCATTTATGAACAATCTTTAAAATAGTAAATTCCAAACATTTTCCATCAGTTCCAGTTATTGCCACAACCCAGGCCACCCTCATGTCTCTCCTAGAATATTGCAATAGCCTCCTCTCTGTTCTCCCTGTTTCCATGATACCTTTTCCAGAGGAACACAGGTAAGCTAAGAATGTGTATTAGATCATACCGCTCAACTACGTAAAATCCTCCAGTGGCTTCCCATCACCTTCAGATTAAAATCCCATTTCTTCTCTTGATATGATCTGTCTCCTACTCACACTTAAAGTCACCTTTTAGATGTGTATGTTGGAATAGCCTAGCTGGTGGAATCCTGCCCACCAAATGTCTATTCCTCAGCTGTTTCGCTTCACAGCTTAAATGACCTGTCTTCAGACCAGTCTTCCTTAACAACTCTAACCAAATAGCTTGGTAACTATTCCACTGCCTTTTCATCAATACGCTTCCCTCTATCTGAAATTCTTGTTTTCTGTTTGTATGATTATTTATTTCCCCCTCACCAGAATCTAATGAAAGTGGAGATACCATTTGTCTCTTGTGCATTTACTTATTCCCAATACCAGTGCTGCCTGACCAAGGCTACTCAGTTACAAAGTGAAAATTCTGGAAGACAAGCAAGGATTCTAATAGACTGCCACATTTATGCCCTTTAAATCATGCTACAGTGCTTTATAGTATATCTCTATTTGTGTAAATCACAAATGTGTGTGATGCTGCAGTCAAACCTTTAGCATGGGGATTCAAGGCTAACTCAGACCTTGCTTCTGCCTATGCAGTTGGTTTCACTTCTCAAGAGTTCTCCCTCCTCTCTCTGCAAGCTGTCTATGCAAACCATACACACACATCTCATGGTTCCTCTAAGTGCTTGCATTCTTCTGGTTTGGATGCTTTCACACTTATCTTGACATAAATAACACTTCCCTCTTTCTCTGCCTAGGTAAGTCTTTTTCTTTCTTTCTTTCTTTCTTTCTTTCTTTCTTTTTGTTTTGTTTTGTTTTGTTTTGTTTTGTTTTGTTTTGCATACCAGGGATTGAACTCAGGGGCACTTGGTCACTGAGCCACATCCCCAGCCCTATTTTGAATTTTATTTAGAGACAGGGTCTCACTGAGTTGCTTAGCACCTTGCTGTTGCTGAGGCTGGCTTTGAATTCAAGATCCTCCTGCCTCAGCCTCCTGAGTCACCTGGATTACAGGCCTGTGCCATCTGCCCAGCTCAACTAGGTAAGTCTTATTCTCAGCTTGGGTAAGTCTTATACATCTTCCAACCTCAAGTGTAATGTCCAGAAAGCCCCCCACCTTGACTTTCTCTTTCTCTGTCAGGAACAGCTGTGAATATGACCCTTCTGAGCAGATGGTCGTGTGCTCTCAGACCTTTACCATGACAGCACTTACCTACCAACTTCCCTGGACCTTCCAGTCTTTGCCTCCTATTATCTGAAGGCCTTTGCATGCTCATTCTCTCCTTGTTAACACACATGGTGAGAATGCTGGGAGGCTAATGGGCCCAGCACCCTGACTCTGGGGTGTGTGTCCCATACCAATACCCTGAGCTCCCAGCAGTTGCAAGCCCCTTGGTTCACAGTGAGGCCTTACATTGCATCCGTTTTCAGCCAACTTCCCTTCCTTCTCATTTTTCTGTTTCTTAACTGGTGTATCTTTCACTTCCCAGATAAATTATTTTCAATCACATCCTTGCATCAGTAGTTCTGTTTCTCAAGGAAACGACTAAGGGAGCATCCCATCACACTCTCACAGTGTACTGTAATTACTGGTTTGCCTTCGACCTGGCTAGTGTGCTTTTGAGAGCTGGGCTTACATTTTTCTATCTATTTCTCACACCAAGCAAAGACATGCTACCTAGGAAGCATACAGAATGTGTTCATCAAATCAGTGAACAGAGCTCAACAAATAGCTGCTAAGTGGAACCAGCAAATAAAATTTCTTAATCCAAGAAGGAAGGATTCAGATATTTCTCACAAGACTTGGCTTTGGGATGGCTTTCACGTTCTTGCAGATTTCTCAAATGAAATTATGCTAGTGAAGATTTGCAGAATTCTTCCCCCCCAACTCTGATTGAGTTCATTCCTTTGACTGATTGTTCATAATTTAAAACTAAGCAGTTCTCTCTCTTCGTTTAGAAATGAACAGAGGCTCTGAAATTAACCTCAAAATGTCCCTTTTCTTTATCTTACAGCACTGTGATTTTTATATTTCCTTTTATTTCTGGGAAATGATGTCTTTTGTTCTTTTTTTCAGTTTTGATTATTGTTATCCAAATCTATTCAGGAAAAAAAAATCCCAGAGGATTGCACATGGTGACCATAGTTCGGTACAATATATTCTAAATATCACTGCGAGTTGATTTTAGTTGTTCTCATCACAAAAAATAAGTATATAAGGCAATACATATATTAATTAGCTGAGTAAAGCCATTCCACACTGTACATGTATTTCAAATATCATGTTATACACAATAAACATGTACAATTTTTACTTGTCAATTAAAAGTAAATAAAATATTTTTAAAATTCACAGAGGAAAAACATTTCCTTTTTTATGGTAACAACTTTGAACTTCATTCTTTCTAAATATTAGCCATCAGTAAGCACGGTTATTACATTTATTGCATCAGTATAGCTCTCTTAAAAGAGAACTAAAAATCCAAGAAAATGCTTATCCTCAGTATTGTCCATTGGAGCAGAAATATTTTTAAAATACCCTGTTTGCTCCTCTCTGGTGATAAGCTCAAATTTAATTCTATAGGGATTTAAACTGCCCCTGCTGGAACAGATTAGTCTTCCTGATTCTCTTTTTATATCACCACTCATTTTCTCTCTCTCTGGAGCCCTGGCCTTTGATTATTCCAAAAGTTTATGGTTTTGTACATATAAAGTATTTTTGAAACTTCCAAATACTTTTTTCAGTTTTCCTAACTTGACTTTTGCAACTGTTGTTTAGTAAATATTCACTTGTTCCCTTTTCCAAGTTCAAAGAGAAAACACTCTTGTTCCACTGATGCTGTACTTGACTCTGTGCCTTGTGTTGGAATGTGCGTGAATGGGGTCACCCTGAGCTCACGCAGAAGCTTTTCATGGGCATCTGCGGTGTGACTTGCTGGGCCTCTTTCATTTCTGCCTCTGCATGGATGGTGAGACAAGCATGCCCCAGGGTTGCAGGCCCTTTGACCTGGATCCTAGAATGGCCGGCAAGAAAGTCAACCTCAAAATGACCTTCAGCCTGAAGTGGAGCCAACACAGCCTATCCAAAGAGATGTGAAAGAAGCATTTATTTATATTGTTAGCCACTGGCATATTTTTGGGGTAGTTTTATATGTAGTGTTTTCATCTAAAAACTGACAGAGAAACTCCCCATGCTAAGAAGTGAAACAAACTTAATGTTTGAAAGTTGGTTTAATATTTGGCTACAGTTCTTCATAGCTAGGAATATAGAATTCAAGAATTGATCTCATAAAACAGCATTAGTGAACACCTGTGGAGCACTTTGAAAAATGCCTTATAACATCACTGAGTTTTCATTTTGTATTTCTTCCTTTTTGAAGTCTGAGTTATTGTATATTTGTCCACTTATACATTCTAAAACTCCAAATAAAGTAAATAATTTATAGCAAAAAAAATCACAGTTTAAAAAATTACCTCTTTGTTTTCATCAGAACATCAGAATGCTTATGAAATTAATTTGGGTACTTGTGCATGAGTGGAGGCTATATGCTGTGGGAGGAAGTGGAAAATTCACCTTTCCTTGTATTCAGAGCATTTGCATTTGGCAGAGACATGGTAGGTCATTTATAAGCATTTGATTAAATTTAACAGCAGCATGTGGATGCTGCTGTACTCTGTGGTTGACCACCAGAGACTGGGGAAGTGCCAAGACAGAACAAATTGGTTATAGGACTTCCAGGTGGCAGCCCTATGGCTTTCAGCTGAGTTTTTCTTGTCATCTGCTGAAAATTTATCATTCAGGATTCTCATATTCATAAAATACATATTGATCACCAATGTGACCTGGGATTCAGCATTCCTGGTTTATGGTTTAGTTGCATATGAAACGTAAATGTGAACCTAGAGGAAAGGTAAGGAACATTCTGTGGCCTGTCACTAAGTAGAGCATATTTTGTTTCCTCTCTGTGCTAGGAGAGGGATCAATAGCCTAGCAGTTATGCTTTTGCTGGGGAAGGAGAGGTTGATTCTACCTCTGTAAAATGAATATAATTTTTCTTGATCATCCATCATTATTTTAGCCTCTAGCAATGAAGCCAGCAATTGTTCTTCTTGAAGAAAGGCTATGAAGGTGTTTTACAAAATTATGAAGTTTTAGTACATTTCACCAAGAAAATAGAATTTAGAATAAATACCCAATGTCTATTTCTCATTGAAGGGCACAACTAGTTTTAGATCTTAGAGTTGGCTTAATCAAGGAAACAGTGTTTTCTGTAGCTAATTAATCAAAATCAAACTTCACATTTCCCTGCTATTAAAAAGCCTTCAAAGTTAAATTTTAACATGTCTGATACCCTGTTAATTCCAAGAGATAAAATTTATAGTAAGAATTACTCCTGTATATAGATCAGCAAACTATGGCCTGCTAGTCAAATCCAACTTCTGTATGTTTGTATATCAAGTTTTATTGGAGTATAAACCACACTCTTAATTCATGTTGTGTCTACAACAGAGAGGCCTACAAAGTCTAAGATTGTTTCCATTTCACCATTTATAGAAAAAGGTTGTAGACACCTGCTCTACTAGCTATATTTTGATCAGTGACAGACTGCTTCTTTATTACTACCTGAAATCTAACTGATTTAGGCATTATCGCAATTCCTAGATTAGATCTAAATTAGTAAGCAGTTCAAAATAAAATAATACACTATACTTGAGAGCCCCCTTTGTTAGGCGATTTAAAGGACTTTGTCACATTGCATATTTATCCCCTCAGCAAGTCTGAAACTACTGGGTCTTTTTATTTCCACTTTAAGAAAATCATAGTGGGAAATGTGTGATTATGTAGTAAAGAAAAATGCTAGTGTAACTAGTGTAGCAATGCTCAGAGAATTGGAAAAGTTTTCAAATGATGATGAATCTTGTAAATTACCTTTAAACATTTTTTGGATATGTTTTTAAATGGACTGTAAATGTGGATAAGCAGGAAGGAAGCAGGAAGCAAGAAAATTTAATTTCTTTTAAAAATTTGCTACAATTCATTCTTTTACCCTTCTGAAACAGTATTTTTTTTCCTGCACAGTCTGAATGTGGTGTGTTTCTATAGCATCTATTGATATCTCCATTTCTGCATTAAAGCATCTATTATCTCTTACAGGGACAATCAGTAATTGTCCTGATGATTTACGTTACTTGGTTTGAAAAAGAATTAGAATGATTTTTGACTTGATGTTTGTTCATGTTCCTGCATTTATAAGACACTGTCATGATTACTTGACAAATCTGCAAAGTGAACCACATCTGTTGGTTTTGAGCTGGCACAGCTGGAAGTTCCTTAGCTTCTGTACTGAGGTTTTTATACGGGTATAATTTTTAGTTGCCTATTCTGTCTGTATTTATGCAAATTACAGTGTTATTTATAAGCAAGTAAATAATCATTTTTAAGACAACATCTGCACTTCTGTCTGAATATTAGACACCTGCAAAAGTCAGCTTGTTCTGAATGGAAGGCCGTATAGTGCTTGGATCAGACCATAGCTTGAAATAAATTTCAATCATTTTTGTGCTTATTGATTTCAATCTTAATTTGAGACATTTATTTATTAGTGATTGGTCTTAGATAAGTTTTTTAATGCAAAATATTTTTAGATCTTCCAAATATGAAAAATGTCTAATGGAATGAGAACTAAAGAAAAAATATTCATTTTAATTCTGGATTCCCAAATCACTTACTAATTATGTGACCTTGTGACTATGTGATTTAACCTCTTTGTTCCTTTCTTCGACTGTGAAAATGGATAACTGCAATAATCCCATAGGGATATTCTGAAGATGAAATGAGAAATGTACATTACCAGCATGCCTGACTTAAAGAACACAATAGTTACTGGTTTTCTTTCTCCACTTACATTTCTCCTATCCTTTGCAAAGCATCATTGTCTTTTCCTCTAGTTATCAAAAACTTCAGAAAATGGGTTGTAGGTAGAATCTGGAGAGGGAAAGATGAGGTGTGAGGAAATCCTCAGCTATGTGCAGGAGTACAAGAATTAGTATTTGAAAACATAAATATTTCTTTTGGAATGAAAATCAAAAGGAAAAAAATGGGATTAGCAGTTACATAATTTCAATATTTGAAAGCTTTGCAAGTAAGAGAATGAAACTGTGATTAAATTATTTTGAAAAGTATTTATATAATGAATATAATATTGTACTATATATCTAAAGATTACTTCAAACCTTAAAACACAATTTAGGACTCATACTGATTTTAGTCTTATCTCTAGCATTAATATTTCTGCCTACCAAACACATTCACAGACAAGTTTATAATGGAAAATTGGATTAAATGAGAGTTAATAATAAATTAGAAGTCATCTCTGTTCATTATCTATACAATTTGAAGAGACTGGTCTTATTGAATCCATCTTCAGTATTTACTCCTTGAATAACTACTAGCCAATTATAGTAAAATCATTACTGCTTGTTTGCCTAACTCCTCTATTGATCATTTCTTTTAGCAGTTGTGCTCCTGTGTCTATTCCATGTATTAATTTGTTTCTTTAGAGTCAATGCTGACTTCTATTCATTAGAGTTAACATCTGTGGAATTGAAAGCCAAAGAGCTGGGTTCTTTTCTTTTCTTTCCTTCCAATTAGTCATATAACTCTGGAGAAATCAGTTATTCTCCAAGTCCCCAATTTCTTCCTTTGCTGGGCCCTTTTTGATTTATAGAGCTGTGGATTACTTGAAAAAAAATACTGGGCCAAAAGACAAGAGAGTTGACATCTAGCTTAGCATTGGCCTTAGGCTATTTAATTAACCTTGTGGGGGGTTCAGTTTCCTTCACTATAAACTTAGTGGGTCTCATAGGTCCTAGAAACTTTAGCTCCAGAAAGGACCTTGAAGGTCATCTAGTCAACTCCCTTGCTTTGCTCAGGTGGAAGCGCAAAGAGTTCACATAATGTCTAAGGTTCCAATGGCTGAAGAGTAGCAGACCATGTTTTCTACCCCCTCCTGGGGCTGAGCTCTTTTCACTCTACCATTCAGGTTCTTTCCAGCTTGATTACATAATTCTAATAAGTATCAAATAAAGATTGTTGTGATGTTTTGGCATCTGATATAAATATACAAATTTAAATTACCAAAATTATAATTTAGAAAAAATAGTTAACTCAGTTATCTCTTTTCATTTATTTAATTTTATTTTTTGTATGAGGTATTGAACCCAGAAGCGCTTAACCACTAAGCCACATTCCTAGCCCTTTTATTTTGACACAGGGTCTTGCCAAGTTGCTTAGGACCTCTCTAAACTGCTGAGGCTGGTTTTGAACTTGTGATCCTTCTCCTCAGCCACCCCGCCCCCCCAACCCCAGTCGCTGGGATTACTAGCATTTTGAAAGCAGGAAATTCTGAATATTTGCAGAGTGACAGATTTTATGTCTCATCTGCCTTTTCTTTTGGTATAATGGAAGAGGCAGAAGCAGGAGAGACCCAGGGTATACTATTACTGCGTATCTGTGTGGTTGGTGAGACCCTAGAATCAATCTTATTTTTTCTAGTTTTTCACTCTCCAACCCAGAAGAAATCTGCCATTAGATACAGGGTCTCTGGTTTCACTTTCACTGGCTACAAGGATAGAGGGGGATAATTCTCATCATCCATGGTTTTCTTTGGCTCATGAGATCTGGTGTTCTAGACTTACTGACTTCTTTAGAGAAAATCAAAACATACAGTGCTAGCAGAACTGTCTAAGTCATCCTGGAAATGGAGTCAGGGTTGACTTAATCTACCATATGACACAAAGCATATTTTGTAAAATTCATATCCAAATCTTCCTTTTTCCAGAATGAAAAGTGCAGGACTGCAATGTTGTGTTTTCAAAGTACTATTAAACATTTATTCACTTGTTAAATTTCAGGACTGTAAGGTACCTGAAGTCAAACCCCCTTATTTTGTGTAGGGGTAAGCTGAGTGGTACAAAGGGGTGAGGTGGGTTTGCTCAATCAACTTGACAGTAGGTACTTGAAGGCAGAAGAAAGACCAGATTCTTGGTCTTCTTAGTCCAGTTTATTTTCTACTGTGTCACACACAATCCGAGAAAAGAAAATCATCATATTGGTGTAATAAAGAACATGCTTAATGTGTGTCAGTATGTGGATGATCCTTCAGAA
Source organism: Glaucomys volans (assembly GCA_020662805.1). Taxonomy (NCBI): domain Eukaryota; kingdom Metazoa; phylum Chordata; class Mammalia; order Rodentia; family Sciuridae; genus Glaucomys; species Glaucomys volans. The sequence goes on along the minus strand of JAJEJO010003473.1, from coordinate 601,036 downwards.
AGTGAAAGATGAGAAGAACTTTCAGATGATCAAACATTATGTAGGTAAAGGGGACTCAAATCTAAAATCAACTTCCAGGCATGGGGCTCCCTGAAGCGAATGTGTACTGAGCAGATACTGTTTCAGGAATATTTTGAGGTATAAGTTTTATTCATTGAGGTACCATGTTCTTTGCCAAGGAGTAAAAACTGCAGAAGTCCTAATTCTTATTCCTTGTCACTGATGAGTAGCAACAGATTTGAATCTTCTCCTTCCTTTCCTTTTCCCTTTATATTAAAAGAGCCTGGATCTGTGTTGGGATTTAATAACAAAGGAAAGAACTATGTATTTCTTCAGGCTACAGGGCAGAGGTTCTCACTTTTGTGAATGTCATGGATTTCCAGATGAACTTGATACAAGGCAGATGCCTATTCTTACCCATAGATGTTTTGAATCAGCTCATTTGGGTTGGTGACCAACCATCAGCTGGTCATTCAGAGACACATTGCCTTTGGGACTGGGTATTATTTGTCTTGATCCTGTGGCCAAAAACCTAAGAAGAGTGTTATCTTTGACCTCCATGAGCAAAGACCAGTCTTGAGTCTAAAAATTTCTTTAAAGATAGTGAAAACAGTGAAAGGTAGAACAAACCTACCAAATTGTGCTTTCCCACAGGCATTTCCCAGTTACTGGCACTACCTGCATTTCTAGCAACTGAGCACCAGGTGCATGAATGACTCATGGGAAACAGGTGGTGTCTTTACCAACATACTAATTCTTTACGATGACAAGATAAGAAATTGAGAGTAATCAAACCACACTGAAGTGAGAATTATCTGCAGTTGCTATGCAGACAGCAATAGTAAACAGCACCTAGGCAAGAAATTGCAAATGAATTTAGTGGAATACACTTCCTGATCTTCTCCTAAGGGAGTGGCAAAAGCCTACAGGTGGGGCTCTGGGGCTGTTTTTGCTATTAGGTCTGTAGATATGTCTTCTGCTTCTCTGTTCATCAATCCATTTTTCTTCCTCTGCCACTCTGACCTTTCCCCATCCCAGTCCACGCTGCAATGCTTTTTCCCATGGATTAAATTTCTAAATATCAATTACAAGGATTTCTCATTCTCTGCCTGCAATTGCTCAATGTTTAGATTTTAACAAGAATTTGCTTACCAAATGAGCCATTAAAGATGCTTGATTTTGTCCATATTCTTTAAAACAAACTATATTTCTGAAAATTCTGGTGGACTTTTCTCTTTTTTCCATATGCATCTCTATGACTTTGCAGCCAGATTTTTGGAGGACACCATCACACCCTCCATTTGGTCAGAAGAGAATTTAAACAACAAAACTTAGGGGCATTTACTACTCCTTTGGTAGAGTAACAACACCAGTCATTTTTAAGAGACATCCTCTATGATTATAGCAGTTTCTGAGGTTGGTCTGTTAATACCTATATTAGATCTGCTGTTGTATATGGATAATATGATTTTTATAAATGCATCTTGATCCTGTTCAGACACCCTGATGAGAGGCTGGGCAGCTCCATTTCTTGAGCAGCTGATTAAATCCATAACTCCAACCACTTCCTTTACTGGTCCTTCAAACGCTGAATTACTATCCACCTGCTCTAATTACCCTGGGACCAGCTGCCAGATGACCAGAGACAGCTCCTGTGCCCCAGAACCTACTGAAATGATTCATCCTAGACAATTCTATACCTGCTTTCTCTGCCTTGCCTGTTTCTTCCCACAGAAACCACAATAAAGGCTCTTGCCCATAGCTCCCTACCTGCCTCTGCTTCTTGACCAACCCTGCTGCTTCCCTGGAGGACCTGCTGGATGTTCTGTGTTCTCTCTGAGAAACTATGAGTGTAAAAAAAGCCAAATAATCCTTTCCAATTTCTCTCTCTTGATCTGTACCTGGCTTCACCATACCTCACCCAAGATTATATGATTAAAACAATAGGCCATATATGTTTCAAGATTTTCTCAAAGATTATAATTCTTTAGACTAAACTCCACTACATACCGAGGTGTTCACTCAATCCTTTCAGAATCCCAATCACTTTCTCTAGCATATTAAAATCGGAAGTAGACTGGGCACACTTTGAGACATCTTCGCATGCCCTATCTATTCTCTAAACTTACAAGTGAAGAAAAATTAGGGAAATTAAGAAGTAAAAAGGAACAAAGAAATAAGAAGAAGGAATTCCTGTTTGTTGTAGTATATGTAAAATAGTGATTAATTCTACCAATTAAAAAGTGATATGTATCTGGCCATAAACATCTAACATATATAAGAATGATAATTAGTATTTCACTGTATCTACTTTCATATTCAAAATAAAATAATTGAAATAGATTTTTAGATTAATCTATCTCATTCCTTTTCCCTTCTGCCAGCATTTTCCCAAGAGATTTGACTTTATTGTCACTTTTTACTTCCTTAGGTACCCTAGTAATTACTATGTAATGTCTTGAACAAATCTATGGAAGATAAATAATGCCATTAAACTTACTACTGTCTACTAAAGAAAACAACCTACCCTGAGATCTTATTTGTAATATAATCCATAATTTAGAGCTACTGTAAATAAAGCACTTCTTTGAATTTAATTAAAATTAATCTTGTCTCTGTAGTCTTATGCACACCTGATGGACAATTCATCAATAATGAATCTAAAAAAGATTCCCAGTTGATGAATCCAAACTGAATTTTTCTTTCTAATTAATTCACTGTAGAAATGGGTATTTCCTACTGTCATTTTATAGTCTTGAATATGCATAAAAGGATACTGATGAAAATTACATGACTTGCGTAGATAACCTAACAATACTGAATGGTGGTAATTGGGATGAATTTCATATGCCCGGATTCATTCAATGAAGTCTTTCCTGTGCATTTAAAATCACATGCACAACTCACACCTCAAGAATCTTCTTTTAAATAGTGGGTCACATTTGCAAGGGCAAAAAAAAAAGACCATTTATTAATAGATGTAGAATATTTTATTTTAAAAAACTAACATATATTTGATACCTACCAAAGAATATATCCAATGCGTATATGTTATGGAGCATAATCAATAGATGTAACAACTGGTTTTTATACTTTCTTGACTCTTATAGTCTTTTATATTTCTTGTATTTCTCCTGTTTGGTCAAGGAGTGGGAATGTGACTGAACAAAATATTTGAGAGGTAGCTTGCTCTCATTGTTTCTGATCTCTGATTCTTTATCACTGCTTCTATTTCCTGCCTCTCTTTGTTTCCTTGTCTACATACAGAATCGGGCTACCTCACAATTCCTGTAATCACATGTCAAAGATCTAGTCACACATCAAGGCTTACAAGTGTGAATCTGACTTAATGAGTTTGATTCAGTGTCCACCCCGAGTCAAACTATGAAGCCCAGGGAGATAGAATCACAGGGTATTAATATGCCTGCCGGGGCCACATCTGGGGGTTGGGGGAGGCTCCCAGAGGAGTTAGGAGTAGACTGCCTTAAGTTTTCTGCCATGAAATTGCCATTTTCCATTTCCTGGTGCTTTGCTTGCAGCAATCACTTCTAGGCGAAGAACCAAAATTCCCAGGTTGTAGCTTTAAAGCAGATATTGAATGTAAGTATTATAAATATCAGATATTTTGTTCCAGAGATGGTTTTTATTTATTTATTTATTTTAAAATTTTTTACAGACTTTATTTTGATTTGTTGTACACAAATGGGGTACAACTTTTCATTTCTATGGTTGTACATGATGTACATTCATATCATTCATGTAATCATACATTTACATAGGATAATGATGTCTGCCTCATTCCACCATTTTTCATGCCCCCTCCCCCTCTCATTTCCATCTTCGTAATCTCAAGTTCCTCCATTCTTCTCTCACCCCCCCACCTCCCCAACCCAATTCTATATCATCATCTACTTATCAGGGAGGCCCATCCCAGAGACGCTTTCTCTTGACAGAAAGCAGCCAATCCACTTCTTAGTTGTAGAAAATGGCAGACAATTGGGCATGATCTGATTATTGGCCATCTCTTTCCAACACTCTGGAAGATGGATAGTGTTGAATATTCTCTAGTTTTCTAGCATATTCCTTTACTGTTCATCCTAAAACTTGAAGGCTGTAGATAAGAAACTAGCTGGATTGTGCCTACTTGGATCCATCCTATCTTTTGATATTATTAAATATTGGCAAGAAGAGCTTTTGTCTCTATCCATCCCTCGCCCCAAATTCCAGTGCACTAGATACCTTTATTTAGAGTATAATGAGTTATATGTAGTGATTATGTCATAAAAGAGGTTTTTTTAAAATTTTTTCAGAGAATTTTGTAGTCATTAAGCATAGAACAAAGTGCCAATATTTTTCCAGAATAAATCAAGTTAAGATGTCCTGCATTATCCTGAGAACTCTGTCTCAAGGCTTTAAGGGAATATGACAGACCCAGTAGCAGAGACTTATTTTAATTCTTACTTAACATACAAGGACCTTGGCCATTTCTCTTTGTGCTGTTATTGACATCTCTCATAGCACTACAGGGGACACAGTTGCTCAGAGCTTGGACTCTATATCTGTGTCACACAGGCACGGACTGGAATCCTGGTTCCATCTCTTTCCATTTGTGTGATGTTGATCAATAATTAGGGCTCTTCAAATTAGAATTACATTTACAAAATGTAATAGACTTAAACTGAGCTAAATGAAGGATGATAAAGGGCTTTCTGCAGGATCTGAAGTCAGATTGACACTCAAAAGGAAGAGCTAACCTTTACTGAGCGCTTCTGATATGCCGAACTTGATTCTATGCACTTTACATACTCAACAAATCCTTATGACAATCTGATGAAGAAGTTGCTACTTGTCTCCCATTTCACAGATTAGAAATTTGAGGCACAGAGATGTTCAGGAGTTTGCTCAGGACCGCAGTGACAAAGCCAGGCAGATTGGCTAGCATTTGTGATCTTAACACCATGTCATGAAGGCAGCCCAACAAATGATTTATTCTTATCAATGTCATTGTTGCTTCTGTTGCTGCTACTTGGAAATTTGAGTATTCTGCACTCAAACCACAGCATCATTAATTAATTTGAGAAAGAGCACTTAGTTTTCCAAAGGGGTGACCAAGGACTTGCCAAGGGTCACTTATGGCAGCTATAGTCTGATGGTAGGAAAGCTGAGAAAATGTGGTCTAGGGATCCTGAGCTGGGCTATCTTCTGTCTGCTCCATGTGTCTCATCTTCTAGTAGGCCATCCTGGACTTCTTCACACTACTGTGTGAGGGCAGCCAGAAAGGACAAGCCTCCACTTGTGTCATGTTTGCTGAAGTCCTATAGGCCAAAGCAAGTCACATGGCTAAGCTCAGTGTTGATAGTGTAGTCTATGCACCAGGGCATGGATGTGTCTTTGGGAGAACTGCTAAAGCAGTTTATCATAATGTGGGTTCATTAGTATGTAGACGACTCACAACATTTGATTAATTTCTTATTAAATAAAAATCTAATCTGTAGTAATTTGACTGACAGTACTTCATAAAAAAATGTTTTGCAGAAATTACTGAGGAGACCTGAATACTATTCAGTGAGATGCCTAGGAACTTCCAATAGATACATTATGGAAGTGGGGAAAACATAATGACGTAGGTCAATAACACCTTTTGCTTCAGAGTTTGTTTACAGGTTAGAAAAATACAAGGTAGCTGGGCGCAGTGCTGCATGCCTGTAATCCCAGCACTTGGGAGGCTGAGATAGGAGGATCGCAAGTTCAAAGCCAGCCTCAGCAACTTAGCAAGCCCCTAAGCAACTCAGTGAGACCCTGTCTCTAAATAAAATACAAAATAGGGCTGGGGATGTGGCTCAGTGGTGGAGTGCCCCTGGGTTCAATCCCCAGTAATAAAAAAAGAAAAAAAAAGAAAAGAAAAATACAAGGTACTCCTACTTCAGATTCTGCTCAATATCAGCTCTTAGGTTTTCATGGAGTCAGAGACTGACAGCTGATCATATATCTGGGTCAGTTGGTATCAAGCACCAAAGACCAAAGGACTGGTTTATGGCACTCTGAGTGTGAAGCTGGCCATGCAGTGTGCCTGGGTAGAGGGAGTGTGGAAAAGGAAAGTGAGACTGTTATGTGACATGGGCTTTTAAGTTTGTTTGAGTTGATACTATATTAGGAATCAGGGAATAAAGCTGTGTTCATCAGTTAGTAACACCTTAGGGTTTTTAAAACAAGAAAGCTACCAGGCAGATCAATAGATAGAGCGGAAATGGATTGTGAAATAATGGGAAATTTAGCTCATATTTGCTAACATAAGAAAGCATTAGGCCGCTGCTACTGACCTGCCACTGCCCGGAGGTCCATCGCCAGAGTGCCTGCAGGTTTGGTTGTACACAGCTGCTTCCATCTTGCAACACTGGCAAGGGCCTGGGGGACCAGGGTGCCAGCAGGTTTGCTGCCACCACCATTTTGGGGCATAGCTGCCTCTGTCTGGGGATACCAGCCAGGGCCTGGATGTCCAGTGTCAGGGTTTGGCTGCACCTGATGTCTTCCTGCTGGGAGTGCTGGTAGCCACCATCTTGCTGCTTCTTCACAGGGTCACTCCTTTGTATGAGTATATCCCTGGTAGTCTCTCTACAAGTTGGAACACATTGAGATCTTGGATGGCAATGTGGCTGAGCCTTGGGTATCTGAAACCCAGATCAGTGGGATAGTGACTAGGTCTGCATGGGCTGGGCTGGTCCTGGCAATCTTGTAAAAAGTCAGAGACATGGGGCATTTTGCCTTGGGGATGGGGGGACAAAGGTTGGAGAAACTGGAGAGAATTCAGCTCCCTGAATCCTGAAGTGCCTGAGGTTGGAAGGAAATGGCTACATCACGTAGGAAGGTTGGAAGAGGGTGTGAGAGCATCTTGCTGTCAGCTTGTCCAACCTACCAGTCCAACACCCACCAAACTAGAGCTACCATCAAATTCCAGACAACTCCACCTATTAGTGGGAAAAGGGAAGCTGAGAAACTTTTGAACACAGAAGGAAACAATTCCCTTGAGATTATTTTTTCCTCACTAACATCTTTGCCATATTTGAAACCAAATATTTAACATGCATCGGTCTATTGAAAATTGTGACATATGAATAGTATTTTACAGTTTTGTTGTGTATTCTTATAGATTTAATTTTTTCTTCGTATATATATTTTCTCTCACTTATCTGTTTCTCAGATTCTATTTTCATTCCTGCTAACAGCCAATCTCTGTCGATTCCTCTTCCACTATTCCTATAGTTTTTTACTGCCAGCTTCTCTTCTCTTCTTTCATAAACATCACATCCTACACCACTTCTTTTCTCTCTTTATCTACAATTTGAAGTTGTATACTCTTTTAGCAAATTTACTGTTTATATTGTAGATAACAGTTGAACTTATAATTTCTGTTTATTGTAAGAAAACTGTAAATATCTTAATAGGAGCAATTAGATTTAAGACTATATATGGTTTACACTGGGTGCTATTAATATTGATCTCACCCTTTTGGTGAGAAAACCTTCAGGGACACTGTAAATCAACAGGGTAGAATCTGTACTGCCTTAGATCCATACTGCTCGATGGGAAAACACAGACAATATGAAAAAACAATGGAACAAAGCACCCCAAAACAAACCAAGGTGCTCCAATAACACAATCCATGGACAGTACAATAGAAGAAATGTCAGAGAAGGAGTTGAGAATGTACATAAACTGATCTGGGAAGTAAAGAATGGTATAAGGAATGAAATCAAAGAGAAAACATAGGGAGTGAAAGATCAATAAAGAGATTCTGAGAAAAAAACAAACAAACAAGCAGAAATCCTTGAAATGAAGGAATCAATAAACCAAATTATAAATTCAATGGGAAGTATCAACAACAGACTAGACCAATTGGAAGACAGAATCTTGGGCAATGAAGACAAAATATATAATCTTGAAAATAAAGTTGACCATGCAGAAAGATGGTAAGAAACAGAACATGAACAGAACTTCCAAAAATGATGGGATAACATTAAAAGATCAAATTTAATATTTATCAGGTTAGCTGAAGGAGCAGAGAAACAAACAAAAGGAATGCACAGTCTTTTCAAAAAATGACATAATATCAGAAAATTTCCCAAATCTAAAGAGTGAAATGGAAAATCAAATACAAGAGGCATACAGGACCCCAAATGTACAAAATTACAGCAGACCCATGCCAAGACCTATTATAATGAGATTGACTAACATACAGAATAAGTATAAAAATCTTAAAGGTCACCAGAGAAATAAAAGCAAATTATGTATAGGAGAAAAGCAATTTGGATCTCAACTGATTTCTCAACCCAGACTCTCAAAGATAGGAGGTCCTAAAATAATATATTTCAAGCTCTGAAGAAAATGGAGGCCTACCAAGAATTTTATATCCAGCAAAATTATGCTTCAGATTAGAAGATGAAATTAAAAAAGCCTTCCATGATAAACAAAAGTTAAAAGAATTTAAAACTAGAGCGTCTGCACTATAGAACATTCTCAACAAAATACTCCATGAGAATGAAATGCAAAAAAAAAAGGTAAAAACAGGCAAAGAGAGGAACTACACTAAAGGAATAGTCAATCAAAGGAGAAACTAAATCAAGTTAAAAACCAGAAATAAACCAAAATGACTGGTAATACAAACCATATCTCAATAATAAACCCTGAATGTTAATGGCCTAAACTCATTAATCAAAAGACACAGAATGACAGATTGGTTTAAAAATAAGACCCAACAATATGCTGTCTCCAAAAGACTCACCTCATAGGCAAAGACAGCTACAGACTGAAGGTGAAAAGAAGGGAAAAAACATATCACTCACATATATTTCATAAGAAGCAGGGGATTCTATCCTCATAACAGATAAAGTGGATTTCAAGACAAAGTTAATAAGAAGGGACAAAGAATTTCATACTGCTTAAGGGAATTATATATCAGCAAGACATAACAATTATAAATATTTATGCCCCAAACAATGGAGCATCTACATACATCAAACAATCCCTTCTCAATGACTGGCTTCTCTGAAAAGCCATCTTTGCATTGTTCCTGGGTCCAGCTCCCCGCTAGCTGCAACCACCTCCGCCTCAGCGAACTCCGGCAGCTTTATCACCATAGTCCTGAACTCTAATTTCCTTCTTAACCCACTGCATTGGATCACTGGCGTGCCCCACCATGTCAGATGCGGCCATGGACACTAGCTCCGAGATCACCACCAGGACTTAAAGGAGAAGAAGGAAGTTGTGGAGAAGGCAGAGAATGGAAGAGATGCCCCTGCTAATGGGAATGCTAATGAGGAAAATGGGGAGCAGGAGGCTGACAATGAGGTAGATGAAGAAGAGGAAGAGGGTGGTGAGGAAGAGGAGGAGGAGGAAGGTGATGGCGAGGAAGAGGATGGAGATGAAGATGAGGAGGCTGAGGCAGCTATGGGCAACGGGCAGCTGAAGATGAGGAGGAGGATGATGTTGATACCAAGGAGCAGAAGACCGAGGAGGATGACTAGACAGCAAAAAAGGAAAAGTTAAACTAAAAATAAAAGGCCACCATGACCTTTTCACCCTCCACTTCCCATCTCAGAATCTAAACGTGGTCACCTTCCAGTAGAGAGGCCCGCCCGCCCGCAGATGACATGCGCTCTCCACCACCCAACCAAAACCACAATGTGAATTTGCAACAGGGGAGGAAAAAAGAACCAAAACTTCCAAGGCCCTGCTTTTTTTCTAAGAAGTACTTTAAAAAAGGAAAATTTGTATTTTTTATTTACATTTTATATTTTTGTACATATTGTTAGGGGTCAGTCATTTTTAAAGATCTCAGATGACCAAACCAGCCTTTGGAGCCTTCTCTGTCCTACTTCTGACTTTACTTGTGGTGTGACCATGTTCATTATAATCTCAAAGGAGAAAAAAAAACCTTGTAAAAAAAGTAAAAACAACAACAACAAAAAATCTTATTCCAAGCATTCCAGTAACTTTTTTTGTGTATGTACTTTAGCTGTACTATAAGTAGTTGGCTTGTATGAGATGGTTAAAAAGGCCAAAGATAAAAAGGTTTCTTTTTTCTTTCCTTTTTTTGTCTATGAAGTTGCTGTTTATTTTTTTGGCCTGTTTGATGTATGTGTGAAACAATGTTGTACAACAATAAACTGGAATTTTATTTTGCTGAGTTGTTCTAACAAAAAAAAAAAAAAAGAATCAGATAGACCAGAACACAATAATACTGGGTGACTCTAACACACTTCTCTCACTACTGGACAGATCTTCCAAACAAAAACTAAACAAAGAAACTATAGAACTAAATAATGCAATCAATAATTTAGACTGAACAGACAATAGAGAATATTCCATCCATCAACAAGTGAATACACTTTCTTCTCAGCAGCACATAGACCATATGTTATGCCACAAAGCAACTCTTAGCAAATACAAAAAAATAGAGATACTACACTGCATTCTGTCAGATCATAATGGAATGAAACTAGAAATCAACAATAAGATAAAAAATAGAATCTACTCCAACAACTGGAGATTAAATAACATGCTAAAGAATGATGAATGGATAGCAGAAGAAATCAAGGATAAATTAAAAAATACTTAGAGGTAAATGAGAATAATGATAAAACATATCAAAATCTCTGGGACACTATGAAGGCAGTATTAAGAGGAAAGTTTATTGCATTGAGTTCATTCATTAAAAGAATAGAAAGTCAACTTTCACCCCCTCCCCATGGACATCGGAGATCTGCCTCCTGCCCTTCTCCCCTGCCACCTGCAGACGCCAGAGACCTTGCTCCTGCTTCGCTGCCCCACGTGGACTTGGCTGCCTGCTGCACCATGGCTCCCCAGCTTATTTGAAGGCTGGTGCAGACATTCTGAATTACCTCTGAGGGTGTGGTCATCATCACCAGGAAGGGTGCCCTGCTTTTTGAGAGACTACTGGAAACTGGAAGCCCACTGACAGTACCGCACTCAAATGGAGATACTGAAGACTGAGAGGCCATAGTAGTGAATGATTGTGACACTTTGAATTTTTTTAAATTAATTTTTAACTTTTTATTTACTCTTTTCTCTCTCTCTCTCTCTCTCTCTCTCTCTCTCTCTCTCTCCACACTCTATTCTCCTTCTACTATTTTTTCTCTTCTTACCCTCTTTTCCTTCAGTTTACCTGTTTCCTTGGACTCTCTTTCTCCCTTCTGTCACGCTAATGATGAGCTCATTGCAAACCAATGGCTATACGGTAGATAATAACTGATCTTGCCCTATTTGTTTACTGCAAATTGTTAATGCCTTTATAGGGAGTTTTTGATGTAGGACTGCATATTCTTTGTATTGTGTGCTGCTGATATCGATCTTCCCCTTAAAGGAAAGGTATTGGAATCCTGCAAGTCATAGTAAACCTACAGAGAGGAAGCTGCAGAACCTCAGATCTTCACTGGTAGAGGGGAATATACAGAATTAATATGAAAAAACAGGGGAAGAAAGTGTCCCTAGAAAACCAAGATGCTGTTTTGACAGTATCCAATGGCAGCATGGCAGTGGAAATAACAGAAAGGGAGTTTAGAATCTACATGATTAAAATGATCTGTGAAGTAAAAGATGAGGTAAGAGAGCAAATGCAGGCAATGCATGATCACTCCAATGAACAGTTAAAGGAGCAAATGCAGGAAACAAAAGAGAACTTCAATAAAGAGAGAGATTTTGAAGAAAAAACAAACAAACAGAAATACTTGAAATGAAAGAAACAATAAACCAAATTAAAAACTCAATAGAAAGTATCACCAACAGAATGGATCTTGTGGAAGACAGAATCTCAGACAATAAAGATAAAATATTTCATCTTGAAAATAAAGTTGACCAAATTGAGAGAAAGGTGGTAAGAAATCATGAACAGAACCTCCAAGAATGATGGGACAATATAAAAAGACCAAATTTAAGAATTATTGCGATTGAGGAAGGCACAGAGATACAGACCAAAGGAATAAACAACCTGTTCAATGAAATAATATCAGAAAAGTTCCCAAACCTGAAGAATGAAATGGAAAATCAAATACAAGAGGCTTACAGGACACCAAATGCACAAAATTATAACAGATTCACATTATAATGAAAATGCCTCACATAAAAAATAAAGATAGGACTTTAAAGGCTGCAAGACAAAAGCGTCAGATTACATATAAGGGGAAACAAATATGGATATCAGCAGATTTCTCAGCCCAGACCCTAAAAGCAAGAAGGGCCTGGAACAATATATTTCAAGCCCTTAAAGAACATGGATGCCAATCAAGGATCTTATATCCAGCAAAACTAATCTTCAGATTTGATGGTGAAATAAAATCTTTTCCTGACAAACAAAAACTGAAACAATTCACAAATAGAAAGCCTGCACTACAGACCATTCTCAACAAAATATTTCATGAAGAGGAAGTGAGAAACAACAATACAAGTCAGCAAAGGGAGTAACTACCCTAAAGAAAAGTCAGTCAAAGGAAGAACCAAGTCAAGGTAAAAACCAAAAATAAACCAAATGACCAGGAATACAAATCATATCACAATAATAAACCTTGAATGTTAATGGCCTAAACTCATTAATCAAAAGCATAGACTGGCAGATGGGATTAAAAAGAAAGACCCAATAATATGCTGTCTTCAAGAGACTCATCTCAAACCTAAGTTAGTTAGAAGGGATAAGGAAGAACATTTCATACTGATTCAGGGAAACATAAATGAGCAAGACATAACAATTTTAAGTATTTATGCCCCAAACAATAGAGCATCTACCTACATCAAACAAACTCTTCTCAATTTTAAGAATCAAATAGACCAAAACACAATAATAGTGGGTGACTTTAACATAACACTCTTACCACTGGATAGATCCTTCAAACAAAAACTGAACAAAGAAATTATAGAACTAAATAATTCAATCAATATATGGACTTAACAGACATGTATAGAGTATTTCATCCATCATCAAGTGAATATACTTTCTTCTCAGCTACTCAAGGATCATTCTCCAAAATAGACCATATACTATGCCACAAAGAAGCCATTAATAAATAAAAAAATAGATACTACCTTGTATTCTATCAGACCATAATGGAATGTGATTAGAAATGAATGATAAAATAAAAACCAAAAACTACTCCTACACCTGGAGACTAAAAAATATGCTATTGAATGATGCAATGATAACAGAAGATATCAAGGAGGAAATAAAAATTTCTTAGAGGTAATCGAGAATGACACAACATATCAAAATCTCTGGGACACTCTAAAAGCAGTACTAAGAGGGAAGTTAATTGCATTGAGCTCATACATTAAAAAAATAAAAAGCCAACAACTAAATGACCTAACATTACATCTCAAAGCTCTAGAAAAAGAAGAACAGATCAACACCAAAAGTAGTAGAAGACAGGAAATAATTAAAATCAGAGGTGAAATCAATGAAATTGAAACAAGAGAAACAATTCAAAAAATTGACAAAACAAAAAGTTGGCTCTTTGAAAAAGTAAACAAAATTGATAAACCCTTAGCCACACTAACAATGAGGAGAGAAAAAACTCAAATTACTAGAATTTGTGATGAAAATGGAAAAATCACAACAGATACCACTGAAATACATAACATAATTAGAAGCTACTTTGAAAATCTATACTCCAACAAAATAGAAAATATCAAAGACATTGACAAATTTTTAGAGACATGTGATCCTCCCAAACTGAATCAGGAAGACATACACAATTTAAACAGATCAATTTCAACCACTGAAATAGAAGAAGCCATCAAAAGCCTACCAACCTAGAAAAGCCCAGTACCAGATGAATTCTCAGAATTCTACAAGACCTTTAAAGAAGAACTAATACCAATACTCCTCAAAGTATTCCATGAAATAGAAAAGGAGGGAACCCTTCCAAACTCATTCTATGAAGTTAGTATCATTCTGATACCAAAACCAGACAAGGATGCATCAAATAAAAAACTTTAGACCAATATCACTGATGAACATAGATGCAAAAATCCTTAACAAAATTCTGGCAAATTGCACACAAAATTATATTAAAAAGATAGTACACCATGATAAAGTGAAGTTCATCCAGGGATGCAAGGTTCATTCAACATACAGAAATCAATAAATGTAATTCATCACATTGATAGATATAAAACATGAATCATATGATCATCTCAATAGATTAAGAAAAAGCATTTGACAAAATATAGCACCGCTTCATGTTCAAAACACTAGAAAAAATAGGGATA
>JAJEJO010003473.1:521996-586362 GCA_020662805.1 Glaucomys volans | reverse complement strand
ACTAATACCAACACTCCTCAAAGTATTCCATGAAATAGAAAAGGAGGGAACCCTTCCAAACTCATTCTATGAAGCTAGTATCACTCTGATACCAAAACCAGACAAGGACGCATCAAAGAAAAAACTTTAGACCAATATCACTGATGAACATAGATGCAAAAATCCTTAACAAAATTCTGGCAAATCACATACAAAAACATATTAAAAAGATAGTGCACCATGATCAAGTGGGGTTCATCCCAGGGATGCAAGATTGGTTCAACATTCGGAAAGCAATAAATGTAATTCATCACATCAATAGACTCAAAGTTAAGAATCACATGATTATTTCAATAGATGCTAAGAAAGCATTTGATAAAATACAGCACCCCTTCATGCATAAAACACTTGAAAAAATAGGGATAGTTGGGACATACCTCAACATTGTAAAGGTTATCTATGCTAAGCCTACTGCTAACATCATTCTAAATGGAGAAAAACTGAAAGCATTCCCTCTAGAAACTGGAACCAGACAGGGTGTCCTCTTTCACGGCTTCTATTCAACATCATGCTTGAAACACTGGCCAGAGCAATTAGACAGACCAAAGAACTTAAAGGAATATAAATAGGAAAAGAAGAACTCAAGCTGTCACTATTTGCCGATGACATGATTCTATATTTACAGGACCCAACAAACTCCACTAGAAAACTTCTAGAACTCATAAATGAATTAAGCAAAGTGGCTGGATATAAAATCAATACTTATAAATCTAATGCATTTCTTTTATAAGTGATGAATCCTCTGAAAGAGAAACTAGGAAAACTACTCCATTCACAATAGCCTCAAAAAAATAAAATACTACAGAATCAATCTAACAAAGGAGGTGAAAGACCTCTCTAATGAAAGCTACAGAACACTAAAGAAAGAATTTGAAGAAAACCTTAGAAGATGGAAAGATCTCCCATGTTCTTGGATAGGCAGAATAATATTGTCAAAATGGCCATACTACCAAAGGCACTATACAGATTCAATGCAATTCCAATTAAAATTTCAATAATATTCCTCATAGAAATAGAGAAGACAATCATGAACTTCATCAGGAAGAATAGGAGACCTCAAATAGCCAAAACAATCCTGAGCAGAAAGAGTGAAGCAGGAAGTAACACAATCAGACCTTAAACTGTACTACAGAGCAAGAGTAACAAAAACAGCATGGTACTGGCACCAAAATAGACAGGCAGACCAATGGTACAGAATAGAGGACACAGACACAAACACACAAAAATACAGTTTCCTCCTACTACACAAAGGAGCCAAAAACATACAATGGAGAAAAGATAGCCTGTTCAACAAATTGTGCTGGTAAAACTGGAAATCCATATGTAGTAAAATGAAATTAAACCTCTTTCTCTCACCCTGCATAAAACTCAACTCAAAATGAATCAAGGACTTAGGAATTAGACCAGAGACGCTGCACCAAATAGAAGACAAAGTAGGCCTGAATCTTCATCATGTTGGCTTAGGATCAGACTTCCTTAACAAGACTTCCAAAGAATAAGTAATCAAAGCAAGAATCAATAAATGGGATGGACTCAAACTAAAAAGCTTTTTCTCAGCAAATAATATATAATCAATAATGTGCAAAGAGAGCCTACAGAGTGGGAGAAAATCTTTACCACATGCACTTCAGAGAGAGCACTAATCTCCAAAATTCATGAAGAACTTACAAAACTTTACACCAAAAACAAAAAACCCAATCAATAAAAGGGCCAAGGATCTGGACAGACATTTTACAGAAGAGGATGAATAGGCAATCAATAAATATATGAAAAAGTGTTAAACATCTCTAGTAATTAGAAATGCAAATTAAAACAACTCTAAGATTTCATCTTACTCTGAATAGAATGGCTATTAACAAGAACATAAATAATAATAGATGGTGGCGTGGCTATGGGGAAAAAGGCACACTTTTACATTGCTGATTGAGTTTAAAATTGGTACAGCCACTCTGGAAAGCCATGTGGAGATTCCTCAGAAAACTTGGAATGGACCCACCTTTTGACCAGTTATCTCACTCCTTGGTTTATACCCAGAAGACTTAAAATTAGCACACTACAGTAACACAGCCATATCAACGTTTATAGCAGCTCAATTCATAATAGCTAGAATATGGAACCAACCTAGATGCCCTTCAACAGATGAACAGATAAAGAAGATGTGGTATATATACACAATGGAATATTATTCAGCCATAAAGAAGAATGATATTATGGCATTTGTAGATAATTGGATGGAATTGGAAATTATCATACTAAGTGAAATAAGCCAATCCCCCCCCAAAAAAAGGCCAAATGTTTTCCCTGATAAGTGGATGATAATATAGAATTTGGTTGGGGGGGTTGGGGGTGAGAGAGGAGTGGAGCATCTTTAGATTATGTTCAGGGAAATGAGTGGGGGAAGGGGTGGGGGTATGAAAAATGGTGGAATGAGACAGACATCATTATCCTATGTACATGTGTGATTAATAATAATGATATGAATGTACATCATGCACAACCATAGAAATGAAAAGTTGTATCCCACATGTGTGCAGTGAATCAAAATGAAGTCTGTAAAAAAAAAAAAAAAAAAAGAAAAAAGAATAGAAAGTCAACAAATAAATGACCTAACATTACATCTCAAAGCCCTGGAAAAAGAACAATAAACACCCCAAACAGTAGAAAACAGGAAGTAATTAAAATCAGAGCTGAAATTAATGAAATTGAAACAAAATAAACAATTCAAAAAATTGCAAAACAAAAAAATTGGTTCTTTGAAAAAATAAAAAAATTAACTGCTAGCCACACTGACAAAGAGAAAAAGAGAGAAAACTCAAATCACCAACTTAAAATATATGATAAAAAAGGAAGTATCACAACAGACATGACTGAAATACAGAAGATAATCAAAAACCATTATGAACATTTATACTGCAGTAAAATAGATCATCTTGAAGACATCAAAAAATTTCTAGAGGCATATGACTACCCAAACTGAATCAGGAGGACATACACAATTTTAATTTATCAATTCAAGTAATGAAGTACAAAACACCATCAAAAGCCTATCAATTGAGAAAAGCATAGGACCAAATGGAGTCTCACCTGAGTTCTACAAGAAGTTCTTCAAAGAAGAATTAACATCAATACTCCTCAAGGTAGAAATAGAAAAGGAGGGAACCCTTTCAAACTCATTCTATGAGGCTAGTATCACTCTGATACCAAAACCAGACAATGATAAACCAAGGAAAGAAAACTTCAGACCAATATCCCTAATGAAGCTAGATGCAGGAATTCTCAATAAAAGTCTGGCAAATTGCACACAAAATTATATTAAAAAGATAGTGCACCATGATAAAGTGAAGCTCATCCAGGGATGCAAGTTTCGTTCAACATACAGAAATCAATAAATGTAATTCATCACATTGATAGATGTAAAGCATGAATCATATGATCATCTCAATAGATGAAGAAAAAGCATTTGACAAAATACAGCACTGCTTCATGTTCAAAACACTAGAAAAAATAGGGATACTAGGAACATACCTCAACACTGTAAAAGCTATCTATGCTAAGCCCACGGCCAACATCATTCTAAATGGAGAAAAACTGAAAGCATTCCCTTTAAAAACTGGAACAAGACAGGAATGCCCTCTTTCATCACTTTTATTCAACATTGTTCTTGAAACTCTAACCAGAACAATTAGATAGACCAAAGAAATTAAATGGATACAAATAGGAAAAGAAAAATTCAAACTATCATTATTTGCTGATGACACGATTCCATATTTAGAGAATCCAAAAAATTCCACCAGAAAACTTCTAGAACTCATAAATGAATTCAGCAAAGTAGCAAGATATAAAATCAACACTCATAAGTCAATCTAACAAAAGAGGTAAAAGACTTCTCCAATGAAAACTATAGAACACTAAAGAAAGAAATTATAGAAAACCTGAAAAGATGGAAAGATCTGCCATGTTCTACTGTCATGTATAACTAATTAAAACAAAAAAATACATATTCAATTTTAAAAATAGAAAGCATTAGATTAATCCACAAATGCTTACTTCATCTAGGAAGCTGTTAATATGAATCTCAATATCTGTTCCATCAACCAATCTTTATTTCATAAGCACCTCTCTAGGTCAAGTACTGATTGTGTTAGGTATGATACTGGAACTTATATTTCAAAGCAGGCAGTTCAATTGGTCAAAGGACAACACATCTCAATTCTTGCTTCTTTAATTATGTTTATTAACAAGGAAATTGGTTACATGAGGATTCAGTTGGAACCATTCATTTAATTTGAGCTCTATGTTTCCCACCTTGTATTCTACTTTTTTGCTTTTTTTGAACAAATTTTGAAATACATAGTTGTAATGTTTCAGTCCCTATTCATGGTCTTATGTTGACAACACTTAATAAGAGAAAATAAAACCTTTAATTTGTTTATATCAAATATTTACCCATGCTTAATTAGATATCTAAATCCTAAAGCTGCCCCTTTTCTAAATGACTTTTAAAATTTAACCTTAAGTATTTCCCTCCTAACTTCACAAGTTGTCCTTCATTTGAGGGTAGTTCCTTCCTAGGCTAGCTTTCCTGTCTTGGTGGTCAAATACAGACCTTAGTCTCTCTTGCCCTTCATTTGTCACTCCTGTCTTAACTCCCTCTCTTTTCTATTGAAATCAGTTTTGCCCATGATTGCCTGGATTGTGAATAGGTGCAGTGTATCTATGTCTAATGAGGTTGAGATCTGCATCTGCAACAAACATGGATGGAGACCTACAAAATGCATATTTCCACATGCTGAGAATGCAGCTGTGAAGCTGTTTTAGTCAGCTTTTTCACTGCTGTGTCTAAAGGAGTGAACCAAAACAATTGTAGGGGAGGAAAAGTTTATTTGAGGACTCAGCATTACAGAGGTCTGAGTCCATAGAAGGCCAGCTTCATTCCTAGGGGCTTGAGGTGAGGCTGAACATCAAGGCAGGAGAGGGTTAAGGAGGGAAGCAGCTCATATCAGGGTGATCAGGAAGCAGAGAGAGTTTCTGCTCTCCAGATACAAAATATATACCCCAAAGCCATGCTCCAAGTCCTACCTCCTCCAGCCACAACAACCACTTCTGTTACTACTCAGTTAACCCCTATCAGGGGATTAATTCACTGATTGGGTTAAGACTCTCACAAGCCAATCATTTCTCCTCTGAACCTTCTTGTATTGTCTCACATGTGAGCTTTTGGGAAACACCACACATGGAAACCATAAACGAATCATTATAAGGTCTTTGCCCTCAAGGCAAAGACTTCTCTTGGGAGAGATGGATACTGTATGTTATGATAGATTGATGAATGATACATATATATAATGTAAATTTTAGGAATGTGATAGCAGTTATTATTTTAGCTGCATGACTGGGAGATGTCCTTCTGAGGAGGTAATATGTTAGCATAAACTGGGGAAAAATGAGAGAGCAAGTCAAATGTGTGTCAAGGAAAGGATAATTCCAGGCAGAGGGAATGACGAGGACTAAGGACCTAAGATAGGAATTTGCTTCAGTGGAGTGGAGTTTAGAGTGGAAGAATCAGATCAGCTGGGGTCTTGTAGGTAGCTTGACTCTGAAGCCCATGTTTATTTGATCATGCTGTTGCCTTTTCTTCTCTGTGAGGAGTCATATAGGGACTGAGCAACCAAATCCAGTAAGTCAAGAATGACTTGGGTATTGATCTGGGTATGGACAAAGACAAGCTGAAAGGATCCTATAATCCTCAATGTTGAGCCTTCCATAACAATCTTGAACTATTCATTTCAAGAATGTGACATGGGAAAAAGATAAGCTTCTGTTTTTTTGAGGGGGTCTCTATGAGAGCTGCTAAATAGATTCTAACATGCACAAGCATGAACACCTTGAGAACAAAGTTTCATCTTGTATAATACTCCATTGTTGTCTATGAGCCTCATACACTGCTCTTCACATTGTAGGTGTTAAACATTTTCGTAAACCATTTGAGTATATTTTTAAAATGTTTATTTCTAGTTTTTGTCAAAGTCATGTATGCACACAAATACTATAAACCTCATCATGAAAACACCTGTCTCCTACCTCCCTCTTCCCACCAGCCTACTTTAACTCCATTGCCAGGAAAACCTTTCTAGTTCTTACAGAATGAGTTTTTCTATGGCTTGTATCTCCATGTTTCCATATAGCCTGTTTCCATTGTATCTCTCCAATATGTGCAACAGCCCACTGCCTGTCTGCTTCTATGCTTGCCTACTCGCTGAATTTTCAATGGAGTAGTCAGAGTGTGTGAGACCCTGAAAGGGCTACTCAAAGCCCACAATAGTTTCTAATTCATTCAACCGAACAACCCAAAACCTTGCAATGGCCCTGATGGTCCTAGATGAAGTACTGCCTGCCCCAACCCACATTTCTAACCTCATCTCATTTTCTGTCACTCATCAATCTTCAGCCACACTGGCCTTCATGTGACTTCTCAAAAATACCAACTGTGTTCCCCTCTCATGACCTGTATACCAACTTCCTTTCCCAGAAGATTATTCCTTCAGAAAACCCATGGCTCCATCTCCTGCATCCCTCATGTCTCAGTGCAAATATACACTGTGTATAAAATACACTGTGACATGCCTTTCCCCCTTAGCTGTTTATTTTCCCTCTGACCAACTTAACATTTGTTTGTTGTATATATCCACACACTCTAGTAAGCTCCATTAGGGTAATAACTGTTTTATTCACTGCTCCATTTCCAGAGCCTAAAATAATGCATGATATGTAATAGGAATTAATTACATATTTTTGAACAAGTGAATGAATTGCTCCAATTTGAGCCGCATAGTAGATTGCCTTTCATTTAATTTCTTATGCCACTGCTTGTCTGCCTTGGTGTTAATAGTGCGTTTTTTGGGTTTTTGTGTGTATGTGTGTGTGTGTGTGTGTGTGTGTGACAGTGTTTGGTTTTCTATGTATTTAGTCAGCTTAGGTTAAATGATGCACATGTAATAGAAAATCCTCAAATTCTATAAGTAACTGGGAGCATTAGAAGGTGAGTTGGTGGGGCACAGGAAGCCTTTCGGCCTTAAAACTGGATGACTGGTTGAAGCCCTGAGAGGCTCCTGTGGGGAAGTGGATATTGGACCTGGGCTGGGTAGGATGTTGGGTTCTCCAGGAGAATGAGTACAGTACATGTAGCTATAGAGGGTGTGTGGATGTCCCAAACCTTGAGGTCAACAGGGAGGGAGGAAGGGGATATGAAGACTCAGGTTGGGTTGTATCTTCCTGCAAGGTCATGAGAAGAGGAAGAGCAGAGGAGTCTTGGTGGAGGTGCATGGTGGGTGAAAAGGAAAGAGAGGCACCCAATTCGGTTAGGATGTCCCTTCCCAGGAGGGAAATGGGACACAAAGGAATTATCAAAAAGGAATGAGTAAAGCAGATTTGTCTGATATGGCAACTTATTGGAGGGGTTTGTAGGGGTGGTATGGTTTTCCCTCTACCCTGACAATAGAGGATTTGGCAGGAGAATTGGGTCCCCAAAACTCCCACAGCACTGAAAAGGGGGCTCCAATATCTATAAGCAAAGGGAACTGCTTGCCTTCCACTGTAAGGGTCATCAGGGGGCTTCTGAGTGATGGTGGTCATCAGGTGTAGAAATCCTGGGCCCTTTCAGTCATCCATTGCCAATCCCAGTAAGTCACTGAGGCAAGGGGGCAAGGGTGACCTGACACTTCTCTGGGTACCAGGGCAATCCACTGCCCAATGTCCCAATTGATGGCATTTTGGACAAGGGGGTTGGGGCAGGCTTGTGCCCAGTGACCCTCTTTTCTGCACTTGAAGCATGGGCCTCCAGGCCTTCTGGGAGCTAGGGTGCCCCTAGTAGTGGCTGACTGGGTAGGTCTAGCTGGCTGAAAGGTTTTGGTTAGCATTAGGTATTTTAGTTTTTTGGCGTTTTTTCTTCCCTTCCGTTACACACCCTGAATGCCACCACTAGAACCTCTGGCTGTGGGGTAAGGGGTCCCCTGTCCAACCACCCCAATTTAGCCTTTATGTCTGGGTAACTTTGAGAAAAAAAGATAAGATGGGTAGCTGTTATCCCTCTGGAGTTCCAGGGTTGGTGTATTTGAGTATGGCCTCTGTGAGGTGACTCAGAAAGGTGGATGGGTTTTCAGTTGTGTATTACTTCCTGAAGTTTATCTTAATTAATGGGTTTAATGGTGGCCTTTTGAAGCCCTGCAAGGATGCAAATTTGGAACTCATCCCACCACAGATGCCTGGTCCCATTTTATAGTCCCACTGGGGCTCCCTATCTGGTACTGCTTCAGTCCCAGCGGGGTGGGTTGAGGTCAATTGGTGAACCTATCTGCTTAATTGCACACCTGTTCCCAAACTCTTCTGCACTCCTCAGGGGCCAAGATGTTGGACATGATCATATAAATATTATGCCAAGATCATAAAACTGAGTAAGATACTGAAATTCCTTGATAAAGTTCACGGAGTTGGAAGTGAAGGAGCCTAGCTGCCTCTCTATCTGGAAAAGATCGAAAAGTGAGAAAGGAACATGGACTCTGATCACTCCCTCCACACCAGCCACCTCCCATAGTGGGGCTAGAACATTTGAGCAGGACTGTGTGATGGGAGGACTAGGTAGGCTGGGCAGGGAGGTGGGGTGGAGGGCAGAAGCAGAAACAGAGCAGGGCAAAAGAGATGGAGAAGCAGGGGCTGGAAAGGCCTCTGGCGCAGGAGACCAGTATGGGAGTGGTTTGTTAGCCGGGTTGAAGTCAAAGAAGGAGGAAGGATTAGGAGAGGGAGAAGAAGCCAAAAGGAGGTGTTCAGGTTTGCAGGAAGAGCAAAGATCAGGTTCAGTGCACCAGAACTCGAAAGCTTGAAGATAAAGAATTTCTTTCCACTTGTCCACTCCCTCACAGAAGTTGTACAAGTCCCATAAAACATTAGTATCCAAAGTGCCATTAACTGGCCATCTAGACTGATTATCCAAAGGATACTATGACCAAATATCATTACACAAGCAAATAAGTTTTGGTGGCTCTAGGTCAGGGATCAGGTGACGGGATTTAAGATTTTCTAACAGACATCCCAAGGGTGAATCTGCTGGTATGGAAGACCTAGATCCCATAGTGGAGACTGATACAGCCAACTCAGTGTCCAAGGTCACAGACTAGTTGGCTGGAGATGAGGAGGCAGCACAATGATGGGGGTCATCACCTGACCATCAGTGTGTGCTGAGCAAAAGCTGAGAGTGTTGAGGACCTAGTGCCAGGATTTTCGAGAGGGAAAGTGAAGAGGAGCCTCAACCCAGAGAGAGAATCTCCACCATAAAGATTGGGGACCCGCCTGTCAGATAAGGTCAACTAAAGGGGCCAGCTGTAACTGTAAAAGTCATGGCTTGGGGAACCCCCACTCCTCAACCTCCTGGAGGGCATCAATCAATGGTCACATCTCAGGTCAGCAGAGTGCTTAAGTCCACCTACGGGAAAACTAACCAATCTGAAGGCCTCTGGTGGATGTGGAACCAAGAGTCTGGGCAAATGCAAGATGAGACCAGGGTCTGGGGGTCTGGGGGGCTCAGATGGGATTCCACTCACCTAAATGGTGGTAGAAGAGCTCATCCGATTCGCAGCACCAGTGAAAGCACCAGAAAGCCACTCCAGATGCGGGAACTCACACAAGAGATTTTAATAAGCAGATGAACAGAGTGTCTGCCCTTAAGGGCGAGAGAAAGAGAAAGAGCAGAGGAACTACCCTTAAGTAGTGGAAGCCCATGGGCTAATTGGACCAATGACTAACAAGGAAGTTAACAATCTAGATTGAAAAATAGTGTGTGGGGAGGGGGCAAAATCAGGGGAGAAGTGACTATAGCCTCGTCTGTTTCAATTCCAATGCCAGATTATGAGACTGTACATAAGAAGGAAAAAACAGGAAAAAGTTTCATTGACTGACATTAAATGTCAGGTGCTTTGCTATGTACTTTATTTTTTATTGTTATATAATTTATGGACCACAGAGTTCAGCCGTTTGATGTGTAAAATTTGGTGGATCTAGTACATTCACACACCTGTGTAACCTATTATACTCTGTGTTCAATTGTCATGTTATTTATTTCTATCAGTCTAAACTCTGTCATTAACATCATTTTCCTGAGAAGCACAGCAAATCAGCCTCAAAGAGACTCGGTAGCTTGCCCGAACCCTCCCATGTGGGAAGGATGGGTCCTGCACTTGAATCGAAGTCTGTCTTCAAAGTCCAAGCATTCCCACTTTATCTTGCCACTTAAGAAATGGCGAGTTTTCATCATGTTCTTGATTGTAACCATGAGCTTTGAGTTATTAGTTAAACTCTATTCACGTCTATCATAAGAGAAAAAGTAACAGCTACCATCGCACTTTTACAGTTCTATTGAACTATTTTTCTGAGCTCCTTTACATATATTACCCTACTTTATTCAAAGGGATATGATGAGAATTTAACATGTAGCACTAAGTAAATGCATTAAAATTTATATCCTTGCAAATTAAATAAAAGATAATGAGCTAAATTGAATGGTAGTTGGATCATCCAAAATGATGTTTTCATCTCTGTTCCTGAAGGATACAAGGATACAAGGTCAGCGACCTTGTATTCTTTCATAAAACTCTTCTAAAATCATGCTGAGGATGAAAGAGTTCTGATTCTGCTAAAAAGGCTTGGAGTGCGGACTGAAAGGTTTCAGAATGTAATACTTTGTGTAATCTTCTCTTTGATGATAACTTTTACACATTTTTACAGATAATCCCCGGATATTACCTCCTGAGAGTTTTATTTCAAAAACTCCATGTTCATTTGCTAATGTGTGTGATTGAGGAAAGAGCACATAATCCCAATGCTTATGTGAGATGCACCATTATTTCCTAGACAAATTGAAGTCATGAAAATAGGAATTAGAGGTGCCAGTGCTGTATTTCATGTATCTGAGCTATGGCCTTATTTCTGTTTTTTAGGGGACTATTTATGCATCAGTATCTGTTATCAAAAATATCTGCCAGAGAAAATAAGAGTATTCCCACTCCCCCATCTAAAAAAAAATGATTAGAATAGATGTCATCAAGAAAACAGACCATTTTCTGCCTTAACTAAGCTTATAGTGGGAATTCTGCCACAGCAGCAGCTTTTGAATCCCATCCTCAGACCGGCAGCATCAGAATCACTAGAGAACCTCTTAGAAATGGAAATTCTTGGCTGGATCCCAGAATTACTGAATCAGAAACTAAAGGAGGTAGAGAATGGGTTGTTTTAACAGGTTCTCCAAACTGGTCTTTCTGATGCCTGAGTTTGAGGTTTTTTCTGCTGAGAAAAGTGAAGATAATAAATACAAAAATAACAAATAATCATGTAAAGACCACAATGCATTCAAATTATTTTTGAGTAGTATTTTACACCACAATTATAAGATAACTGAACCTAAAGGGAAATTAAGAATATAGTCTATCCCAGCCTTTTCATGATGTCAGGGAAATGCGTAAACGAAAGAGAATCTATTTCTATGCTCTTGCTGAGTATTGGAACGAAGGAGCCCCATTACTACCTTATCTACCATTTACTTATTTATGTATTTATTTTGAGGCAGGGGACTCACTGTGTTGACCAGGCTGAGCTCTAACTCCCAATCCTCCAGCCTCAGCCTCCCAGTAGCTGGGATTATGAGTGTGTGTCACAATCCCTGGTTCTCTATATCTTTCTAATGCCAATTATCAGGCGAATTAGAAAAACCTGGTTGAGACCTAATTTATACATGTGAGAAAGAATCAAACTCAAAAGAAAATAAAAAATCAAAAGAGAAACAACAAAGGTGTGAATTATGACCATTTTATTATATGAGAATCAATAACTTCATCTCATATCTATTACCACCTTTTATATTTTAATTTATTCTCTTGGAGAACAGTGAGAATGCCTCCATATGAAAATATTTTATTGAAAGGGATATAGACAAATTATCCTTATTTTAGTGACTCTTAAAGTGAAATATTGGTGACCAAAAACTAGAAGTTTCCTGAGAGGTCACCCAAACTGTATATCATGCCAGACTTATTTAACATTAAATTAAAGCATTCTCATTTATGCATCTTCGAAAAAAATAGAAAAGGGATATGGAAAATAAGTTACTTGTAAAGTCCCTATATCTACCCAGTATTAACACTTCATATATAATTTTCTGGTCTTTCATCTGGACATTTTGATGGCATTTATAATTCTGTATTCTTTGGTTATTTGACCCAGATTCTATAACATAAATATTTTCTTGTTATTAATATTTTCTTATGTTATTAAGAAATCTTCACAATTGTCATTTAAGACATTCATATAATATACCCCCTTATACATATACCATAATTTACTCATGTTTCATAATTTGGTGGAGAATTAGAACTATTTCCTTTTTCTTTTTTCTTTCTTCCTATTTTATTTTTTTGGTTTTATGCATAATTCATTAATGAACATCTTTGCACATAGGTCTATGCCTAATGTTCTGGCCATTTCCATCGGATATTTACTCAAATGTAGAACTATCAGGCCCAAAATGATGAATATTTTTAAAATTCTTAAGAACTTAAGTCTAATTGTTCCCCCAACAAAGTTGCATTAATTTCCATGCTCAGCAACTGTTCCTAAGAGGGCCTCTTCCATCCACCTTCACCAGCTATGTTTCCTCCTTCTTTTAGTCCTAAGGAAAAGAAATTTCTTTGTTACCTTAACATGTATTTACTTCAATATTAATTAGGTTGAGCATACATTCAAATGTTTATTAGCCGTTTGTATTTGCTTTCCTAAGAACTCATATTCTTTCTCCTTTCATCTATTAGAATCTAAATGCTTTCTTATTGGACTTATGAGTTGTTGTTGTTTTTTTCAGATATTTTCTCATTAAAGAATATTGAGATTTGGACCTATATTAAATAGCACTATTAAAAAATAGGAATGCTCAAATATAAGCCTAGGAAAAATTTATGTAAAGCTTTGTTTGCAGCAAGCATCTTTGCCAGATGGCTGGGTGAATGGCCCAACCTACATCCTGTGTTCAAGTCAATATTCTTCACCTACAAGGACTACCTCTCCCAAAACCTGTGACAATCCCCCACCAAGGCCTGTCCTATTGCCTTCTCAGTGTCTGGATCCATCAACCTTACTTCTCTGTTCTAAACCATTGTCAACTACCAGCTGGGCTATTGCAAGCACCTCCTGATTCCTGGAATTATATCTGGTCTCAATTTAAGGGAAGTCTGGTAATATCCTCTTTGATATAGTTTGGATCTTGAATGTCTCACAAAGGTGATATGCTAAAGAAGGTTTGGTCAGCAGCCCGTGGCACCGTTGGGAAGTGGTAGAACTTTTAGAAGGTAGAATTGGGGCATGCCACTGAAGAGGATAATAGGGCCCCACCCCTCCTCTCATTCTCTTTGCTTCCCAGTGGCCCTGAGGTGAATGGTTTGTACCACCACATTCTCTCTGCCATGATGTTCTGCTTCACCACAGGCCCAAAAGTCATAGGCCAAACCAACCATGCATGGATCCAAAACCATGATCCAAAATAAAACTTTCCTCTTCATAAGTTGAGTATCTCAGGTATTTTGTCACAGTAAGGGAAACCTAATTAATACACCTTCCCTCTGCTCAAGCAAAAAACGTTTCAGGGGCTATCTATTGTTTACAACTTGGAACTAGTCTGAAGTCAGGCTCCTGCCTGCCCCAGTGACTGGGACATAGGGGCTCTCTCTTCCTTGATGATTAGATTTCAAAAAAATGGTCCTCAAGTCCTTGAGAAGGTCATTAGAAAGCTGGCAGGGGTCTTTTGAAAGGATCTATACTTCAAAGGAGCAAAGAAAGAATTTAAAAGTTTTCCAAAAGAAAAATAACCTAAGAAGAGAGATCAGGGCCTGGATAGGCTGTACCATCCAGTCTAGGGTTTAGTTGCTGAGGTCAATGGGAAGGCTCATTGACCACTGCCTGGGGTGCAGGCTACATACCACTGCTCACAGGGCTTGCAAGTGACCAAGATTGCTGACCAGCAGTTTCTTCCAAGGAATGGTTCAACTGGGGTGAGGTTGTGGGTGCAGGCCTAGTCCTGAAGATTCCTTTATCTTCTGAGAACCTTGCACTCTTCTCCACTGTGACTATGTCTTCTTGCCTTTGTCCCTCCAAACTCTTCCTCCTTTCACTCATTTTCATTTCATCTTCTTTCTCCCCTTTCCCTTTAGGCTGATTGTATCTAATATCCTGGAAGTTTTATTTTATTTTGTTTTAAAATGTCCCTGTAAACATGTTTCCAAGAAAAGGGTCTTTGCCTTTCCTTTAAGTCAGTCATTTCTTTGAATCTTTGTTAGTATTTCAGTAAAAGCTGGAGAGAGGGTTACAGAACTTTGGGGATGGGGAGAGAGAAGGGGAGAGAAGAAGGGGCTAGTAACATCATATATAACCAGATTCATACTTTGAAATATAATCTTGGCTCATGCTCAAGAAATTAAAGTCTTCTTAGGACTCTTTGTTTCTGCCTACCCTAGCTTCTAAAAAGGCTCCCCTTACAAAAAGTGATGCCTTCTCTGTATGAACTCTATTCTCAGCCTTTACAATGAATTTCCACTGATGTTTTGGACAATCCCATGACCCACCCCAGAGTGTGTTCTTAATCCAGAATCCATTGCCTTCTTTCTCCAAACATCAAATATTGATTGAGAACAGGGCATATACACAACAATAAAACAGAAACAAGCAATCCACCAACAACCTTCCAACTTTTCAGAATGCATATTTTAATGGAGAGAGAGACAGACACTAACAATAAAATAACAAGTAAACTATAGAGTAGATCAAAGGGTAGAAATACTCTAATAAAATTTATCAGGCTAGCAGCTGACAAAGGACAGGGAAGGGTAACTGTTTTAAGCAGAAGGTAGTTAGATGGGGCCTCATTAGAAAGGTGGCATTTGAATACAGACTTAAAGGAGAAGGATAACTGGAGGAAGAAAATTCTAGGCACAGAGAACAATCAGGCAGAGTTTCTCAAATTTGGAATGGTTGACACTTTTGGCTACATAATTCTTCGTTGTGAGCTGTCCTGTGCATTATTGGATGTTCAAAAGCATCTCTGACTCTGTTAGTCATCTTTCTATTGCTATTACAAAATACTGGAGATAATCAACTTGAAAAGAGAAAAGGTTTATTTTGGCTCTTAGTTTCTGAGGTCTTAATCCATGGTTGGTTGGCCCTGTTGTTTTGAACCTGTGGCAGCACAGTATATCATGGCAGTAGTACATGGAGTAGTAGAGGAGGCCTGTTCACCTGATGGCAGCTGGGAAGTAAAGAAAAGAGGAAGGGGTAGGTCCTAATATCCCTTTCAAGCGCATAACCCTAGTGACCTAATTTCCTCTTAGTAGGCTCCTATTGAAGATTACACCACATCCCAGTAATGCCACAAGCTGGAGACCAAGCTCTTAGCACCTGGGCCTTTGCAGGACACATATCCAAACCATAGCACAGGCCCACACCCACAAGATGCATGGAACATTTCTTCCCTACGGTTGTAAAAATAAAAACGGTATGTGAGGGAGGTGTTATTCCCGGGTGGAAACACTAGGCTAGAGCAATCTTCTCACTGTAGAGTATGGTGATCTTTGGTATGGTCTTTCAGTGGCTTATGGCTGATCTCCAGTGTGGGTCATGGTATCTGGAATATGTTTTTTTATTATTTTTTTATTTTTACAGACTGCATTTTGATTCATTGTACACAAATGGGGTACATCTTTTCATTTCTATGGTTGTGCATGATGTACATTCATACCATTAATGTAATCATCCATGTACATAGGGTAATGATATCTGTCTCATTCCACCATTTTTCATACCCCCCTCCCTCTCATTTCCCTCTACATAATCTAAAGTTCCTCCATTCTTCTCTCACCCCCCAGCCCCCACCCCCATTCTATATCATCATCCTCTTATCGTGGAAAACATTCAGCGTTTGGTTTTTTGGGCTTGGATTATTTCACTTAGCATGATATTCTCCAATTCCATCCATTTATCTGCAAATGCTATAATATTATTCTTCTTTATGGCTGAATAATATTACACACACACACACACACACACTGGAACACTTTGATGCTTAATACATTTTTATTGATTGATTCTTCTCTGAGTGTCCTCCAATTTCTTCTTCATCATCTGAAGAAAACAAAACAATTACAGTATTGTAATGTGTCTTCTTTTTTAACTAATAACAAGATTACTTCCTGGTTCTTATGTATCATAATTATCTTGTTATCAGTCTCCTAGTCCCCCAGGCAAGTCAGGTTTTGAATTATTCTTTCTCTTTCTCCTTCTTAACTAAATCCTAACATCTCTCTCTTTCCTCTACTCAACATGATTTGTTATTCCTTCTTTCTTTTTCTTTTAGGTCCCCATATCCTTCCCTATTAGGCTTCTTCTAATAAGATCTCTGGTGCTTCCCATCAGAGGAGGGTGAACTCTGGGGATCTCAAAAAGCTTTGGCAGATTTCCAGAGATGAGGGATAAGAGAGGTAGGGGAGGAAAAGGAGGAGATGGGGGAATGAAGAACAAGAAGACAAAGAGGGGAGGATTATTTAGTGTAGATAACTTAACCCACAATTATAAATAATTGAGAAGAAATAAGATCCTTTGTATTGGAGATAATGCTGGTGCTGGTGACCATCTTTGATTTTCACTATGGTAATTAATTTGGATAAATGCATATATCCACCCTGATTTTTAACTCTGATCCTGATTTCTAAGTGGCATTACCTTTATTATCTGGCAATTATAAACCAATAAATAATAATATCCTTGCCAAAAATAATATTCCATTTTTAACTCCATAACACTTTATTTTGATTTCTCATGCTGCACCTATCGCTCCCTCTCTTTTATCACAATTATCGAATGTACATCTTCTCTCTTCTTGTATATTACATGAAGACAAAAGCTTTACCTTACTATCTTTATGGAAACCCCTAAGCACCAGGTTTTCTCAGTGAGTTTTGCATTCTCAGGAAACAATCGAATAGTATCAGGTAGGAAGGAAGTTCAGTTTATTGACCCTAAAACATCCTAAGAAGTTTATTTTCACCCACGTTCTTCCTTGTCTGGGTGTTCACCAATGGAGTGGTCACCACCTCCCAGTCAAAGACAGTTCACTTCCTGCTTCTAAGCCCCTCTTATCTCTCAGTAAACTCCCTCCATAATGTTTCCTTCCCACTCTTTTCTACTTTATCTGTTCTCTCTTGATTGGTTTGTTGATAGGTAAAATTATTCTCTCTCCTACCCTAAAAACAAGGAGTGGAGAATGGGGGGTGGGTAAAGAGAAAGGGGCAGGAGCAGAGTTCTCCACTCACTGTGCCTTCTTACCACTGAGCCCTTCAGGGCTTTTGCCTTCAGGTTGTGTTTTCTGTGAGAGCTAATCGTTGCTGCTCCTTCTGTGAGCTTCACACCCAAACACTTCTTTCAAAAAGTCATCTGGAGAACTTTCAGGTTGACTTAGGAACCCTTTTCCCATGTTCACATAGTGATTATTGTAAGATAGATATTTTTATTGCAGCTTCACCTGTCTGTCTCCTGCTCTAGACTTCCTGCAACTTGGAGACAGGAACTATTTCCTCTAGTACCACACCCTTGTGTGACTAAATGAACAAATGGTAAGCACTCAATGGACAGGGTCAGTGCCTGACTTTGAAATAAGGTAGTGTTGCATTTTATTCTAATAAATAGTATATACCTAAACATTACAAGTGTTCATTTCTAGGTTCCACTTAGAAAAACTTCAACTTTTTTTTTATAAAGAATTTTAGTTTTTTACTACAAAATGTAATGTTCCTATTATTAAATATTCACATATAAAGACGTGTTAAGTAAAATAAAAAGCAGTATATTATATCCTTCTCCCTTACCTCCATCTCCAAAAGAAGTTATTATTAACAATGTTTTAGGCATACATACAGAGTGCTTTATTTTTATATATGGATAGATCAGTTTGAAAGGTGTTTTTTCTTTCTTAACAAACAGTATTTTCTTTTAAAAAGTACTGCTGGCCTACTAACACACCTCTGTGAATCTTCAGCCACTGACTGCCCAACTACCAGCTACAAGGGCAACCTTCATACACCAAAGAATAAGGGTGATGTGTGCAATTTCCTGGGCTGACTATACCACGGAGCTGTTGTGAGCATGCTATGCCGTTAGCATAGATAAAACATGTTCATGTTTCTCCACAATGTCCAAATTGACTGAATAGCAATAAGTTCAGGCTACACCACTTTCATCAGTGGCTGTTCACTGAATACTTGTGGGTCACTGGTCATCATAAGCTGGGCAGTCACAGGGACTTTTATTCCAATCTTCATTTCTAATATCTGAAACCCTCATGTCATACATTATGCTTTACACAATGATATCAATAGGTTACAGAAAGGCTGAGAAAGGGTTAAGGTGACCAGGAGGGTTCAGATGAGTGAACTGAGAGCAAAGACAGGAGATGTGAATGCAAAGAGTCACTGCAGGTGGTCAGATAAGATTAGGAACCAGCCAAAGAACTTGTTCAGGGCTCAGAGATATCAGAGCACAGGAACTTATTCTAGATCAAGGTCCAGATAGGAGCAGTTTTACAGTGTCAACTCAGAGTGTCAGCTTGGAGTGGGGCTTGCAAGGTTGGCACAGGTAAGTGAAACCACACTCTACTAAGTCAGAGAAAAGAGATTTGGAGGTTCATCATTGTGGTAATTTTCCTGAGCAAGGCTTGTGATAAGTGACCAGGTGATGGGGTCAGGGTGCCACCATGTCCAGTCTCAGGGTACCCCTTCTTTTATGGGTCTTGAGTAATCTGGTATGTCTGATTAGCTTGTGGGCCAGGTTTTTCTGATACGAGTTTAATTGCATCTGTGTTCTTCTGATTCATTTGATAAGTTTATGGGTGGTCATTTTTATAAGCATGATTCATTTATCTGCTTATGCCTTACAGTTGTGGCAGGCAGATTGGGTTGGTTACTTCTACAAACAAGGTGTGGAGTAATTCCGCCTCAGCAGAAGTTAACTCAAGTTAAACTCAAAATGGAGTAGATTATGGCAAACTACTGTTTTACAAGGAATAACAAAAGTTTAGGCATAGTCTGAAAACTGTTACTCTATACGCCATGGAATAACCCAGAGCAGAGCATACCTGACCCTCCACCAAAATGCAAAGTGAAATAAACTGGGCAGGATGTGAA
Organism: Glaucomys volans; assembly: GCA_020662805.1. Taxonomy (NCBI): domain Eukaryota; kingdom Metazoa; phylum Chordata; class Mammalia; order Rodentia; family Sciuridae; genus Glaucomys; species Glaucomys volans. The sequence goes on along the minus strand of JAJEJO010003473.1, from coordinate 567,067 downwards.
AGGGTTGGTTTAGACCAGAGCTTCACAATAGTACCATTATTGATGTCTTGGGCCAAAATAATGAATTAAAACACAAACAAATAAATGAAAAATTCTGTTACCTAGATATATCATTTAAATTCTCTAGGCTTTAAAACTCCCTATAAAATTAGGGGCCAGATTAATTTATGATTCTCTATAATTCCAGAATTCCAATGAAGGAGAATTTTTAAAATAATATTGTAAATAGGAGATTAATAAGTCATTTCTACCTATGAATTAGAGGTAGATTTTCCTGCCAGATAATACAATTACATGACACATTGATTTGATAAATGAAGCTGTCATTATTACATCTTATTTTGGGTTATTCTTCTTATAATTCTTCCTTTCCAGTAATTCTGCATATTCAAATTACAAATGAGTTAGTACAGCTTAATGTGTTTTAATAGCCTTGAGAAAAAGTCACCATGTAAATAATACATAATTACTAACACAATTAGGAATTAAAATGTTATTTCTAGATAAGTCACCCAGGTTTACAAGCACCTCTTCCTGGAAAGTTATAAATACATTTTTAAAACTGCAATTAACTTTACAGAAAGACCTGGCCTATATGTTCCCAGAATGACAGGCAAATTGCCTCAACACATTAATATTTGATAGCTCTTCACACTGACAAAGCTAGCTTGGATTTTATTCAATTTTCTGAGACGACCTACAACCAAATAATAAAATAAATTACCCCTTTATTAAGATGAGGGGAGAAAGTGATTAGAGAAGGCAGAAAAAAAAAATCAGAAACAATGAAAATCTTTGATTCATATATTTACACAAACAGGGGCCCAATGGCAGGGCACTTGACAGAGTCTGAAGCACATGAATCTAAGTTCGTGGGTCTTCTCATACTCCCAAACCCAGCTTTTACCCACCCTTCCCTCTTGCCTTTCAGATCTGTTTTCCTGCCTGAATTTCTCTGTGCTCTTTCCTGGACAAAATTCTTGAGTCATCTACAACAGCGCAGTTTTCTCCTCTCACTCCACCGCTCCCAGGATCATAGTTGTTAGAAACAGAAAACAACATCACCTCTCAGAATCAGGTCTAACATCATGGGGCAGAAATTGGTTCAACTCCACCTGGGACAGGAATCTACCACTGGTCTCTTGGTCACTACTGTCTGAAGGGCAGGATGGCCTGGTATCTACATGGCTTACAGATTTTAACCTTCAAGGATTTAGCAGGGGACCTGACGGGAGAAGAACTTACAGAGAACGAAACCTGTAAGAGCACTTTAGAAGGTATCATCCATATCAGGTGCAACATAACCAAGTATAAAATACAGAAGTTCCCCAATTGTAAACTGTCAAATGCTATTTAGCAGAAAGATAATACTTTTGCTTTAAATGAAGACATGACAAGAATTGCTATTATTTTTAGTTCTATGTCAATTGCATTTCCAAAGATGGTAAATTGATTCTTTTTACGAAAAAGTGTGAACTGTCAGAAAGTTTTTATTGGTTTGGTTGAAAAATACTTCGGTAAGTTTTTTTTTCCTTCATCAAGATCTGTTAGGTTTAGGAGAACCTAATAACATTAAGTCTGCCTAAAAAGAGCTTATGGTCTAATTAGAAATAATCATAAGTTATAGCACAAGTACTCGGGAAAGAATATCCATGCATTCAACAGATATTTAGCATCACTCATACCATCTAATACATATATATATATATATATGTGCTTTTACATTTTTAATCTCCCACCAGAATGTAGAAGTTCTAAAGGCAGAGATTTTGTGTCTTTTGTTCACTTTTATATCTTCAGGACTTAGAAATATGTTATGCAAATTAGACTCTCAAATTTGACATTCATGTACAACAACTTTTTGTGTATGAATGGACAAATGAGTCTTCCATGGGTTTGTCACTGTGCTGTGTGCCAGGCTGTAATTATGAATAAAACAGACAAGAATTTTGCATTCAAGGAGCTTGCAGTACAGTAAAGAGATGGAAAACCAATGAATTTACAAATCTATAATCAAAACAATATGACAGGAAAGAGTATACAATTCCACCTGAACTTGGGGGACAGCATATTCAGAAAGGCATAAAGGAGAGATGCAGCCTGAGCTGTCTTGAAAGATGGACAAGAATTACTCATTTCCCCCTATCTGGGGAAATGGCTTTACCACGGAGTGGAAGCTGGTTTACAGAGGCTTAGGATTTTAAGTATCCTGGTAAGTTCAGGAAATAGTAAGAAGTTTGAATTGGTGGGAAGTGAGAAAAGGAGCATGAAGTGAAATGGCTCAGTGCTACAAAAGCTGTCAGGGGTTCAGAGACGCTGGTATGGGAGGTGCTGGACAGGCAGCAACAATCGAGCCCAGATCTGAGGCTCTGATAATGAGTCAGACTTTCTCCAAAGGCTGTGGGACACCAGTGAAGAGTTGCAAGCAAAGAGTTATAGAAAGAGTACTTTATGTGCACTTCACTTACATGTACAATGTAAATAAAGGAGCAACATATAAGCTAGATGTAGAAGTCTAAAATCTGATAGTAGAGGAAGAATAGCATGGTTATTGGTTTAAAATGATGATTACAGCCTGGTGTGGTATTGCACACCTGTCATCCCAGAGCCTCTAGAGGCTGAGTCAGGAGAATCGCAAATTTGAGGCCAGGTTCAGCGAATTAGCAAGACCCTCTGGAACTTGAGACCCTGTTTCAAAATAAAATATAAAAAGAACTAGGGATGTAGCTCAGTGGTAAAGCACCCTTGGGTTCAATTTCTGGTACCAAAAATAAATAAGTAAATCAATAAGTTATAGTAGAATAATGAAACACAGGTGTTTAGATATTTGCACAGGGAAAATTTTGCAAAACCTATTTCACTGAAAATATATTAAGTTGAATTTCACTAAAAATTTTTTTTATAATGAATGATGATTCTGTGGAACTTAAAGTTGATTTATAGTTGACTGATAAAACTTTGCTTTTATCTCAGAAAACTCTTTGGGGGTCTAATTTTTGACTCTTGATCAGCATAAGGGCAGTGCTGTTTAAGGGATATGTAGTTTAAATCCTAAACTTCCTTGGTAATACTCAGGATCAGTTTGATTATCAATGGTTTTCAATTGGTGTAACCTGGCCAGCTCATATGGCCATGTGTTAATAGTTTTGTTATAGCAACAGAAAACAGAATAAAATGTTGGTGTTCCCCAGGGAGATTCTCCATCGAGATCAGGAGAGTCAGCTCCACCCCAATCCCAAATCCCCTCCCTATAGCTCACCCCAATCCCAAATCCCCTCCCTATAGCCCACTCCAATCCCAAATCCCCCCCCCATAGACCACCCCAATCCCTTCCCCTCTCTATAGCCCCACCGTAATCCCTTCCCACACCCTATAAAAGCTGGCAACAAAAGAACAAACGTTCAATTTCCCGGCACCCCACTTTTAGGTGTAAAGGCGATCATCACTGGCCAGTTAAAATAAAGGCTTCTTTTAGCTTTATGTGATTGGCTTGGGTACAACAGTTTAGATATGAGGTATCCCCCAAAAGCTCATTGTGGGACAATGCAAGAAGTTTAGGGGTGAAATGATTGGGTTATGAGAGCTTTAACCTAATCAATGCATTAATCCACAGATAAGGATTAACTAGGTGGTAACAGCAGGTAGGGTGTGGTTGGAGGAGGTAGTTAGCTGGGGTTTTATACTTTGGTTATGGTGAGTGAGAATCAATCTCTCTCTCTCTCTCTCTTTCTTCCTGGTGAGGTGTCCTGAGCTCTATTCCTCTGTTACACCCTTTTGCCATGATGCTCTGCCTCACCTTAGGCCCAGAGCAATGGAGTTTGCTGTGTATGGACTGAGACCTCTGAAACCATGAGCCCCCAAATGAACTTTTCCTCCTCTAACTGTTCTTGTTGGTTCTTTGGTCACAATGGTGAAATAATTGACTAAAACCTCACGTGGGAAGTTGCACTGAGAACTCCTGCTTTGAGCAATCCTAAAACCTAGATTCCTTGCATATACCTCCGTGGTTCAATCTTGAAACAAAGTGTGGTCAGATCCTTGTGTGACTAATGACCCAAGGAAATTTGCTTTTGGGGTGCTAGATGCTTGCTTGAGCTTGCTTTCTCTTGCTCTATTGTATCCACTGCTTTGAGCAGAGCCATGCATAGGTGTGGCGACTTCAAATGTAAAGCTAAGGAAATTTTCCCAGACTCTAACAGAGAGAGATGCTTTCTCTGTCCTTCCCACTTCTAATATTCTTTTATGATTTTAGGACTTTTCAAACAAAGGGAGTCTAACAAAAATAAATCCCTTAAATTTTAATAATTACTTTAAAAGTACACTCTAAACACAGTAAACAATTTAATTCTAGAATTTCATCGTTTAATCTGACCTCTTAAATCAAGTGTATTACTAGATAAATTTAACCAGAATTACTTTTTTCTAGAATACTTTTTTTCTCTGTTCAAGCACAAAAGTTACAGTTAAAGCCCCACAGTTTAAAGAAGTATGGTGTGGGTGGCATTAGCAAATAATTCTATTTTTGATGTACACACTTTTACTTTTCAGAGGTAATTCATCTTAGGTGTGGCTTGATGTCTGACAGCCTGTGGGTCTACCTGCAAGTTCTTGGTTAGAGGAAAACAATTCACATTTGGAGAGTCAGAAAGCCATCTGGGTATACTACATGCTTTTGAAAACAGACAATAGAACTTAGGAATTCTTTGTGGTGATCTGGACTCTAGTTTCACATAAACACCACCTCTGGATGGATTCTAAAAACAGGGCCAGCTAGTTCCAAACCCCAGTCTGATGAAATCACCAATGGCTATGACCTGCATACATGTTAAAAAAAAAACAAAAACCTCATCAGTTAACTGACACACAGCCAGGATTGAGAACTAAGGAAAAAGAGGAAATGGAAACTACTTTACAAGGAGCCCTTCACTTGCACTCCCTGTTCCCAGCATGAAGTGACATGTAGGACGGCCTACTTACATAGTGTGCATGTGAGAACTACTGTTAAGACTATTCTGATGGAGAGTAAAGAGGTTATCTTGTCTTGACATTACTGTATTTCAAAAGCATTTGAATTGTTCTTTTAGTTACTTTCCCCCTCTATTTTTTGTCTAGGGTTTTTGTAGGATTTTAAAAAGTGAGCCAACATGGCAGTTTTCAATTTGTTTTGTAGTATCTTGGGACCCCTAGTGGTCTCAGACATCATTTTAGGGACTGATGGAAGTCTAGTCTATGGCTTTCCTTCCCTTCAACCAGAGCAGCTGGGCTCTACCTTGCTCTTTATTTCTGTTTGAAAGAAAGAGAGACATGATAGATAGATAGATAGATAGATAGATAGATAGATAGATAGATAGATAGGTAGGTAGATAGTTTTTCCTTTAGAAAAAAAAGGATTATATATATATATATATGTTTTATATATGTTATATATAACATATATATCTACCTATAGGTAGACTACCTACCTACATATATATAACATATATGTATACATATATATAACATATATATAATCCTCCTTTATAACATATAACATATATTTTTATATAACATATGTATGTAACATATATATATAATAAATATATGTATATATATATATATTTTTTTTTGGTACCAGGGATTGAACTCAGGGGCACTCAACCACTGAGTCACACCCCCAACCCTTTTTTTTGTTGTTGTATTTTATTTAGAGACAGGATCTCATTGAGTTGTGTAGTGCTGAGGTTGGCTTTGAATTATAAATCTTCCTGCCTCAGCCTCCTGAGCCACTGGGATTACAGGCATGCTCCACTACATCTGTCAAAAAGAGAACTTTTTAACCTCAGAAATAGTTAAGGAAAAAAAAGCATGGCATAACATTTTGACTGTTTATGTCTCCCCAAAATTCTTGCATTGAAATCCCAACTTCCCATGTGAAGACCTTAGGAGGTGGAAAAATGGGAAGTAGTTAAGTCATGAGGATGGAGCCCTTCTAAATGGGTTAGTGCTCTTTATAGAAGAGAAAAAATGGACTAGAGATTTAGCTCTGTGGTCAAGCATTTGCCAAGCATGTGCAAGGCCCTGCATTAAATCCCCAGTACCATAGTAGGGAAAAAATAAAAACAGAAACAGGAAGCCATCCCTCACTAAATGCTGGGTCTTGCAAACATCTTCATCCTGGATTTCTCAATCTCTATAACTGTGAGAAGTAAAGGCTCATGTTAGCTGCAAAGTTTAAGCCACTAAGTCTATGGGAAATTATTACAGAAGCTTGACTAAAATACATGCTTTTCAGAATAATTGTAATAGGTAAATAAAGTTGTACTCTCAAATACCTGATATTTACTTCTCTCTTTAAAGTCTCAAGCATTTAATATATTAACTCTTGAGCTACTGGTAGATAGAAAAAAAATGAAAGACTTCCTTTGTTGTAGAGATGCCCCCATGGTTGGGATACCTCTCCAGGAATTTTCTTTGTTAGAAAAGTAGCTACTGGCTTGTCCTTGGGAGGAGGAATATCTGTCTATTATGTATCCAACTATCTGTCTAACACACACACACACTCTTATCAGAAAATATTAACACTGATAAACATGTGTATGTGTATGCATATATATGCATATTATTTGATATTTGATATGAACAGGTGTATATATCTGGATATATATGCATATATGTGTTAAAAAGTGGTTTATGTAATAAAAGATGAAAATATATTGAATAAAAAAAGAAATTATTAGTTATTTTAGGAAAAAACAGCACTGACCAAGAAAGAAAAGGAATTGCTGAAATTTCTACCTTAGAAAGAATGATGACCATGCAATAGATTGAGACTCAAAATCGTTTGTCACAGGGCTAGAGAGGTGCAGTAAGTATGAAAGAAACAAAATAGCTGACAGATCCGGCAAGTGCCCACAGTGAGCATTTGGAAGGGAACTGGTGATAGGCAGGGGAGACAGGCAGTCACTTGCCCCACAAGGGCGCTCTCAGCAGGTTCCTTTGCCTCCAGTGGCAATGAGAAAGGAAAAATGGGAATGGCAGGTGGTAAGAGGGACACTGAAGAAATACTAAATTGATGAGCTGGTTAGAGAGTAGAAAGGGCATATATGAAATAGTGCACATTCATGGGTGGAAATGTACTGAAATGCTGAAAATTGCTGCCACCTCCTGGGCATTGTTCTTGCAACTGCATGTTGCCATAGTCACTTTTATTCTATGAAGTAGACATTTCCATTAAATAGAATAACAACAACAACAACAAAAAAAAAAAAAAAAAACAAGGCTGTTTTTGGTTTTGCTGTTCTTGCACACAAGGCTAATATTAAAGCAGAAATGAGTTTATTCTAAGATCATATATGAGATACCAGCTACTTTTCACCAGAGCCACTCAGGAAATCACACAATAAATGTCTAATTAATTAAAGAAGAAAAACAGAACATACTGTTAGGGAGGTTTAAAAAAGGTATCCAACTTAAGGTAGGCTGGAAAGCCAATATATTATCGAAATAAATATTCCTGATAAAACACTTGACATTAGGTTGGAAATAGATGAAAAGTTTAACAGCTGAGAAAAAAAAAAGTCTAAAAATTTAATGTAGTTGATTGTCTCTTAAAACTTCTTGGAACATTTTACTGTAAAAAAAGTAACCACCACAATAAAACTACATGCATTTAAATATTCATGCCATTGCTTACACTATTTTTTCAAACCTGTCTATTAAAAATCATCTCCTACACTGAGTTATACAATTTATGTTTCATCAAAATTCAGAACACTGAAGCTTTACTAAAGATTCTCTTTTCTTGGCAATAGTACATGAAGGCTTACATTTTTTTCCTGTCTAATTAGAGGACCCACATAGGAGGTGAACAGTCTGAAATAATGCAGAAGATTTTTTCTCCAAGAAAACTCAGCGGGCTGTATAGAGAAAGGCTGGGCGCTGTCCAACAGACTACAAGGCAGTTTTTTAGATGTATGTGCTAGTACTGCTGAAGAAAGATACTGCCAGCTTCCACTTCAATATTTGTTGATTGTTGAATATCAGTATTAGGCATTCAAATACACACACACACACACACACACACACACACGCAGACTTTTTCCACAAATAATTTGATTTCATCCATATAGTTCCTCTTGTAGTAAATTATCCAAAGAAAGCACGAGTTATAAACTTCTATCTCATCATCCTTCATCCTTCCCCTTCATGTGCACCACTGCAAACATAAGCTCATGGCTTGACCATGTCTCCAGCTCCTTTGGAGAAATGTGTCCCCTAGAAAAAGTCGAGGAAGAATTTTCTGTATACATTATCATCTTGCAAAAATGGAGGAAGCTCAAACAGGATGATGGGAAATACAATTGTCTTAATTTTTATTTTATGTTCAGTTTTAATCGTTTAGCTCCCAAGAATGAAAATAGTTTTAAAATCAAATCTACTGATGGCATCAGTCTCATCACAACAATTATGTGCAGATGTAGGGATGTTTAGTTCCAATGTGGGAAAATTTGAGTAGGAAGGAAATCCTATCTCTTCTAGTCTTTTCTGTAAAGCCTGTTTTACTTATTGTTGGTTCTTTGTAATGATTAAAAAAAATCAAGTGCAAGGCCCCACATTAAATCCCCAGTACCATAGTACAGAAAAAACAAAAACAAAAACAGGAAGTGGGTTAAGAATAGGTAATAGTATTATACAAATAATTGCTGTGAAGAATTTTTTTGTTCAATGATTTTTGTAATAATTATCTTAATAGTGTATGATTTTACGTCTTTGAGAATGGGAATAAGAGTGCGGACATGTCTTCAACATACTGATTTCGTACTATCTAGACATAAACCCAGAAGTGGGATTGTTAGAGTGTATGGTAGCTCTATTTTTAACATTTTGAGGAACTTCCATACACTGTACCAAGATACCCTTTTTACCATGCTCTTGCCCATACCTCTTACCATTTGTCCTTTTTTTTTTTTTTGGTATTGCATATTGAACCCAGGGCTGTCATTTGAGTTCCTTATGTATTTGGAATGTTTACTTCATTTCATATGCAGCTGGCAAATATTTCTTTCCCATTCTGTAGGTTGTCTCTTCACTTTGTTGATTGTGTCCTTTGTTGTACACAAACTTCTTAGTGTAATTCAATTCCATTTGCCTATTTTTTGTTGCCTGTTCTTTTTGTCATATCCAAAATTTAAAAACTCCTTGCCCAGATCAATGTCAATAAACATGTCCCCTATATTTTCTTCTAGTTTTAGTTTTCACACTTTATTCACAATAGCTGAGGTATGGAAACAACCTAACTATCCATTGTCAGATGAATAAATAACACAAATATGACAGATATATATATATATAATATATAATGGAATAAAATATTATTCAGCCATAAAAAAGTAAATCCTACCATTCATGACAATATGGATGAACCTGGAAAATATCATCCTAAGTGAAATAAGCCAAGTACAGACACAAATACCACATGGTCTCATTCATGTGTGGAATCTAAAGCATCATGTTTACAGAGGCAGATAATAGAATAGTGGTTACCAGGGACTGAGGCATGGAGATTGGGGAGATACTGAGTCAAAAGTTTCAAAATTTCAGTTAGGATGAACATGTTCCAGAGAGCTAATCAAGAGCACAGTAGCAATAATAATACAGTATTGTATATGTGAAATTTACTAAAAGAATAGATCTTAAATGTTCTCAGCACACACACAAACACAGTAGCTTGACTACGGCTTTTACAATACCTATGTCTATCAAAGCATCACATTTTATACCTTAAACGTATATAATGTTTGCCAATTATACTTCAATAAAGCTGAGAGAGAATGAATTATAGTTGGCATCCAGTGATGTTGAGCCTAACAGCAAGGCCTCAGAAACACCATTTTCTGCACACTGATTCCTGGGAAACTTAGTCAAGACCCTAAAAACAAAGATACTTTCCATTTGTAGATGTCAACTGAGGAAAGCAATGACCTTCAGGACCAAGTTGGCAGGAGGGACAATGTGCCATTGCCTGGAGGGCATGGAATTTCCTTGGAGTATTTTTACTTGACTGTGAAGCATTGGTGCTGCTACTTGGGTATGAAGAGAAGAGATTATGGAAAACTTTGTGCCTCTGATAATAGGGCTTCCTAAATATCACATAGGGAAGAGCAGCTGACATGAAGACCTTGTCTGCCAGGAGGTTGGTGTTACAGACATAGCAGAATGCTGGAGGTTAGACTGAAGCCTAGATTGAAGGATTTGAATGCCAGGCTGGGGAAAGAGGGTGTTACGATGCTAATGCATCTGAGTTGTAATAGAGCCTCAGTGGCAGTGGAAACTGAGAAGTACAAATGAGTGCAATTAGTGAGGCATTTGGTAGTTTGAATTTTATTGAGATTTGAGTTGAGTCCTTAGCTATGAAACTATTGGTCAAAACCCTATGGGCAAAAAACTTGTATCTAATAAATTAACATGACAGATTCATTTAGGACATGTGGCTACAGTCAGATGCTCTATCCTATTTCCCTCCTGATAACCTGTGTCTCAGATCTCTGTCATCATTCTTTCTTTGAAATCTTCTAATATCTTTCCATTACGAGTGAGGTCCTTTGGGGCCAGGATACTCACTGATAACAATAAATTGCAATGTGCTTTGAACAAGGAGATAAGGAAGAGTTGAATACTGAAGTTTTGTTTTAAATTTTAATTCTGAGAAGGATTTAATTCTTCAGAATTGTGAGGAACAATACTCTCAGTCAAACCCAGTGAACAACCACTAATGGAACCAAAGTGCTAATAAGAGGCTTAGAGGGTCTAGTCATCAACTGGGTTCTCATTTACCCCTTAAAAGATGTGAGATGCAGTTTGAGTCTTTGAAGTTACCTCAAAAATGAAATCATGCAGGGATATGAAATCCCATTTCCTTGGCTTTTCAGAATCAAGAAAAGAATACACATTGCAGTTTTGAAATAAAACTTTAGATTATTAGAGTGAAAAAGGCCAGTTAAGCTTAGAATAGCTAGGAAGCTTAAAGAAGAGCTCAGCTTAACTTTGCCAGAGCTCAGAAAAGTGACGAACACTCATTTGCTTTCATTTTGTTTGCAGTTAGCACACAGCAGTAGAGAAAACCAGAGAATAGTTATTGTAGACAAAACAGGTTTCTTTCCCAAGTTTTTCCCTTCTTCATAGAGGCCAATGACAGGTTATTATCTTCTGCAAAGGAAAGACATGAAAATTACCGCTGAGCTCTGGACAAAGTGCATAAAGTAGCATCACAGTAAGAAAAGTCAGGATTGGAATCTGAAGACATAGACCCAATCTCACCTTTGTTAGTAAGTCATTGGGTAAAGTCGACTCAACCCAGATGATCAGGAGTGATACTGATATTTAAAAACAGGTAAGGCTCAGGCTAATCAGATTCAGCCTTCCATGCTATGGCAGTCTACAAATAGACTGGACATTGGCTCTGCTTATGAGCCTGAAATGGGATGGACTATCATGGTTTTTTAATCTCAACAGCATTGACATTTTGGGTGGAATAATTCTTCATTGTGACGATTGTTCTGTACATAATAGGATATTTAACAGCACCCCACAGACCTCATTCTCATCCTTTACCTACTAGATGCCAGTGTCCAAGTATCCTCTTCTCCTCACACCAACACACACACACACACACACACACACACACACACACACAGAGTTAACATTACCAAAAATATTTCTGGACATTGTTAAATATTCCCTGGCAGGGGTGCAAAATTCCTCCAGTTAAAAATCAGAGGATTAGTCTTATTCATACAATGAAATGATTCGTTGATTGTGTTCTCTTTTCCTCCCCTTTATAATCTTTCCTTGGTCCCTAAATTTGCATACCTTTCTCCAACTTCAAAGTAGATTATAACTTTTTATAAAACATAATGAATTGTTATTGCACAGATTTATAAAAAGACTAAATATGTCTAAAAATCTTTTGCTATAATTCTTAGCACTACATTTCAAGTGACTAGGGTTTTGTATAATATTTCTATTTGCCATTATAAAGAAGTTAGAGTGCTTAGTCTTTAACTAAAAAATTAAATTATCATATAAGCTTTGTTGATTTCATGGACAGGATGTCATCTTGAAATTTTTAAAAATGTACTGTTTTCTGTTTGAGGAAAAGGTAATCAAAGGCACATTGCAATGTAAGTTTTCTCTACTGTGGTTATTTCTTTCCATTATCAATTTCCATATGTGGGAGAAATTGAGACACAAAAACAATTAAAAATTATTATTTTTATTATTGGTGCTGGGAGTTGAACCTAGGGTCTTGCACATGCTGAACATGTGCTGTACCACTGAGCAATACCCTGGTCCTTCTGTGAAATTATTTTAATAGTTAAGCAAGGAAGAATGCAAGAAAGTGAGCCACTGTTGCTATGATAGAGACAACGAAATAGCAGCCACCAATTATTGGGCCCTTACATTGTTTCATGACCTAAGTAATTTATATACTTCCATTTGATCAACCAACAACACATTCATTCAACAAGCCTTACTACCTGTACACACTGCTGCAGATGCGGGGAATAGAGAAGTAAACAAAACAAGCTTTTGCTCTTATGGGAACCTACTTTCTATTAGTGGGGGATAAGTTGAAGGCGGAGAGTGAGGTCATGATAAGAGCTACAGGGAAGAAGAAAACAGGGTCAGAGGATGGTAATAGTGATGGTGAGTGGGGATTGCTATTTTTTACAGTAATGGAGAGGCTCTCTGAAACACTGGCATTGGAGCACAGACCTGAAGACAATGAAGGACCATCCTTCAGTGAAAGAACTTTCCTGATAAGGAAGCAGCAAGTACAAAGATTTTGAAGAAATCATTTTCTTGGCATGATTAAGAAAATAAAGGTGGTCAGTATGGCATAAATGGGCCTGGAAAAGGGGAGAGTGATAGAAAATGGGGGGTGGGCCTCCAGATCCTCCAGTGCCTTCAAGAATGTTGTTCAGAAAGGTTATTTCTCTGATAAGAAACTGGGCATTTGAGCAGAGGAGAAACCCCCTGATTTATGTTAGAAGGAACACTGCAGCGAGAATAGAGCTGTAGAGCAAGATGAGACCAGCTGATGAGGGAAACCTTGTAACTTCCCCAATTCCACTGATTAAATTAACTTCCAGAAAGAAAAAAGTAAAAAGGTGGTGGAACTAAGTTTCACACTCAGGACCCATTTTCTCACCTGAACAACCACAAGGAATATAAGCTCCAAAAGGAATATAAGCTGTAGAAGTCAGGGCCATGGACACAGGGAACTGAAATCCTTCTCACAAGCATTCCAAGGAGAAAGGAAGACATGGGCAATGATCTATAAGCATTATGGATTTGTTGTGGAAAGCTCAGTCCTTGTCCCTAATGCCAATCCAAAGACAAGGACACAGTTTTGAGAAAAAGGAAAAAGATGATTTATTACTTTGCTAGCAAAGGAAAACCACAGGGCACTCCTGTCCAAAAGGCTGTGATTCTACCCACCAGCAGGAATAGGGGGCTTTTATAGGGGTGATGCAGACAGAATAAGATTAGGGAGGAGAGACGAGGGAGGAGAAGATCAGGGAAAATATCAGGGAGGAAAAGTTTAGGGAAAAGAAGATCAGGGAGAAGGTCAGGCAAAAGGTTGGGAAAAAGAAAAATACCACCTAAGTTTCAAAGTGACAAGGAATATAGTCAAAGCATTAAGTGAACCCCTGTTACAGATTCATCAATAAGATTATGTGGAACTTTTGCCTTCTTTTCATAGTTTCCTGAAATACATTTTAAGTATTCTGCTCAAATCTATTACTTGTGGTGTGTATGTAACTGAATACTTTAAATCTTCTAATTGTAAGAAGTAAAATAACTGAATGAAAAGCATGTTAATCTATGTATGTCTATAAGCAAATCTATCATGAGTCCCATTGTTTGGAATGGTAGGCCACAATCCAGATCTCAATATCCAGCTGATAACAGGGTAATCTAAGTTTTAGTATGTATTAATAAATAGCTTCTCGGAAACTCAGATTTAGAAAAGAATGGCTTGTGTCATAATCATTTACTTGAAATTTGTTTAAGCTAAAATATTTCACTTTTGCTTTACAGGGATTTTGAAAACAAAAAATCAATTACTTTAGCAGAAGACATTTTTCCTTTTCAGAAAAGTTATTTCTAACTCTGGATTGTGAATTATAAGATTTCTATGAATTTCTTCCCGTCTTGTGGGTCTGTGATTCACTTGGGGGGTTTTGTGATTTGAGGTCCATGAGAATGATATCATAGATTTGATATCTCTCTTGACTGATGAAATTCATTCAGTTTCATGATCACAGAGTCTGCATCCTTGCATTATTTAGGGTATAGAAAAACTGCTATTTAGTAATGGCTTTTCAGTGGTTTGCATAGTAAGTTTTTCTCTTTCACAGACAGTTAAGAAGTGAGTGGTCTGGGGCTAGCACAGCACATCTTCCTGCCTTTGGAGTTTTCTCCAGTCATTTCAATTCCCTAGCCAGGTGGCAAATGGGAAAGATGAAATCAGAGTGAGCAGGAGTTTCAGACATTACTCCTCCTGTCCTGTTGCCTTAATCTTTTCCACATATCCACACCAAGTTGCAAGGGAGGTGGGAAGATGTAGTTTCTAGCTTGGGCAACCATGATCCCAGTAAAACTCAAGCAAGTTTACTAATGCAAGTAAAGAAGAGAAAATTGATATCGGGGCATAATTGCTCCAACTCAGACTCAGGAACTCGCTAACAAAAACTACATATAGCATTAATATCATAGGTAGCAAAGTGGAAGTTAGCCAATACATTAGAGCAGTAGCACACTGTCATTGGAGAGATACCTCAAAGGACATCCATTATTCTAGGTCAGTAATTTTGATCCTATAAATTAAATACTACATACACCAGTAGCATTTCACTAGTGTCCAAGGAGGGACACAGCTTTCAGCAACAGTGAAGGAGTCAGCAGTAATGGTACTGAAATCATTATTAGAATTACAGTCTTAGGGTGCTTATAAAAGCATGCACAGTTATGGCCCCAATTCCTGGGTTGACCCTTCAGCACTGTGCTATATTGAATCTAATTATTTTCTGCCTGGGCTGTTCTTCCTTGTATGTTTCAGTGGACCCTTGAGCTTATTTTGGCCTTGGCCTGACATTTTGCTGTGTCTCTTAACTCTCACAGTGATTTTAATTCCACTACTGGCAACATGCACTAGAGTCAACATTTCACTTGATCAGATGAAACACTGTGCAAGCTCAATGAAAGCAAAAATAAATGTTGCATGTGAAATTTAATGGTGAGCCTGTGGCATCTTCATGGCATGCCGATGAACATATACCAGAAAAATACCCCAAGCTTCTGGAGCTGCTCTGAAGAGCTAACTTAGAAAAGGTTTCTCTGTGTTGTTCCCTTGAATGCTGGTGTTCCTTTGGAAAAGCAGAGATTTATAATATTCGCAAATCAAATGATTTACTCCTTGCTGACTTACAGTGCAAGCACAAAAGGTCATGAAGAAAGGCATCAACATTTTATGGGGTGGGCCTTTAAAGGTTAGTACTTCATATATTGGGATTAAAGATGACATCAATCTAGATGAAAGAGATTTGGGGGTCTAATAAAACCAAGTAGAAGTTAAGTCAGAAGAGAGGAAAGTGCCAAGAACCAAAACAAAGGGAAATTGTTTTGCACAGATACAACAAAAAGTGGGAGATTATTTTTTCTAAAACAGGATGCTTCTACTCTGAATTAAGTTAGCAAACTCATCCAGAATTTACTATAAGAAATCTGATATTTTTCATCATTTCTTAGGAACTTAAAATTCCTGCTGACTTGAAGAGTATCAGAAGTTCTTGAGGTTAGTTAGCCCTGGCCATCATTGCCTGATACTACTGATAAAAAGACATTGATATATTAAAGGCTTTACTTTGTTATTTATAAAATGTGGTAAATATCCAAAGAGATGATGTATTGAAAAGTGCTTTCCAAACTATTAAGCATCTATGTGAGTTCTAAAGGAGGTGAAGATGAGGCTCCTTACAGAAATGCATTTGACATGAGTCAGTTAAGCTTATCATACACAAGTATGCAACAGGTAAAATCTGTTTTCAAACTTACCTTCTTTTCTTTGGCGGCATATTTTCCCTCTTCCCATTAAATGTATGTCTAACTGGGTGTGGTGGTGCATGCCTGTAATCAAAGCTACTTGGGGAGGCTGAGGCAGAGAAAATGTATGAAGGAGGTGCAATTGAAGTTAGCAGTGAAGCATGGAAAGTGTTTGCTGAGTTAATCAGGAGAGAAGTCACCGGCAGAAGGAACCAGGAGGTAAAACACAAAGGTGTACAAATGCTTGGCTTGTCCACAGTGCTCTTTTCTAACTTCTTCATCTCTCTCTCTTGTTTCTTTGTTGGTTGGTTCTTTTAGCGTGGGGGATTGAACCCATGCCTGCATACATGCTAAGAACACGCTCTACCACTGAGCCATACCCCAGCCCTGCCTTCTTATTGGACATTCCTCAAGTCCCTGCTAGAAGTCATCTGCTCTGTGGAGGCCTCCCTATATCCCCTCACCCTTCAAATGTCCCACCCCAAACACACATGCACACAAGGTCAGTCTCACTCTGGCCTCTGCACACTCATGTATAGTCATATGTGCTGCGTCATAGTATTATTACTGTGAGATGGTCATTTCTCCTACTTGAGCGAGCACTCCGAGAAGGAAGAGATTCTGTTTTTCTCATTTTTATATCTCCAGTCCATAAAAAGTGCCAGGCCCATTGGAGACACATTTAATAACTTACCCATAACTGAGTCAGTAGAACTCTGTTAGGGGTGATAAATGAGGAAAAATAAATTGGAATAAGTTTGAGGAAGACCTTAAAAGCACAAATAAAAACTTTCAAACTTTGTATTATAGACAATAAATCCATTTTATCTTTTAAAATTGGAAAGTGGCATCAAAAATTTTAAGTATATTGCCCCAGGTATCACTAGCCTTTGATCAAAAAGTTTATGTTAGCTGGGCATGGTGGTGCCCTATAATTCCAGTGGCTCTGGAGGCTAAGATAGGAGGATCTCCAGTTCAAAGTCAGCTTCAGCAATTTAGCAAGACCCTAAGCAACTTAGTGAGACCCTGTTTCTAAAAGAAAACAAAAACAAAAACAAAACAAAACAAACAAACAAAAACAACCTGGGGATATAGCTCAGTGGTTAAGTGCCCCTGGGCTCAATTCCCAGTACCAAAAAAATTATACATTAACAGAAACAGCTGACTTTCTCTGTATATGGTCTCCACCATTTCTTTTCTAGAAACTCAAGAACCACTGCCTAAGTCTAGTTAATTCTGAAGGTTCCAGAGAATAAACTGCATATGCTCTGCAGCAAACTTATTTATATTCTTTTATTCTAGCCTTGTGTCGTTCTCTTGCTTATAAGATGGAGAAGAGGACCCCAAGAACCCTGTGGCTGCTGGGGCCTCTGGGAGACCTGCTCTGCCAGTTTCCCATGACTGTTCGTTCCATCAGGTCAGACTGTTCTCTTCTGATGAGTTCCGTTAGCCCTCATAGAGCATCCAGAGACCCTTGGTCCTTTCCCTAAATCTGTGTGGAATTTTGTCACAGATACTGAGGTAGAGCTGCCCATTCTGTAAGTCCCTCAGGCCCTAAATGATTCTTCTTCCTTCTCTTTCTCTTCCACAAGGGCAGATCTGATCTCTCAGACTGTTGAAGAAATGAGCACTCTCCACACCTCCCAGTCACTCTGGATTCTTCTTCACCTGTCATCCCATTTCAGGTATCCATTCATGTCTCAAGCTGCTTTTCTCTTTTTCAGCTCACCTCTGTTCCAAACAAAGACATCATATAAGCATCAAGAGTCTGAAAGCTCCATGCGCCCCAGTCCTCCCATTGACTTAATCCAGAGACCCCACAAGAGAAGATTAATCAGACAGTGACATGTAGAGAAAGAAGAGAGAGAAAAAAGCAGGAAGGCAGGAAGATGAATTCAAAAACTCATCATGTAGAAATAAAAGGATAAAGAAAATCTAAAGCTACTTTGGTTGTTATGATCATGAAGAAGATGGAGTGGTGAGTGACTGCAGCTGTAATTGAGAAAGGAATCGAATACACTGCAGAGAAAATAATAGAGCTGTTCTTTGGAAACAGTGGAGCAAGGAGAGAATTATTGTGATATTCAAGTCAATCGAGGCTCAGGATTGTTCAGTCTGGGCTGCTGGTAACTTTCCAAATGAAAATGATCAGAGGAAATAGGAAATAGAAGACTTGTGCATCAGAGAGGATGTAAAGCAAGTTTTTGGAATCATTCAACATTTTATAGATTTGTTTTGATGTTCAGAAAGGGAATGGGATCCCCAAGAGAGGAGGCAAGGAGAGAAGAGTAGAAAGGCAGTATGGTATCATTTTTGTTCAACCGTGTGACTACAAGTATCCCTGCTTCACTGACTCTCCCTCTTCACAATGCTCAATAAACTTCTGTAAGCATGCAAAGTGGTTTTTCCTCCCAGGACAAAAGTACCAATGTTTGAAAATAATGCTAATTAATGTTAAGAATAAGAAATTAGCAATAAGAAATATAGTTGTTACCTAAATCTGTTTGTAAATGAAAAATATAATTACATTCAGTGCACTTCATATTCTACATGTATCATAAAGACTATAATTCTATCTCTTATTTTATTTCCCAGTTAAATGTTTGTGTTTCTTATGGATTCATGACACAAATATAGTAAACTTTAATGTTTTCTAAATCCACATAAATAGAAACATCCTTCTTCCATATTCAAAGCCAGCAAGAGAAAATTGCCTCTGAATTCCCAATAACTAGCAAGGTGTCTGGCACAAACTAAATGCTCAATAAATATTTATTGACTGTGTGAATGAATTAGAAAAACATTCTATGCAATTCCCAAGTGAGAAAACTCAAAAAGCATCCAAAAAGCCCTAAAGGAAATTTAGCATATGGTCCTATTTAGAAACATGATGTAGATTTTCACTTTTAATTTATTTTGAAGAAAACACTGTACCTTTAAAATAGATTCTTAAAGCTTTTAAAAACCCAAATAGCATGTTTATTTCCAAAAATGAAACTGCAAACATCTGGCAGCAAGATGCAAACTCTTGCCCTTGGAGATTATTCCTTATTTTAAGATGTATCCTCTGGTGTTGCCATGACTACTGACCATGAACTGAAATTGCTGTGTAATATGTTCCATCTCCCATAGTGATTGTATCTGAAACCAGCAGTAAATTTCTAGTAATTAGAGGAGACAGCCTCAAAGGTGGACTTGACAGAGTCTTCAAACACTGTGTTAAAAGCTTCTCCAGGGTTTAGGCTACTGGTTGTTGATTCAAATGGTTCATTAGTATGGACAGGATAATTAAATATGGAGCTGAAAATTTGGCCTGGGAAAAAATCCTTTTGCCACATTTGAATGTGTCAAATCATGTCAAAAAGGAAAGAGAGAAAATCCAATCCAACATTAATTGGATGTGCTAGGAAGTTAGTTATGTATTTGGTAGATAAATGCCAAAAAAGTGATTACTGACCTAAGACATTTTAATTCTGAATTGGAAAGAAAGGGATAACCTTTGGACTTTCCAAAACTAAAGACGGTTCATTTGGTTATGCTTTTATCTATAACATGGAATAATTTACTCTTTCTTTGGGGCTGGAGTGATTTATGTTCTTTTTACATAAAACAAAGCTTGTGAGTCATGCAGGAGAGAGTTAATCTTGCTTTAACAGCATATGGCCTCCCATAACTGCATTCTTCCTGAAGGCAGATAGATGGCTACCTTTTCCTAGTGTAACAGACTGACTAGGGAAAGGTTGCTTCTGGTGAGGATGTCTCTGGTCTGCTCTACATGGGCAAAAGTCATGGATTTTTGTTTTGTTTTGCTTTTGTTTTGTCTGGTTTTGGTTTAGCTTGTTTTATGTTTTACTGGGGCTAAGAAGTGAATCTATTCCAAGATCAGTTATGTCTTTTGCTTCCACACAATATGAATACACATTCGTATTTCAGTGTTTTGACCTAAAAGCAGTCACGAGGAGTATTCTAATTGTGCATCTACATTGAGTTAAAAGGGATACTACTGTGAATGAGAGAGAATAAGCACCTACTCCATGCTCATGGTGCATGGTCGTGGTAGATGAGAGGTATCACAAGAGGAATGAGAGAAGGAAAGGGAGAGAGGGAGAGAGAGAGGGAAAGGTAAGGAGGGAGGAAGGAAGGGAGGAGCAAACAAGTTGACAAGGGTCATGATGAACAAAAGACAGGATGCTGAGTGCAGAACAATGAGTGGCAGGGAGGGTGGGGAGAGACACTACTGCAGAAAAGAGGTCAGGCAAAGTCCTCCAAGGAAGTAAAATTTAAAAGGTATCTGAAGGGCTCATGTGCCAGAGGTAGGAAAGTGGAGTGAAAAGACTAAAAAGTTTGAATTTTAAATC
This sequence comes from Glaucomys volans, assembly GCA_020662805.1. Taxonomy (NCBI): domain Eukaryota; kingdom Metazoa; phylum Chordata; class Mammalia; order Rodentia; family Sciuridae; genus Glaucomys; species Glaucomys volans. The sequence continues at coordinate 546,623 of JAJEJO010003473.1, read as the reverse complement.
CTGCATCTTTTATTTATTCTTTTACTAATTCAGTAAATCTATTGAGTCTCCACTACCTTCAAGTCACTGTGTTATGTGCTTGAGGCCACCTCAGAGATCAAAACAGGCATGGCTCCTGATTCACAGAACTCAGAGTCTGATAGGGAAGATGCTGTTGACAAAGTAGTTCACTGTGATTTACATCACCATGAAGCTGGTCTTATATTATTCCTTGTAAAGCAGAAAATCACCTTAAAGGTGGAATACGAGATTCCAGAGAGGCAAAAATGACCCTTTGTGAACCTCACGATACACATGGCTCTCAGGAGCTATTGGAAGAACAAGCAAAGAAAGGGATCATTTATAACTGCTGGGCCTCATGGGGGGTTCTTTGTGTGTAGATGAGAGTTTTATTTAAGTAATCCAAAACCACAGGAAGTCCAGAAGCCTCTTTTTATCCCCTCCCTTACCCCTCAAATCTCTACCCTTGCCTCTTACATTTGGGGTGTGTGTGTGTGTGTGTGTGTGTGTGTATGTAGGAGGGTGCATTCTGGGAAGAAGAGCGTTTGCCCCACTCCTTTTGAAGCATGTTGGAGAGTTGCTTCTTGGCACTGCTTCAGCTACACAGAGAGGAGAAAATCTAAAGAAGGAGACCATGAGACTCCCCACAAGCGCTCTGAACTTAACTGATTGACTTGCTCATCAGAACAAAAGCATGAGTTCCAACGGTGGAGTTCAATAAAACGTCCTTATCTTTGACTTTGACCTTTCTGTAGAAATGAGTAGAAAAGTACAAGCTCCCCTGGCCAAACAAATCCACACAACAAAACAAAACAAAAAAAACCCCATGATGACTGTATCTCTTATGTAAAATTATTACCAAGAGTGACATCCACTGTGTCTCCTTTGAGTAGAGCCAGTCCCAAGCACTGAGTCACCCTGTGGAAAGGTAAACCTCCAGCCCTCAACATCTGTAGATTAGAAAAACAACCTTTGATAATCTCCACTCAATAAAAATACAGGACGATAGGCAGTAATGTTGCTGTGTCCTGCACAAGGAGGTGTGAGCCAGATGGGAAATTAAAAGTCAGAAATAGTATTTAGAAATAAAGACAAAAGACAAAATAGATTCAGAAGTGAGGGCCTGGTGGGTGGATCACGCTTGATGAGTCCATCCCTAACAAAGGAAAAAGACCTGCGAATTCTTTATTTAAAAGAAAACACATCAAAGGGATTTATTGTTAGGAAGCGTTCTTCAAGGTAAACAAGAAGAGAGGCTGTGGGGAGGTTGGCCTGATTGGAGCCTCTCACCTGTAATTCTTCCTCCTCCTCCTCCTTGAGTTAGCACCTCAAGGTTTTTTAGACGCACTGGTATCTCTGTCTGCCTCAGGGCAGCAGGCATCTGAATCCAAAACTATGGAACCCATAAATCCCAGCCAGGCACAGAATCTGCCCCATTAGCAGCAGCCCTCTGCAAATAGGTGTGTTTCAGCACCCGTTGTACTGAGAAAAACCCAAAAGGGCAGTTTAGCTGTCCAAGGCTGTGGAGTTCGAAGCAATGATTCATTTGTTGCTCACAAGATTGGCAAGAGAAGAAAACATAGCCACAGTTAGAGTGATTCTGTCATCAAGGTCTGATCATTTTTTAAAATAGTTAGCTCTTCGGTTTCCTAAAGTGATATAAACTATCAACTAGTCCATTCCATTTACGGCAGTGTTTTGTGAGAAAAGTAGTATCTTTACTCAGTTTGCAGATCCTAGGACATTATGCCCTTTAAATCAAAATAGTGACCTGTTTTCTCTGGACAAGTACAAACTAACACTTTTAGTGATAATTAAAGCTTTGCTTGAGTTGTGGCTTTTTATCAATTTGAGAGGAGAAGTAAGCCATTATGAGCATAGATTAGAAGGCACGAAAGTACTGTGAAACATGACTTCCCCACTGTCTTTCTCCAAGTTGTCTAATGGAAAATTATTTGGTGATATATAAGTGACAAAGCAATTATGTAATAATACACCATAGCAAAAGCCTTACATATTAAAAACTAATAAAATAAAATACTGTCAGTTTATGTGTTTATAATACTTGAAAATTCATTAAGACAAGAACTGGAATCATAGAAACCCAACCTTCAGAAGACAGACAGTTCAGTCCTACGAAGAAGCATGAATTTTCTCTCTCTGGTCTTCTCAGCTATAGGAGGAGAAAGAATGGTTTGGGTAAAACCTTTTATGACTTGCATTGTATGACATCTTTGCTGCCATATTGATTTTTTATTCTACTGGACTTTGGTTAACATTTGTTTAAAAATAAAGAGGCAGTTTTAAGTTGAAGCAGCTATTCCCGCAGAGACAAGCCCTTGGATATGGAAACTACAAAGTCAAATTCATGGCTCATAAGCAAAATTAAAGGATAAGGAAACAATTACGATCATATAAACTCTATCAAAAGAATATGTATGTAAAACGCTGCAGTCTTGGAAATTCTGAAATTTCATATTGCATACAATAATTTAAAACATGGCAAGAGTATCTAATTCTAAAATTAGGAAGTCTATTAGAATGTACATAGAATTACAACTTAAAGAGAGGAATTAAAATCTTAAAAAAATTTTTCATAAATTATTATGTGATAAATAGTAGTGATTATAAAATTATACCTGAGGCAGATTATTAATCTATTGGATGGATCAGAGTCCAAAACTATCGAACATCATTGCCAATCCCCAAACTCTAAGTAGTATTTTACTTTTATGAAAATTTTTTCCTACACTTATATTAGAATATGTAACATTTTGAGGTAGTCATCCTCTAAATATGACATTAACATTGTACAATCCAGGTGGTATATTTACATTTCTTCCTACTAGATTCCTAATTTCCCTTTCCACTAGGAAAAGATTGTATTATGACCAAATCAGTGAAATATTCTGGCCCTAAATAAAACTAACCTTTATTTCTAAATCTCTTAGTTCATACTACTCTTGAATAAGAAGGCATTAGTTTGACTTAAAAGTCATGCCTGTCTGGATCATACCAGGCTGTTAAAAAACTCTGCCTTCCTGTAATTGCAGCAGCTCCAGAAGCTGAGATAGCAGGATCAAGAGTTCAAAGCCAGCCTCAGCAGAAGAGAGGTGCTAAGCAACTCTGTGAGACCCTGTCTCTAAAAAAATTACAAAATAGGATGGGATGTGGCTCAGTGGTAAAGTGCCCTGAGTTCAATCCCCCGTGCCCCAAAAAAAACAAAAATAAAAACAAAAAAACCTTGCCTTTATGAACAAATAATGAGTTCATCAGAAGAGAAAATAATACTTGCAACCTATGAGTTTTGAGTTAACTCTTTTGAAATACATATTATCAAATATTATAAAGGGGAATGCAAATAAATACAGAGGTATTGCAGTTTCCTCCCTATAGACTTACAGTGTCCCTGCAGGTTTCTAATACCTTACCTTGAAGTGAGAGATCAATATTAGCAGCACACCATAAAACAATATGCGTCCTTAACCCAGATAGTCACTCTTAAGATATTAACCGTGTTGTCATACTAAGCAGAGATGATGCATTCAAATTATTATCTATAGCATGACCACTAGGTTTGTAATAATGACCACAATTTCTAATGGTAGACAAAGAGGATGAGGAGGGGTGTAGGATTTAACATTAATAAGAGGTGAGTCTATAGAGTTACTATGTCATAGGAATAGTGAAAGCAGAATTAAAAGAAATAGATTGTTAGCATGAGAAAAGGGAGAAAGAGTCTCCAACAAAACAGATATATAAGAGGAAAACAGAATAAGAAAATATTAATGAAAGAAGTAAGAATATAGTAGGTATAATAGGAACAATCGAAATAGTACTACTAATTTAAAAAATTTTGCAATAAAATTATACTGTTCAAACCTCTTAGTCTTCCATAGCATGATGCTTGAGAAGTACTAGATAACACAATGTCCCAAGAAGGGTGCTTACCCACTAAGGATGGTGTCCTCCAGGTTAGGAATAATCAATGCTAGTGGGCAAAGGCAACCCTGTGTTGATAGAAGGTCAGTGACCATGCGGACACGAGACTGTGTGGCAGGCCTCAGTGCTAGATCGTGGGCCGGGGGCAAGAGCATCCGGGATAGGTGGCCACGGGAAGGCTGGATGGGTGTTGTGCTTGGCACTGTAGATTCCCGTGGTGGGGCCTGTGCTGAGCCCGGGGCTGTAGATTTGCACCAAAATTTTCAAAAACAATATGAAGTTGGAGTTTGTCTCTAAAACTCAAAAATTTAATTTGGCTTATTTTCAAAATAAACCAAAGTAAAACTTAGTATGTGTGAATTTTTAATAATGAAAAATTAGTTTTTGGTTTCATACTTCTATTTACACTGAATGCTTGCTGCTTGGAAATTAATCCAAGAAGAAAAAAAAGTGAAACAGCAACTTAGGCCTTGATGGGATTCCAAAAGGAGGTGCCTCCCTTAGCATCTCAGATTATTCTAGGAAAAGGCCACATGAGGAGTCAGGGAGAAAGTACTGAGGTGTGACTTCATTAGGGGCCATAGCCCTCGCACAGACACACAATGACCTGCCCACAGATTTCTGCCGTCTGGGGAAGCAAGGGCCACTGTCATTATTTGAATGGGATGGATTTGGTAAATGATGGCTCAATTTACTACACTGCTAAAATTGACTTTGGAGTCAGACCCTGCTGAACCTCAGTTGGACCAGTCCTATCTAGTGTCTACTTTAGAGCTGTGGTCAAGCAAGGACAGAAACCCACACTCACCAGCACTGAAGGTGGGAGCCCCTTGGGCAAAATCTCCGGAATGAAGATGGCATGTTTGGGAAAGAGCAAGCATTGTGTCAAATCTGACTGGTTGCAGATAGCTTTCTACACAGGGGCAGGTCCATGATGTGGGTCCTAGCAGCATTTCTCAAAGGATTTCAAAGGTAAAGTATCATGAAACCCTCTGATAATGTCTTGATTTAATGTTATTTATAAATATGGAGATAATGCTGTCATAAGAACAATTCGCACCTCTCCACTAGCCTCCCTGCCATTGCCTTTCCTTAGAAGTTTACATAAGTTTCTCATCCATAACAGCTCAGTTGATATTTGAATCCTCGTCATTAGAATCTCTGCCCACTGTGATTTGGTTTCTTGATAAGCAGGCTGGCCACTAAACCTTAGGCGTCATAAGAAATGCTCTTGCTGCGTTTCAGCCCAGTTCTGTGGCAATGTAGACTCTCTAAAAGGTTAGGTTGCAAATGGGTGATGATGATTCAGATAGGAGAACATAGAGTGGAGGGGATCACCCACAAATGCCAAGTTAGCTGACCCCCTTACCTCTGACCCTGCACCAAACTCAACTCAAAGTGAATCAAGGACCTAGGAATTAGACCAGAAACCCTGCACCTAATAGAAGAAAATGTAGGCCCAACACCCCAACATATCTGCTCAGGAACTGACTTCCTTAACAAGACTCCTAAAGCACAAGAAGTTATTTGAATATTTCTTCTATAAAAGTTTTAAAAGCATTCAAAAATATAAAGGACAAGTTCATGAAAAATATCCCTTTGCTTCTTGTGATAAAGAAACTAATAAAAATGAAAGCACTTCCATCCTAGATTTGTAACATCTACTTCTCTGCACTGGAACTCTTAAAGTGGTATTAGACATTGGCAAGACAGAAATCTAATTATACAACACTCCCCTCCCCCACCCAAATCAAAGCTAGTCATCATTTAAAATAGGCATGTTAATGACAGCGGAAATATTAAATTGGAGCAGATAGCAAAGGACTCAATATAGAGAAAGCACAATATGAGCTTTCCTAGATAATTAATTTTTCACCAACCAGACTATTCAAAGTACACACTTGAGAGAAAGAGAGAAAGAGAGAGAGAGAGAGAGACAGTGTGTGTGTGTGTGTGTGTGTGTGTGTGTGTCTGGAGCCATACATGGTTTCAGTACAAATTTAAGTGAATCCTTTTTTGAACAAATTAGATATTACTCTTCCAGAATAACTATGGAAAACAAGTGACTGTAATCAGTACAACAATAGGACTTAATTGACTGAGTTACAAGTAGAATAATATGAAACAGACAGAGCCCTGAGCTTCAAAACCAGACTGTGGTTATTCCTGGGTAATTGGTAGGGCACTGAGGAAGACATTACATCTCTTTGAGTCCATAGGCATCATTACTTCAGTTGTGCTGGAAAAGTGGATTATTACTGCTCAAAACACCTCGTTTCAAATCTTAGTTGCCATCACCCAGCTCTTTCCCTTTCGTTGGCCGTTTGCACACTTTCTGGATGGCCAAGTCTCAGGAATCCTTCTCTGAGTACAGTACTTGGAACAGTTCTCCCTCTTCCCAGAGCAGCATTGCATGAAGAACAAAATGCACGGTACCTGCCATTGATATGCTAGATGCAGCCAAGAAAGGACTCATTTCTACCCTTGAGATAGAAGCAAAAGGGGATACAAACTCACCATGACCCCAGAGCAATATAGAGGAAAGGATGAATAAACTGACCTGAAGCATGTAGATATCATCCACTTTCCCCAAACATGAATTTTTTTCTACATGTGACCCCCCAACTGAGAATTTGGTCATCATTGCTGAATATTTATAATCCCTTGTCCCTTCCCTTTAGTCTTATTGTTTAAATTCTCATTACATTTTTATTAATTATGATCGATTGATTGATCCAGGGGGCTCTGCCACTGAGACAAATCCCCAGCCCTTTTAATTTTTCTAGTTTTAGACAGGGTCTCACTAAGTTGCCAAGACTGGCCTTGAACTTGCCATCCTCCTGCCTCAGGCTCTGGAGTCTCTGGGATTACAGGTATGTTCCCACTCTCGTGATCCTGGTCACTGTAACTTTTCTGAATAATTTTTCTTTCCTGAATTTTCCAAGCTTACTATGGCAAAGTCTTTGCAAATGCTTCTTCCATGTTTGACTCACCAATCCTTCTCCTCTCCCTGCCTACATAACTCCTTTTCGCTATTTCCCCCTGTTATGGTTTGGATATGAGGTGTCCCCCAAAAGCTCATGTGTGAGACAAGGCAAGAAGCTTTGGAGGAGAAATGATTGGGTTATAAAAGCCTTAACCCAATCAGTGAATTAGTACCCTGATGGGATTAGTTGAGTGGTAACTAAAGGAGATGGAGTATGGTTAGAGGAGATGGGCTTTGGGGGTATAGCTTTGGGGTATATATTTTGTATCTGGAGATTGGAGACCTCTCTCTCTGCTTCCTGATCATCATGTGAGCTGCTTTTCTCCACCATGTTCTTCTGCCATGATGTTCTGCCTCACCTCAAGTCCCAAGAAATGGAGCTGGCAGTCCATGGACTGAGACCTCTGAAACCATAAACCCCTAAACAAACTTTTTCTCCTCTAAAATTGTTCTGGTTGGGTCTTTTAGTCACAGCAGTGAAAAAACTGACTAAAACACTCGAGTTTCTGGGATGGGGTCTGACACCTCCTTGATGTTTCTATAAGATCCTCTTACCATGAGAACCTGATTATAAACTGTGCATTTTGTTCTCTCTTGTCTATAAAATATAATTTCCCCAGGATCAGAGACCATACCTTTTTCATGTTTCAGGAATAACTCATCAGGCTTCCCTGGAGACTGACTAGTAGTTAAGTGGGCAGGTACGGCAGCAACAGTGTCTGAGTTCCCAGGATGGCGCTTATTAGCTTTGTTACTTAGTGTAAGTTAATTTCCCTTTCTGTGCCCAAGTGTCCTCATCTGTAAAAAGGGATAATAAGTGCACTTCCTCATAGCATTGTGAACATATGTGAATTGATATATATAAAGTACTTAGAACATGTCCAACACCTATTTTAGAGTTAGCTGTCTTTCTGCTTCAGCATCACCAGTGACAGGCACACTGTAGGTGATTCACAAAACTTTGTTGTAAAAAATTAATGGATAATTAAACATCAATATAATGATTTTCAGTTAGTCTCTTTTTATTAGCTGATTTTCCACCTGATTGTTCATAATTGACCCATTCAATCAATAAGTAATTGTTATCTACTTGGTTAAAACTGCGAACTATGTTGAGAATACCCACTTCATTTTGTAAAGGGCTTTGAAAAAAAAGAGTACCTGTCATAAAAATGATAGAACTGGGTAAAACTCATTCTCCTTCTAGAGTGCTCATAATAATAGCCTCCAGTTAAGTTTAAACTGGGAGCTCTCTGGGGTCTTTCCAAAGATGAAGAAAATGATTACAACTTCTGATGTTTTTTCATTTCCAATTTGTGGGAGCTTTTTACCTTCTTTCAGCACCTCGCCTAACTATTATGCAATCAAGATCAAGATCAAGTTCTTAAGAAAAGAAAGAAGTAAATCTATTGTGAAGCTAGTTATTTCATAAAGTTACATCTGAAAGCAAACCTCATGATAGAACTGACCAAGAGAAAAGACTCAAAATGCCATGAGAAAAAGTAGAAACTTTTATGAAATTAAAACATATTTTTCAAAAATTCCTTTAAAATCAACAGACATTCTTAAACATTGGATTGCCTCTACTGCACTTTTTAATCTTTTCCCAAGGAATATGCCACACTGGGCTGTTGTTCCCTAACTCAGTTTCCCATTGCCTTCAATAATATCTTCTTCCTGTTTTGTATATGCTCTCCTCAGTCCTGGAAACTGTCTCTGGAAAAGGAAGGTTCCAGCAGCATAGGGGATAAATGATCTGTACTCTCCATATGCTGCGGGGATATGAGGGCCCTTGTGAAGGAGAGCCATAAGAATGGAACAGAGAAGGCAGGTGCACCCATCCCCAATCAGTTCTTTCTATGCATTACTTCTCTCCTCCTCTACTTCCTGATCTCCCTTTCATTCCATTAATGTTATGCCCTATGTCCATGGTGGTGATCATGTAGGTCCTGAGTTTTCTCGGTCTCTGTTTAACAAGGTCTTGCCTAACGTGCACTGCTCTAGGTGCAGGTAAGGAGCAGGCACTTTTGAGTTACCCTGTATCCCCAGCAATGGTGAAGCCTGGAATCCAGTTTCTATTTGAAGGAGCACCTGCTGAGTGTCAGGCATTTCATGAGCTGCTGGAGATTTACAGTGAAAGGGGGCGCAGCCTCTTCCTGTACTGGCTTGGTGACTTCAGACTACTTAATCCTTTCTGTGTACTTCAATTGCCTCATTTGCAAAGAGGAATGAAGCCAATTTCATGAAGTTGTATAAGAATTAAATGAATTGAATTCTAGTACAGTACATAGTAGATGCTCAAAAATGATAACCAGCCAGGTATGGTGGTGCATGCCTGTAATCCCAGTGGCTAGGGAGGCTGAGGCAGGAGGATCATGAGTTCAAAGCCAGCCTCAACAACTTAGTGAGGCCCTATGCAAGTCAGCAAGACCCTGTCTCTAAATAAAATATTAAAATGCCTGAGGATGTGTCTCAGTGGTTAAGCACCCCTACATTAAATCCCTGGTACCAAAATAAATAAATAAATAAATAAATAAATAAATAAATAAATAAATAAATAAAATAAGCTTTATTTTTGGAGATGATGGTGATGAAGAGGAAGAAGATGAGGCTAGCAAGTCATTCTAGTTTTCAAAGAGCCTAATGTTCAGTGCGATTGGAGGACGTAGTAAGAGTTTCATATATCTAATCATTTTTCTTGAAATTTAAGACAGTGAAAACTATGATTATTGTGTGGTTCTTTTGTTTTTATTTTAATGTTGCAAAATAGATCCAAGAGTAAGAAATGGAAGGATTAGAGATGCCACTTTTTCCAATGATGATTCTGACTCTACATAAGCAATTCCCCATATTCCCAAAGTGAAATCCCTACTGGTAAAGAGAGTGTCAGCAGAAAAGTGGGGTCACCCTCAAAGAGCACAGTGATTCCTGGCCTGTGGGGAACTCCTCACTTGTTGATGGAGGAGGCTGGGGCCCTCAGAGCTGAACTCCACTTGCCCTGAGGAACCTGCTTAGAGTGACTTCCACTCTGGGAATGAGAACAAGCCCTCAAGAAGGTGAGGAGGCTTCTCCCAAGCAACATAAATTGAAATGCTGGTGGGGAAGCTAAAGTAAGGACGCTTTTCGTTCAGCAACATTTATTGTGAGCTACTTACACACCAGGAAAAATGCTCAGAATGCTGAGGAAGCACTGGTGAACTAGAGCCTGGAGTCCTCATCCTTACTTAGCTGATGGAGCAGTGAGTGATAGACATTAAAGGAATAAAGAAAAATAATAATAAGTAATCACAACCATTGACAAGCATATGAGGGAGAGAGCTTGCTGTGTGTGGGAGATGTTCTCGGGAGCCTCTAACAGGTCCCTGGGGCACCTCTGACTGAGGCAGCATGGAGTGGGTGTCCTCTAGCTGCTGATGACTTCTCCCCTCAGTGACCACCCCAGGAGCTGGCTCCGCTTGAAAGGGTAGGGAGTCAAGCTCCAGAGGGTGGACCTTAATCAAAGGGGGACGCAGCCTGTAGATTAATGCCCCATCCCTCCTAGCATTAGAGGGAGAATTCTGGAACGAATTCTACATGACTCCTTGAGAGTTCCCAGTGTGAAGAAACACACTGCTCAGAGAGCCATTATTAACTTCCCCTCCTTATTCTCACTCCCTCCTCCCTTGTCACTGCTTCCTGGAGTCACCTCCCAAAAAGCCTAATGCCATCAAGTCCTTGTTCCAGGCTTGCTTTGAAGGGAATTCAAATCAAGACCTGGTGAAAGAGGATAGAATCCTGGAGAAGGGCAACGCAGACACTAAGGACGAAGAAGCGCCGAATCACAGGCAGAGGTCCAAGTATCCAGACCCAGATGTGTGGAAGGCACTGGTGAGTAAGGAGTGGGAAGCAGCTCCAAGGACTGGAGAGCAGTTTGGGAGGCCTTGAGTGGCTGCAGCCCCTGCTGGAAAGGGAAGCAGGATGAAGTATATCCAGATGTTAGGACTTGGAAAGATGAACATTGTAGAATTTTGTGCCAGCTGGCTTCATGGTCTTTGTAACCCAGAGGGCTTGTCACTCCTACAGATGGGTGTTTGGGTATATTCAGGATTTATCCTGTCTCTCCTCTCTCCCTTGCCAGTAAACCTCCTGTAACTTGCCTAATGCTCTTAGCATCAAAAACAAACAAACAAACAAAAAACAAACCCAAATCCTTTTTACTACATACTTAGACATCTTACACTTTTTGAGGGGGATGGGGGTTGGGGAGGTGCCAAGAATTGAACTCAGGAGTGCTTAACCACATAGTCACATCCTCAACCTTTATATTTTTTCTTTTGAGACAGTCTTGTGAAGTTGATTAGGGCCTTGCTAAATTTTTGATGCTGGCTTGTACCTTGTGATCCTCCTGCCTCAGCCGCCAGAGCTGCTGGGATTATAGGCAGGCACCACCGAACCCAGTTTATACTTGGTTTTGAATCTCAGTTCTGCCAGTTACAGCTCACAACCAGCTTTGAACAGGCTGTTAAATTGTCTTTGCTCTTTTTCATCTGATAAAATAAATAATAACCAGTAAGTAAGGTTACTGTAGGGATTACATGAGTGAATACATGCAGTAAACATTTAACTTTTGATCCTTCGTAATAGCTCAATAAATTATAACTTTGAACAACAAAAGTAACAATGTATGTATCAGTACATTTTTAATTGGAAGAGGAAAAAAAGCCCTTCAAAGATTTAACTAAGAAACTTCTTCACTCTATTACAGCAGAAAAATGTAAATGTCTTTTCAGGGTCGTGGGGTACTGAATATGTGCTAATGAAGCTTTGGAACGACCTAAGTACCTTCAAGGAAAAAAAGTTTGTAAATCTCAAATGAAGAGTATGATTTATTGATTTCTTTGATTTTGGCTCAAATGCATGGCCTTGAGTATAACTGCCCTGCTTTCCGTTGGGTAACAAACAGTAAAACTTAGTAAAGTTCTCATGTGTTGTAAGCTCTCCCTATGCCCCTCTGATGGAAGCCCCCTGGTAAGATGCATTCTGGTGTTACGAGTTTGGTTGCTTCTAGGCTGCACTGTCCATCTTCAGAAGCACCTCCTAGAAAATGGGCTTCTTTTTGGTGTTGAATAACCAAAAAAGGTTGCGCCTTGTGAGATCTTTAGTAAAGTACCTTTAATTCTGATTTTCCCACTTGTTAAAGTACTCTCCAGTTCAGGTCGTTATGTTTTGAATTAAATTTGAGTTACTGATCTTAAGCATTTGATTTTTTTTATTTGCTATGATGCATTCAGTAAAGATAGCTCCTTGAAATAGAAATTACCCAAATGGAAAAGATCAGGTGAAGCATCTGGGTAAGCAATTCTACTCTCTTACAAATTCACTTGTCTTAAAAAGCCATTTTTCTTTGTCACATAATTGAAGCATCCTGTAAGTAAGCATCCTGGTGCTTGAGGAAGTTGCTGTTGGAAAGGTTCTCTTTTCATGGTTCATATGTAAAGAAATCCTGCAACATCATTATACTCCTCGTGTTCACCCATTGATGCTTTTTCAAAGAAGTATTCACAGCCTTTGTATGTGAATTTTTAATAAAAGAGCACATTAAAATGAGCATTCAAAATATTAGCATGTTAGTTCTGGGCTTTCATATAATGCTCACAGTTTGTGTCTATTGTGTATATATGCAATTTTAAAATTGTACAAGGATTTTATAAACTCTCCTTAAACCACTGTTTGCCTTAGGAATGGTTAGCTATCCTAACATAAAGCTATCTGAGTTGAAGTGTTATATTAGTATGTGGTAAAAATTGAAGTATTTGGTTCTGGTCTCAGTATTTAGATTTTTGGGTTAACAGGAAGAACATAAATTCCAATACAGTCAGTAATTGCTGTCTAACGGTGAATTAATGGAAGCATTCTTTTCCTAAGCAATACTCAGTTGTTAGAACTATGTCATGGGTTGTGGAACCACAGACTCAATCAGGTATTTGCATAAATTCTAGTTTTGCATTTCCTTTCACGTATTCATACATAAAAAAATGTTAACTATGGAGGCAGCAAATGACATATTGCTTCCTAAACATGGCTTTTGCACAAGGGTGTTAGAAGCAATAGTAAGAGCTTATACTTAATGCATACTTATTGTATTTCACTAAACAACTCTCAAATGAATAATACTATTTAATTCTTACATGCCAGAGAGGTAGATACATTTTTTTTTAGCATCTCCATTAAAAATGAAAGGAAAACTTGTTGTAAAGTGGAACAGGAGCGGCCTGTGGGGGTAAGGAGGGTGAGTGCAACAGCAAACACCATTCCAGGAGCTCGAGTTCTGAAGACCAGGCTCGGTTCAATGCGGAACAAGCAAGCTTATACAGCAAACATTCACTAATTACAATTGCCAACAGCTGTTAACACCCCTGTGCCATGCTCCCGAGCATGCTAGGTTCGTGATTGGCTTGTGATCAGACCAATTAAGGGAAGAGAAAGCGCCTGAGCTCTGTATCCTCAGGCACTCCTACAAAAACTGATGGGCAAGGAGATTCAGAACCATGGTAAATATGTAGAGCTGAGGAGCCCTAGGAGAGGGACGCAGGCCCAACTTACTGTAACCTACTGTGCTATCCTGTGTTTTGTCGACACCAAAATTGTCCTGACTTCTTTCACTGCCAATAAAGCCAATGCAATCCAGGAAAGAGCAGGCAGAACAGAACATTGTGCATGGTGCTCACATGATTCTCACATTATGCCCGTAGACACTGACCTATATTTCATCAAATTTAATGTATAGCGATACTAGAGTTTTCCTTATCCTAACCAAAGATTTTCAATGCAGCCATATCATTCTATCTCATGGCTAGTGGCAACTTTGAGAAGCCATTGATTTTAAGATATATCCTGACTTCACTGTGTTTAAGTTTAAATCTTCTTTTAATGTTTTAAAATCAGTGTAGTATAATAAATATTGATTAGCATTGATAATCAAAATTCATTCAATGGAATGAATTTGAATTTTTAGCAATCTGATTTTGAATTAGCTGTCAGTAGCACATTATCCAAGAAAATAATCATTTAATTCTAACACAGCCTAATCAGCTTTTTCAAAGAATGTGTCATGTTCATTGACCTGGGTGTGATTTCCATTCAAGCAGTCACAATTAGAATCAGCCACAGCCTTTCTCTTTCTAGAATTAAAAGAAAAATTATGATGTCTTAGAACTTGGTAATTGGTTTCAGGTTTCATACTGTTGGGGTTGGAAATATTTTAGAGATTTCTGTACCCATCAAATCACAAAATCTTTAGTAAAAGACATCTTTACATTCTAGCTGGTCCATCTTCCACCCCAGGTAAGAATTCTCTGTGGTAGATCATCAGCCAACCTAAGAGGTTGTGGCTGGGATATATGGTAGAGCAAATGAATTTTCTCCTGATTGAGGTAGACAAAAATGTGATGTTTTATCTTGCAAAAGAATAGATTCAAGAAACTGGGTACAATATTATGTTGCAAAATACTCTCCAAATATCTTTATCACTTGCTACATATCAAACCTGGGTAATGGGCCATGTGTGGGCCATGAGAAGAATTCACAGAGACAAAGAGAAGCAGTTAAGAGAGTTCATTGGTGGAAGATAGGTCACAAGGGTGCAGTGGAGACACAACAAATATGTCTACCTGCGGTCTCAGCGGGGATCTGGGGTTACTTGCATTTTGAGTTCTCTGTGGGCCTTTGGCAGGGTTTTTGCTAAGAGTGGTATTTGCTAAATAAGGAGTGATTGACAGATTCCTGTGCCTTGCCATAATGTCCATTGTGCATGTGCCAAATGCTTGTCCCCAGGTTTTACAAGTAATATAGGTGAGGAGACTTTCTTAGATTACTTTAGGTCAAACATTGGATCTACTGTGCATGGTCCTCAAAATGCTTGCGCAATCTTTTGAAAAACAGGATCTTGCTGTTTTCACTTCCAGGAAGTTAGCTCCTCCAGTATCAGCAAAAGGGCAAGATGAAAGGGAGGTCCTTAGGTTCACATAAACTCTGCTAATCAAAGCTGGGTGGAGCTTGGGACAAGGGTTTCTAATCTATCCTGCCTCATCACATGTGGTAGCAATATCACTGAGTGCTTTGGGGTCTAGATTGCTAAGGGTGGCCTCCAATTGACTCCAGATTGCAGCAAATCAGGCTGGTGGATAATCCCTGCCAGTATTTCCATTGCATCCTTCTTTGCTCCATGTGGGCACTCTGGAGCAGCAGCCTTTTGAGGGCCCTCCTGATAGTTCTTTTCAGTTGCTAATGCTGACCTACTGGGGGATCAGGCTTTATATCCTTGTGGCAAGTTATTCTAATACTCTAATCAACTTACTTCTTCAATAACAATAAAATACCAAATAACTATCAAGAGTGTGACTGTATCTGGTAGGCTTTTCTGCTTCCCAGTGCCAAGTGAACCTTCTGGACGCAGTGCACACATCACTTTCATTGCTTTTGCCTATTTCTGGCTTCCTGATGATGCCTCTCCCCTCTCCCATCTAGAACTCTGACACTTGTTTCAGCTCAACCAAATTCAAAAACTTGCACCAATTCTCTCATATTTAGATGACTCTGTTTCTCTTTTGGGCCAGCAAAGCACTGGCCTTGTTTTGTTGTTTGTGTTGACATGACTTCTTTATTTGTCTAACACACAGCAATTCCCTGCCCTCACAATTACATTAACCCTAAACTGCTTCCTGTGACATGAATTTTCTCCTACATTCTACAGAGTGCCCACTGCATTTTGGTTGCTAAGTCAATGGTCATTGAATCAAAGGGGCAGTAGTCTCTACCCAAGTCCGGGGGTAATTAGTCAACCAGTGGTGGGGCTCCTTTTGCTCAGCAGCCCAGTGTGAAAGATGTTCCAGATACAAATGAAACAGAAGAAAGTTAGCTTCCATTCTCTAGGGCAGCCTAATTGAGGTGGCATAAATACAGACAAGGGACATGGTAAACTGAGGATCAATGTTTTTCTACATAGAAATGCTTTCACTTTATTAAACATTGTTGGTACCTCCTGCATGCTCTTCTTTACGTATGATAGGAGTGGTTTTTTGTTTTTGTTTTTTATTTTTATTTTTTTGGTTTTGTTTTGTTTTGTTTGTGGTACTAGAGATTGAACCCAGGATCTCATGCATGCTAAGCAAGTACTCTACCAATGAGCTACATCGCCAGTCTGATCTTTTCCTGAGCTCACCTTAATTGTTTCTATATCTTCCCCCTTCTCTTCCTTCCATGGTCACCCACACTTGCCTCGACTCTCATCACTTTATAGCTGGACCACTGCAGTAGCATCTTTGTGTCAATCTAATCCATTCTGAACATCTGTACTTTCCAATATCTGCCCACATCTGGGGGAAACACCAACACGAATTCCAGGTTGATGCTCTCATGCAATTGTGCAACACCACATCATTGCCTATAAAAGAATCATTGCTTGATTCCAGTTCATTCTGGTTGCATTCACGATCTATTTTGCTCTGGTCCCACATGTTTGGTCAACTTCAGAATCTTATCTTCAAACCATTTGTGTCATTTCACTAAATAAATTGGTTGATAGCTATTTGTCTGAATTGATACTTAACTAGGGATAGACAAGAATTCCTTGGTGTAGTAGCAATCGTAAAATGAATCTTTAAAAAAAATGCTTTTTTCCTTCCTGGTGACAAGTGGCTTGATTGATGTGAAAAATTTTAAGGTGCTGTTCAGCTGAGGGAGCAATGAAACCATACAGCTCCCTTGGCACAAAATAGAAGGATTACCTGAGAATCTTACTAAATATCCTTGTAAAGTTTGTTGGCTTTTCTTCCCCCTTTCATGGGAAAGGCTTCAGATTTATTGGTCTAAATCATTTTTTGCCTGAAGATAGGGTATTATTTGTCAGTGGGGCACCTGTTTGACATGCAAGACTGCTTTGGGTCCAGAGAAGTAAATCGATGCATGGCAGATGGTGCTTCTATTAGTATTGACGTAGAGCCTTTTAAAAAAAATGAACATAATGTTTTTCTTCTGTTCTTTTATTTATACTTCTAAATGTTCTTTGTCAAGATTTAGACCGCCCTAACCCCAACCTGGATACTTGAAAGGACTCTAGCTCTTACAAGGATTTGACTAATATTGTTAAATACTCATGTGAAATCTGAGAAAATAATCAGGTCATGGAAAGATAAATGGTAGTTTATTTTTCTGTTTTATTTTGGAAAATCCTAGTGAAAGGTAGCAACATCTACCTTTCTACATGGAAGAGTTGTATCAATGCTGAAGCTTTATGATGACCTAGTCTAGGGGAAACATTGAATGGATCCCTGACCTCCCTTCTACACGCCTATGGCAATGGCTTTGTGATTGGCTCACTTTCAAACGAGACCACAGTGATATGAATTATGATTATTATGAGGAAGAAAATACTTCAGACAGCAGTATTGGCATCAGCACTCAAAACATTTCCATCATAACTCTAATGCTCTATTACCAATATTATTCTGTAATGAAATACCCATTAATTCCATCGCAAAGATACCATCTATTAGCAACAACATCTTACACTTAGCATATATGCAAAAACCTTCATTTAGGTGTTCTCTGGGATTATAATGTCAAAAATGATACTAAAATTACTGTATTGCCATTGGAATGGTCTAATTTATTCTTCTACATCTACATGACACTGTTTTAGTCATTTCTGTAGCTGACTTTTTTAACCCAGCTACATTATTCAACATCTCTAAGCATCTCTTTTAGTCTGAACTAGAACTTCTCTTGTTATTACGCCATATTTAAGCATGCCCAACAATCTATCCATAGCACACCTATAGGTATATCACTTTCAAAATTAAATAATGTCTTAAGCCATCTTCAATGTGTGTGTGTGTGTGTGTGTGTGTGTGTGTGTGTATGTGAGCATGTGTGGTGTTATATACTCTAAAGACAAAGAAAGTGAGGATAGTATTAAAAAATATCATATGTGCCGGAAAGTTCAGTATGTCAAAAGAGCTGTGAATATGATGCTCAACTATGTCCTGAAACAAGAGAGTCAACCATAGTACATGCTTCTTCCACATGGCAAAATCCTACCTATTCAATGTTCCTATAGAACATGATATACAGGGACCATTTATATCTACACGTATTAGTTACAAATGTGGTGTTATAGTAATACCTAGGCCAACACCTCTGATCAGCAGTACAAACAAGTTTTAACTTTAACCTCATTCATTCTACTTGCAATAAGACTAACACAATTATCACTTTGGTGGCCAGTTGCACTTGTGCCTAAACATACTGTGGAGTACATTCTCTGTTCTATTAATCACTACACAAATGAATTTACCTCAACGTCTACAAATATCCCTCAGGTGATAGAAGTCAGGACTGAAATTCAAAAATTGTTGTTAATATTGTGACAACATAACCACATGAAAAACGATGGTATGTTTGTTAATTTTGATTGCTGTGACAAAATACCTGAGAAAAAAACTTAGAGAGGAAAGGATTATTTTGGATCAGGGTTTCAGAGATTTCAGTCCATTCTCAACTGGCTCCATTATTTCTGGACCTGTGGTAAGGTACAGCACTATGGTGGGAGGGCAAGATGCAGTAAAGCTACTCACTTTGTGGAAACTGAGAAACAGAGACAGAGGGAGGGAAGAAGGGGCCAGGAACAAGATATAC
This sequence comes from Glaucomys volans, assembly GCA_020662805.1. Taxonomy (NCBI): domain Eukaryota; kingdom Metazoa; phylum Chordata; class Mammalia; order Rodentia; family Sciuridae; genus Glaucomys; species Glaucomys volans. Next base: position 528,022 of record JAJEJO010003473.1, on the reverse strand, counting down.
CCTTCCAGAGCATGTACCCAGTGACCTACTTCCTCCAACTATGGTCCATCTCTTATGTTTCTCATCATCCCACAATAGTCCATTTAATTATTAGCCCATCAATGAATTAATCCAAAAATGAGATCAGAACACTTGTCAACCAATCACTTCCTGAAGTTTCACCTCTGAACACTGCTGCATGGAGACTATTATGGTTTGGATATGAGGTGTCCCCCCAAAGCTCACATGTGAGACAATGCAAGAAGGTTTAGAGGAGAAATGATTGGGTTATAGCCTTAACCTAATCAGTGAATTAATCCCTAATGGAATTAACTAAGTGGTAACTGTAGGCAGGTGGGGTGTGACTGGAGGAAGTGGCTTATTGGGGGTGTGGCTTTGGGGTATATATTTTGTATCTGGAGAGTAGAGTCTCTCTCTGCTTCCTGATCATCATGTGAGCTGCTTCCCTCTGCCACACTCTTCTACCATGATGTTTAGTCTCACCTTGAGCCCCAAGGAATGGAGTCTGCTGTCTATGGATTGAGACCTCTGAAACTGTGAGCCCCCAAATAAGCTTTCCCTCCTCTACAGTTGTTCTGGTGGGTCCTTTAGTCACAGCAGTGAAAAACTGACTAAAACAGGGACCAAGCCTTCAACACATGAGCATTGGGGGACATTCCAGATCCAGGTTATAACAAATGAGCTAAATCATCTTGTGATACATAGGCCATAAATTGATGGTTTAACTCATCCACAATTGGCAATGAGCATTGTATACTCTCCTGTCAAAAGGTTGAATGTAAATCCATGGACTTTGTCATAATTTTAAAACCTTGTGAAGTTATTATAGTGATCAAATTGGTGATAAAATCTATTTTGTCCTACGTTATTCATGGTACCTTATAGCAGGTTATTATTTGACATCTATTTCCAAACCAAGAATTAGGAAACCAATGAATACAGATAAATTCTGTTGCTTATCATTTAAGTATATATTCTAAGGGTTAATGAAGTAGATGTGAATCTTCTAAAAGAGCACTTAAATGTTTACAATTCACTAACCCTAGTTCTATTTTTCAATTACAATCTAAGGACAGAATAAATTCTCTCAAAGGAAGTGTTAAGTTTGAATATGAGGTGTTCCTCAAAAGCTCCTGTATTAATGCAGGGATGTTTGGTGGTGAAATGATTGAATTAAGCTGTAACCTAATCAGTCCGTCCTAGTTTGAATGGACTAACTGCATGGTAACTCTAGGCAGGTGGGACACGACTGGAAGAGGTGAGTTACTGGGGATATGCCTTGGAAGGCTACATCTTCCCTATGGCTCCTCCCTCCTCTCCTCTATCTCTGCTTCCTGACCCTGCCGTGAGCGCAACAGTTTTCCTCTGCTGGGTCCTTCCCCTACGACATTCTGCCTTACCTAGGATTCAGAGCAATGGATTTGCCTGTTTATGGACTGAGATCTTTGAAACCACGAGCCCCAAATCAACTTTTCCTCCTTTAAGTTGTTCTCACCAGATATTTTGGTCACAGCAATGCAAAAGTTGACTAAAATAGGAAGGGACTCCTCTAATTCATTCTAGACATCATTTTGAGTAGCTTAATGATGACGGATGGTACATTAGGTGATAGATTCTCATATTCAATGGAATGGCTCTTGATTTTTAAATTTTAAGAGAAACTTTAATATACATGAAATGATAGCTTGCTTTATCATTGCAGTACAACTTAATATCACTTCAAATTTAACTGCCAACATAGAAAGTTCTGAAAATGAAACTCTGAAAGCCTGCATCTTCCCTTTTATGAAGCTATTTGAGCACATGTTGTAAACAATAAGTAATTGCAGATACATCTTTTTGTATGTTATGAATGAATCTCAAATGCTCCAAATTTAGTTAAGGGATATGTATAACACAGGTAGATAAGCAGTGATCACACGAACACATTAGTCAATCTCTCGGATAATTCCACTAGATCAAACCAGGCTCAACATATTTGAATAGATATGATCCCCTAGATGCATGTAGAATTAGAATCCTATTACTTAAAGGAGGTGAGATGACAATGGGGTATCATACCATTCTTATTCCCTAATGTGAAAAAGGAGAGTGGTGGTTGCAGGCAGCTCAAACTCCTATTTCAATTGATGAATATCATGTTCCGCAAGTCAATGAATTTCATGGAATTATGACACCTGCATATCTGCCAAACCTATTGAAATATCAATGGTCCAAGTACCTATAACTATGGCACTAATGCCTAATATTCCTCTCATTTGCAATGTTGGCAATTGGACATTGATTGCTTGCTTTAAAAATCTTACTAATATGATATATTAGAATAGAGAAAATAGCAAGATTTTTAGTTAACTGGTTGCATGAAATTGGAACATACCTTGAACCTCACCATAGGAGAGAAAGCATACTTTTCTAGGACAACTAAAGAAAAAAAGGAATCACCAAAAGTACAAATAAAATACTGGATCTTAAAACACCCAGTATCAAAACGATAGCTGTCAATAAAACCTTAAACCAGCTAGATAAAGTAAAAGAACACATTAGTCAGAAAACTATTGAATTCCAAAAACTTTGCAGGCACTATAAAAAGTAATAAGCACAGAATTTTCTAAAAATTATGGAAATTATAAAATGTGATATTATTTTTAACTGAGCATATTTTGAATTGTGCAGTAAGTGCCTGTACCCCACAGAGTGTTATAAAATTCTTTTACTTGTAAGCATTTGTCAAAAGTCTATGTGAATGGTCAAGAGGCACATTTTCTTTGGTCTTTTACTGACTATATATATGGTATTACATAAAAATCTATTGTTATGCTTATTTGCTTAATTCTGGGAATTTTTTTTGTTAAATTGGTTTAGGGAAAATATGTAAGAAAATATAATTTAGATGGCAAGTAATTTGAATTCATAGCTTTGAAATTATTCCAAACACTTGATAGTGTGAAGTCTTAGGATTTATTCCCTCATCCCTCTTATCAGATCCCCTATGTGAGAACTTGAAGTGAACTCATCCTCTTCTGGGAAATATCCTCAGACTCCCCAGATAACTGATAACTAAGAAACTGATTTCAACTACCAAGCTTCAAAACACATATACTCAAGAGTTCAACAGACACTCTGAGAGCTCAGATGGCAACAGGGCCACATCCTGCTATCCTTGGGGCTAATCTCCAGAGCCTGGTCCACCAACACCAGCCTCTAACATTGAGGGACCTAACCTGCTACTGTGGATCTCTGCTGTGGCAGCCAAGGCAGCTTCTTCCAAGAACTGCTCATATGAAGGTATACCTTGAACTTCAATTTGACTTTATTTCCACAGAGGCCTGCTTTCATTCTATTCGAGCAATTGAACTTCAGTAATTTTGGAACTCACTCATTATGGATTTCATCTGTTGAGTATATTTCCCATAAGATTTGTTCATGTTACTCTCCCCCTCTTCAAGAATTGTGAATCTAAGACAAAATTCTGCTTGCATAGCAATAAGTCATGTGACTAATGAAATCATACCTTGATCATCTCCTTATTTCTACCATGGGACTCCATCCTGGAGATACCAGTAACCGTCTTGGCACCTGAAGAAAGCATGTCTTATAATGAATCCAATTTCCAGAGGTAAGGTAGGCTACCCTCCAAAACAGCCCCAACCCCTGCTTTGGGTGAATTGACCTACTGACTTACTTCTAAAAATCAGAAAAAGGCAAAAGTGAGATTAGGTCCCATGACACTGTGATATCTACTTCTGGCTCTTGGCTCACTGGCTTTAAGTAAGACAGCCCCCATAATTCAAGCTGCTTTCTGCAGAGCCTCATGCATCAAGGAACCGAGGGCAACTTCCAGCCAACAACCCAGGAAAGACCATATCCCAAAAGGAGCCAGGCAAGTGATTTTACAAGTGGGTCCTGCCCAGTGGTGCTTGGGATGAACGCAGACAGATCAATGCCCTTCATGCAGTACATAATGGGCCCTGGGCTGAGAACCAAGGCTCCGAACCTTCAAAAAATGTGAGGTGATAAATGTTTCAAGTCACTAATTTGTGGAATGGACATTCAGACTGACCCAGCACAGCTTTAGCTTTTCTCAATTACAGATGTCAACCCAGCCTCCCACTTAAGGGAAGAGTTCACCAGCACCATTACAAACGGACAGAATCTGGCTAGGTTATGCAAAAAAAAAAAAAAAAAAAATCACATTAGGAGAAGATTTGAGATAGAGCTATGGCTAATCAATATATTCCAAGTGGATAAAAGAATAAAGTGGAAAAGATAAAACTAGCCATGCCATATCTGGAGTGGTAGAATGGAAAGCCTCAGATCAAGCCTGCTGCTGAAAATAATTTCAAAATAAATTAATAAACATGTCTATACATTTAAATCTTTAATGAGATTAGAGCACTTCTAAGGCAGGAGGAAATGAAGGGCCAAAATCCAGATCCAGGATGGAACAGAAGCTCTGAGAAATGAGCTAGGGTGATTCTTCCACCCTGACATTTGCCAACCCCAAACCAGCATGTCAGGGGCTGATAAACTGACACTCAAAGGGCCAGAGAGGACAAACCTAGAACTGACCACTCACCCCAAGAGAAGGGATCCAGGCAGAAGCTTGGCTCAGGGACTGGGACCCCTCAGGGTCATATCCTGAGAAGAGAGGCCTGGAAAATGGAAGGAGATGGGCCCTCACCCAGAAGGAAACACAGCCTATAATTCCAGGGTTAAGGGGAGGGTCCACAATCCAGAGTGATGAGAAAATTTCTCCCTTCTGAATGAAACTGTCATCCAGAGCCTCAAATGTCCTCTAAACCTTTTGATATAAGATGTTCAACAGGCTGAAAAACTACCCAAGCAGAGAAGGCAAGTCAGGACCAAAAACCAAGGTCAGGATTCAAATTCCCTGGGCTCAGGGCAATGAAATCACCAGAAGCAGACTTTAAAATAACTATGATTAAAAAGATCAAGGAGTCAGAACTTAAGAATAAGAAATTCAGAAAAGAAATAAAAACCATCAATGCAATCAAAGGATGTTCTAAGACTGAAAAAAACAATAACTGGACAGTAGACACAGATAAAGAAAATATGCAATTTAAAGGAGAGAAAATAGGGTGGAAAATAACCCTATAAGCAAACAAAATGATGTGAGATTACCTAACAGATGTGAAATTTGAATCTAAGGAAGAAAAGAGACCAGGAAGGAAGCAATATTTAAAGAGAAAATGGTAGAAAAATCAATAAAATAAAAACTTCTCTTCATTCAAAGGTACCATTAAAAATTGAGAAAGCAAGCAAGATGGGAAAAACTTGAAACACATCAATCTGACCCAGGATTATGTCCAGAATAGAGAAAGGAGCCCTACAAATCAAAATAATGGGACAAAAAAATCCATTTTATGTATTTATTTGTTTTTGTGGTACTAGGGATTGAACCAGGGGCACTCTACAACTGAGATACCTTATTTTGAGATACAGTCTTGCTAAATTGCCCAGGTTGACCTTGAACATGTGATACTCCTATCTCATCCAGCAGAATGGGTGATCCCTTCCTGGCATCTCCACCTTCAGTAAGTCATCCAATCCTAATCACCTTTGAAGGGACCGCCTAACAGCATCAGTAGGGAAGAGAGTTTCAACATATGATTGGACATCTAAGCAAAATGCACGCAGTTATTGAGAAATGATTTAGATCCTGATGCAAACAAACTTCATATTTTGAGACAACTAGAGAAATCTGAACACTCATTATATGAAAATAATAATAAATCATTGTTAGTGAACTTGAGTATTTTGAAAGAATTATCCTTGAGAGATACATACTAGAATATGTAATGACTATTTTTTTTTTTTTTTTTTTTTGGAACCAGGGATTGAACTCAGGGACACTCGGCCACTGAGCCACATCCCCAGCCCTATTTTGTATTTTTATTAGAGACAGGGTCTCACTGAGTTGTTTAGGGCCTTGCTAAGTTGCTGACGCTGGCTTTGAAATCGCGATCCTCCTGACTCAGCCTCCCAAGTCCCTTGGATTATAGGCG